>JAUTXW010001599.1:0-346812 GCA_030620095.1 Kuschelorhynchus macadamiae | reverse complement strand
TGGGGATATTAATACTAACAAAACAGAAACGGACTATGTATATTGGGACAACATCAACGAACTTGTTGATAGACTTAGACTTTTAATGGCTTCTCGGGTTGCCGGGCATACTAGACATAATAATGAAATAATCTCAATTATTGAAGAACTACGAGAAGCCAAAGTAATTCTATAAATAAAAGTTTTTGAAGTAAAAAGCAACAGTTGCATATTATATATTGAGTATGTCGGTAAATAAATTTATTACTTTTGCATCCTTCCCATGGTTCTTGGACATTCGACAAAATCAATTAATCTACCGAATGGTGAAACAAGACGTTGTTTTACTATTAGCGGCGATGAAACTACTTTAGCGTTTCCATTTCCAGAAGCAGAAGTAATAAAAGTTTACTGTAGTAAAGACATAGATTTTATCATAAATAACAACATATTTAGTTCGGTTGAACTATTAGGTCATAAACTCGGTAATGGTGATAATATTTCTGTTGTAAATATTCTCTTAAATATCTGCATCACCTGGAGTGTTATACGCAGGATTGGTTTTAAAGTGTAAGACTGAAAATGAATAAAATTAAGGAGGATGTCGTTAATGAATTACATAGACCCGCAAGAAGAAATTTTAAAAGAAGACGGGCAATCGTAAAAGGGCTTAATGATTTGTTTCAAGCAGATTTAGTTGAAATGCAACCTTACTCAAAATTTAATAGAGGATATAGATATATATTAGTGGTAATCAATACTTTTTCTAAATTCGTTTGGGCACTACCTATTAAAACAAAAACTGGTAAAGAGGTGGCTGCAGCAATGAAAAAAATTCTCAAAGACTAAATAGAAGCCACTAAACACCTGCAAAGCGTTCCAAAAAATATACAAACAGATAAAGGAAAAGAATTTTCAGAAGCTAATGGAACAGTTTAAAATCAATCACTATAGTACTTTTTCTAATTTGAAAGCAAGTATCGTTGAGCAAGTGAACCGAACATTAAAGAATAAAATGCGGAAAAAGTTTAGTCTTCAAGGAAATTATAAATGGTTAGATATATTGCCTGATATTGTTAGTGTGTACAATAATACAGTACACTCTATAATTAGTAAAAAACCTAATGCTGTTAATAAGGGAAATGAAAAAAATATATTGAAATCATCATTTACTCATATGGAAACAGTTAATCCTGATTTAAAAAAATTTAAAGTTGGTGACTTTGTTCGTATAAGCAAACACAGAGAATTTTTTTCCAAAGGGTACACACCCAACTGGTCAAATGAAATTTTTAGAATAAAAAAGTTACAACTTACAAATCCTGCAACCTATTTACTTGAAGATGAAAACAAATCAGAAATTCAAGGAGGCTTTTACGGAAAAGAATTACAAAAAGTCAGATATTCAGACATATACTTAATGGAAAAAGTAATAAGAAGAAAAGGAAATAAGGTGTTAGTTAAATGGTTGGGATTAGACAAAACACATAACTCATGGATATTAAAAAAGGATATTTTGTAAAATATTCATCAATAAAACACATTTTTTTATATTAATATCGTTTTATTTTATAATCCTATTTAACATATTATTTAAAACAGGTTTTAAAATAATTTCACACAATTCAATTCGTCTTTTAAAATGTTGGTCTACAAACTCTTGAGACGACATACGGGATTTTCTATATGCAAACGTCCATGCATGCATCGTATGAAGTTGATTTTTAGTTTCATCAAAACTTACTGATTTCTTCATAATATTTTCTTTCTCTTAATTTTTGTTCGAGCTGGATTGGATGCATTAGTAATAATTCCAGCATAGTACAAACATTCTCATTATTGGGGTTTTCACTCGGCGACAAAGTATCATACTTTTTGAAGACAATTAGTTTCGAAAAACCGACTGTTCTTAAAAATGTCGAAGTAACTGTTAAATTGCTGTTTTTGTAAAATATTTAATCTGTATTCGATTAAAGGTATTTGTTCCCATAATCTGCACACAGTTCCATTTCGAAAACAGACGTAATCATCATGTTTTGTAATCCTCACTATTGGCATTTCACCAAATTTCTCAAAAATATAGTTTCTTAAAAGGCGTTTGATGAGAAAAAATAATTTGTTATAACACCTTGATATTTTAGTAGGTCTTTCCAATCATCCTTACTTAGAACAATAGATTGGTTCTTGTTTCCACCAAATTCAACACATGGCGTAAAATCACTTTCTAAACACAAACCAATATTCACAAACTTTGATTTGGATTTATTTAAAGGGTACTGTTTAGAATTTACTATGGTTTGTTTTTCGATAGAATGTATAGATGTTTTAAACACGTTACTCTCTGAGGGCTGAACATTATAAGACCGAAGAATATAGAAACTAACTAAATATAGAATATAGAAACTAACTAAATAATGATTTGCGGCACATTTTTATAGTCTACTTCCCCTCCACTTAAATGAAGGAGGGAGATTACTTAACGTTGGAGGAGATAAAAATTAAACTACAAAAAATCAATAACTAAAACTTTTAATTCAGGTTTTCAAATACATTACAAAAGCAACGTAAGATGAAATAATTGATATTAAAGTCAGAAACAATAATATTATATAAAAATATACATAATTACAATTATGTTTTTTATGAACAAATTCTATCCATTCTGAATAAATGACAGTCTTTTTATCAAAGAAGTATTTAATCTTCATATAATTATTAACACTTAAATCATTTTCTGAAATAATATAAGTAAACAAATGTGAGTTTCCATCTATGTAAATCATTCTCATTTGCTTATAACAATCAGTTTCATTTTTATTCTTATTGATGCACACGTCGGCTCTAATTATGTTATGAATATGATTAACATATAGTATTCTGCCAACAAGGGAGAATAACACGGCTAATGAAGTAGTAGTCATTGTTCTAAAGCAACTAAATAATACTGTTTGTTACAACATTTTATATATTCACACAAATTAGTGAAACACATCATCAATGAAACAAATTTTATAAAACTTGACAACTTTAACTTCCTTTCCCAATTTCAAAACCGGATAACTATTGTATATCAAAACCTCTTTTATTGCGAGTCTCTTCTAAACATCGTCTTTTAGATTTGGGTTCTTGTTCAGATTGTAAAATAGATACATTTTTAATCATTGATTCTATATGGACAATATCTTTGTGACCCCATGCTAAAGTTTTTGTGGTATTTGAAAGACGATATCTTTTATCGTCGTGACTTGTTAAGGCTAGTTTGTTAATCAAATTCGTATAAATATTGTGTAGATGTACTTAAAAACATACATTGTGCAGTATACTTTTTGACCTTTTTCCACAACATCTTTATAATCTGATAAGTTTAATTGTTTTTGTACGGCCGATTTACGAATACCTTTTGCCTTTTTATCTAAACTATCTTTGGTTTTTACACAGTATGCCTTAGCACCGGTACCAAAAAAACTCTCTAAAGGTACACCTTTATATTCATCCTTAAATTTACCACCCACTGATGTGGATATCGGCATATTATGAATATTTGGTTCAGGATAGTTAGAGGTGTCAAATTGATCCAGATTTTGCTTCATATCTTCATAAAAATTTTCCGTTTCAATTTCTAGTATTAAAGAATCAGTATCAGTGTACAATAAACTTACATTATCTCCATATTTTAATTTTAAATATCCGTAATAAAAATCATATACATATTCATATACATATACTCATTCCAACATAAATGGGCTTATTATATTCGATACATATCTTTTGAAGTTGAATAGCTACTAGATTTTCTGAAAAAGTTTTTAAATCTTTAAATTGAGGTTTTGCAATTAATTTCTCAGCACTTAAATTATTTCGCTCTCTCTCCCATTGAGTTACTAGCTTAATATCTACTCGGTTATCGACATTCTTCATAGTTTTACCAAAAATACTGTTATTTGCCAATTTGTACGAATTTTTTTCAAATTTGTTTTTTGAAGCATTTCGTAAATTAGTATTCAAATCAATATATTTAGCTAACCATGGCGATTGTGTAAATTTAATTCCCCTGAGTATTTTGAGAAGTTTAAATCCAAATTTTAAGCTTTGCTTCAAAGCACGATAATGAAGAACATAATTGTACTTATTGTTTAAATTGGGAATTAGTTTAGAATACTTGGAAATTGGTGGCTTAAATTGTTCGGGACAGAGCGGAAAGTCGTTATGGCTTTCATGTAAATTCTGAGGATATTCTAAGTCAACTTCAAATACATAGCCAGCAGATGGTGTATCTGAAATATTTAAAATATTAAGTTCATTAATTTCATCCTCAGATAGCCAAACAAAGTATTTTTCTGGCAAATACTGTTTCATTGCAAAACCATACAAATTTGTTGCATCTAAATAGGCAATATATTTTGTTGGATACTTAGGATTGAAATTATCATGAAAAGGATTATTTGCCTCCGATTTTCGAGCTGAACAAGTACTAACTCCCCCGCGAACCCCTTTTTTGAAAAAATGAAGCATATCTGGATCAGTCAATAATTCTAATTCTACATTTGTAAATTTGATCATAGGCATCCCAACATATTGAAGGGCTTGTTACACAGTTCACAGGATCTAATTTATGAGTTTTATAACAAGTATTTCTATAATTTTCAAAAACATTGGCTAAAAGGAGAACGTCAGATTTCAAATATATATCTGAATATTCACCTATCGTGGAGCAATTGAATACATTCCATACCTCTTTAGCTCTAATGTAATCTTCATTACTAATATTTTCATCAATTAAGTCATTATAAAATTTATCAATAGCGGGCAAAGATTTATCATCCAACTTTTCGTAAGAGTCAATATATGAATAAGGAAAAACTCCTTTTTGCCTAACATATTTAAATTGCTCTGTGTCTGAAAAATGTTTCCTAATTTTAAGACATTGAGAATTATCTAAAATATTAGATAGTGATTCAAGAAATTCTGGTAAAAACTGAAATGAGTCTATAAATCGTAAATTCAAGTAAACTATCTTTTTATTTTTAGAGTCATACGTGTTTACCATAATTTTTTCACTAAAAGAAATATATTTTTCTTTGTTTTGAGCAATACGCTAATTGATTTTTTATTGTTACATAATGACTTAATAAATAGATGAGAATCGTAAATCTTTAGATTATGAAAAATTATTGGAATGTAAGTTGGAGGTATGCAACGTATATTACAAATAGAATGAGCTGCGCCCCTATAGTTACCGCTAAAATGACAGTGGTCCTTCCTTTTTTTTAAATTTCCGTCTGAAAAAGGTTTTTCACATATATAACACACAAATGCATTTTCAAATTCTTTTTGTTGCAAACTAGTTAACTTATTCATAGGCTTTTGATTTCTAAAATAATAGTTATAAAGGTTTTTCACATCAAGTTCAATATATTCAATAAACTTTTCAGCACAATCAGTTCCACGATAAAGTTTTAAAGATGTGAGATTTTTATCAAATGATGATTTAATGTAATAAGCAAACGAATATGGAACATGTTCAGCAGTTTTAACTGTATAGGAAGTTGTAGGATCAAGTTTTTCGTTTTCAACGTTTTTTAAATAGCACTCGAAATCAGCATAAATTACAAAAGGTGCTTTATACTGCTTTTGAATATTTTGAAACTTTAATATGTTTTCTGGAATTTGATTTCCAAACTTATCTAAAATAAGTTCATCTGATGGATATTCAATTCGAATTGATGTGCAATCATATTCTAAGTGTCTTTATAATTTTGCATAGGTACCAAAATTGTAAACATCCTTCACACCAATTTTTTCTACATTTCTTTTTTGACAGTTGTTTAAAAAGTAGTTTAGCTAAATCTTTTATCCAACAATAATGACTATTACCGTCATCAGAAGTATTTAAAAGTAGATTGATATGTAAATTCTTTTTATGTCTATTATAGTGTAATGGTCCTACAATCTCATTTACATATACTCCATTTCTAAAAAAATTCTCAACCCCATAGACATTTATGGATAAATTATTTTTGTTTTCAAAAGTACTTATCTGCTCTAATTTAACTGGAAAATTAATACCTGTAAAATCAAAGATAGTTCTGAAGCCCGGGTACGAGGAAGCTTTCCTAGGGTCACTTGAAGGTCTACATATTGCTGATACAACGGCATATGCAAAACAGAAATCATCTTCATTCAAAATGTTTACCAAACTACCTCGGAACTCTGGAATTGGAATATAAGAGTCGCCACAGAAAGGATTGTACTAGTTGATGTTTACTTCTAAATGGAGAATTTGTTGTAAAATCCAACCTGCAATTTAAAGAATAAATAATTAGTATTTATTAAGAGAGACTGCTGTAAATAAACATAAATTGACGCAATAGCGTTTGAAATGTTAAAATGTTTGCAAGTAATTATTAACTTACCAGAATCTCGTTCAGGTAGTTCATCTGCCTTGGTTGTTAGAATTTTGAATAGTTCGTCATAGAGATTATTTAAATCAGTCGTCTCAGTCACGTTATAGAAAGCTGTGTTGAATGATTTAACGGATGTAGACTTCAAAACTGGCGAGTAGTAGATACCAAATAATTCTGCATTTATCTTAACGCATCTATATAATTGCTGTTGCTAGCGAATTAATGTTACGACTTTCTCGGAAATTTCTTGCTGAAACTTTTTAAGGTTGACATGTATTTTGGGTGAGTAAACCTTGTATGCAGCAATTCTAGACTTAAAAGCACTTCTAATAAGGTCTATTCCATTTCCATATTTAATAATACTCTTGCTTTTGTGGTCATTTGTTCTTAAATGAGAGTTCCAAGCATTAAAATTAATATCAGCTTTACAGTCTTCGCAATGGCGAGTTGCATTGTTCCTAAAGAATTTTTCTCCAACTGAAACAAAAAATAAATTTTTTTTAATTCACTATAATAATTTATATGCAATATAACATAATGAGCGGCGTAGCAAGGTGCGGGAGGAGACTGACCACCTTCCCTGCCCCTGGACGCTTACTAAGTCAAGCAAAAAAGATCATTGAAATAACACAAAACAAATTTTATTGTTTTTCTTACATTTTAATATATCCTAATTTTGAGTAAATAATATAAATATACTTACTATCGATTAAATACTCATCCGGATTATGATTTGTGTCTCTTTTTAAATATGATTCTTTAATGTGTCTTATGGCATTTCGTCTCTGTGTAAATTCTTTTAGACAGAGTGTGCAGAGAAGGGTCATTTTGAACTGGATATTTATAGGTTTAGTTTCTCTTTAAATAAGGAATAGTGGATTTAAATTTAAAAGTTTGCCCTTACGTGTCTTGTATTTTTTTTTTTAATTTTTAAAACATTTTTACATATATTTACCACTAATATTTACCACCAAAGCAAGGATTTTTCATAAAAATATTACCTAAATTTAAAAGAAGCTCACCCTGTCTATGAATTATTTTTTTAACAGTTGAGCAAGTAAAATTACTCAAATTTTTACATTCCTTCAAATTGAAATAGTTGTTCACCATTGATTTGAACGTCGCACAACCACGTCTTTGTTCTGATTTTGATAAATTTTGCTTTGGTTTTGAATCTAAAAATTTGTTTATTTCACTTGTGTAGGGAGTTTTTAATGAATTGCTGGGTTGGGTTGTAACAACGGCCCCTGATTTTTCGATAGCATCGGTTTTGATTTTTTTCATTACATTTGTTTCGTCGTCAGAAGATTCAGAAGCAGAACGTTTTCGTTTGTTCTGAACTTCTTTATATTCGACAATTTCACACGAATTGAGGTGAGGTTTCGGTGGGCTATGGTTGCAATTTTGAACAACATTGTACACCTCAACATCACCTACAATTTCGTTACAGGTTTGGTTGAACACCGCTATTGATTTTTGGTGGAAATGTAATTTAGGAGCTGGTTGGTATTCCTTCCTGATTTTTTTAACCTCAATAACGGTCTCTGTTAAATCTTCTGACAACGAAACAGAAATTGGTGAGTAGACATTTTGCTCTACCTGAAATTCATTTTCACCCTCAGCTCCCTGAAATTCATTTTCACTCTGTTTCTCCTCAACTCCCTGGCTCGAATAAACATCATTGACTAACATTTCAAACTTTTGATTTTCTAAATTAATTTCCTCCTCATCAACAGTGAAATATTTTGAGGAGGTCTCTCTAAGACTGTCTAATGATTCATTGACTGGATTAATATCTGAATTAAATTCCCCAAAGCTCGCTATTTCTTCAAAATTTATTGTTGAAATCAGTTCCGGGTGAACTGTATTATTTTGATTATTAAAAATTGTAACTAAATTGTTTATAATTGTAGCGTTATCGATACCACCAATTTCTGATTGAGTATTATCCATGTTCTCATTAAAATATTTTTCTAACGCGTCCGGGTTTAATTGACACAAATGACAATCGATTAAATCATGGACTGGGCAAGTCTCTTCCAAATCAAATAAGGTAAAATCAAATTCAAAATCAAAGTCAGTTAGAGAATTCATAGTGGTATGTACGATAACTTTTCAACACTCAAAACATAAAATTTAGGAGTAGGATAACTAGGGATTTGCAGTCTAAAAGGCACGAAAACACAATTACACAAGAGAATTCACCGCAGACACTGAGAATCACGATAGGAACTGGCGTACAATAAACACGACTTTCAACTGACGTACATGTAAACTCGAAAGCCGCTTAAAACCACTTGTTAAGTCATGCCCACTGGCAAGGTTGGTGGCTGGTACAGCGTGGTACCAAGGTCAACTGGTGTCAAATACCTCCCGACGTGAACTCGACAAATATACATCCATTTTTTTTTTTTTGCTACTAGATTTTTTTTTTTTCAACTCGACTTTTTTTTTCAACCGATTTTTTTTTCAGCTCGAAAACAACCCAAAAGGTTGTGCAAAAGACCGTTCAATTATAAATATAATTTTTAGTTTTAGGAGCAGAAGACTATTATAATTTATAGTGTTAAATGTAAATGACCATTATAATACAATACAAAGTGCAAAAGGTAATTTTAAATATATTTTTTAGTAATATTAATTCGATGTATAATATATATATTCTTAAATTTTATTTTGTTTCTTTTTTTTGCGTCTGCATTTAATTGGTAATAAAACGTACTAAGGAGCATATCAAATATGGAAGTGTGTGGGGCTCAAACAAAAATGAATTATATTTTGTTATATTTTATTAATAATTAAATTGTTTTGTGATAAATCTACATCTATGTTTCTTTCATTTAAGTAAGTTTTATAACAATTTTTATAATCATATAATATTTTTACATTAGCCAAGGCACAATGCCAAGGACTTAAATTTTTATGAAAATAACATTCTTAAATTTGCTTAGTTATGATCAGCTTTGGGGTGAAAATTTTTCTTAAAAAGTTTCTCTTTTTAATGCCTTTGACATAGATCTTCGGATTAGTATATATCTTGACAATATTCTTGAGGATTTCTTCTATTTCATTTAATTCTATATATCCAACGTCCCATTCCAACCCATGATATTTTTCAGACCAATTAACTATTTCTTGATCCTTGACAGATAACATGGTTCTTTTAAATGGTGACTTAAAAAGAAAATTAGACCAGCGTACACCATCGTAGATAGCAAGCTGCTTTGAGACCAAGCCAAATAAACAATTATAACCTTGAATGTCCACGAATAGTTTTGAATAGCACTCGACCATGATTAGTCTCCTACTATTAATTTTAAAGGTTATTCTGCAATTTTATTTTTAAAATAACTTTTGTCCACTAAATGGTTTTTAATTTTTTTTTACACTTCACTGCATATATTTATAGTGCGTAGAAAAAAAAACTCCTAGGTAATTTTTTGTTACTGCATATATTTATAAGTCCTCCACCATAATCCCATCATTCTATCCTTTTCAAAATGTATTGTATCTTTTTTTGCTTAACTTGATTCAAAATTACTTTTGTCCACTAAATGGTTTTCAATTTTTTTCACTTCAGTTTTATTACACACTATACAAGTTTCAGGGGCTGAAATGAAAAAGATTGTCATTGCACAATGTACAGCGCAAGTCTTTTTTACAACATTCCATTGCTCTTTTGTAATGTGTAGAAACAAAACTGTGTTTGCCAAGGGGTGCTTCTAATGCGTGCAAATAATAGCATCGTAAGCACAAACTATAAGCACCACCAAACGAAGACATTATGACGGCATAATCTTGAAAGATACAAACTTCGCGGCGTAGATAATTTGATTCAACAGCATCACTAGCAGTTATTTTTTTAATATTTACAAGACCTTTTTCACCACAACCGGCATCAAAGAAATTATGTATCCCCTCATCTTCACTATCGTCTTGAACCTCTTCAAAATTGTTCTTATCTAAATCGGCTAACCATGCTTGTTTAACGTCGAAAATATTTCTTCCTCCAATCGTGAAATATAGTATTTCATCTTCGTACATTGAAGACATTTTTTCCAATTGCTCAAAATGTAGATCACTAGATTCTTGCAAAACAACGTGGCGACAACTCATTTTAATTAACATATATTTTTTAACTTTGTTACTTTTAAAAATACTGATACTACAGTAAGAATGAATTGCTCTGTTGGCTGCTAACACTTAAATAAAACATCTTCCGGATGCACACGTAAGAGTGGGGAAGACCAATCAGAATCAAGCAGAGTCAAGTAGCCGTGGCAGGGACAGGCGCGGGAAGTGGGAGACCAATGAGAAAAGTGGTGGGGGGAGCGAGACTAACCCCCCAATCCCCTCTACTTCCCAATTTTGGTCCTATTGTAATAGCAGATAATTTCTCTTATCCGAATCTGTTTCAATTTCATGGTGCGTGGATGATATGAGTACAACTGATTTATTTATTTTAGGAACAATAGACAATAAAGTTACTGGCATTCCTTCTACAAAACCATATAGAGCTGACCCAACTGATCTAGATTTATCATTCCTTAAATTCTTCTATTATTTTTCTATTCCTTATTTGCTCTCCCAACTTTAACGAAGAAAACCAATTGTCGGCAGTAACGTTAAAAAAGTCGGCCTTACGCAGAAAGCAGTTTTTATTTTTCTACAAAACAATGATATCGATTCACTTGTTGATCAAACAAAGAACGTCAAAGTTCTTTCATGCTTGAGTTCCACAAATTAGTAGCTTTTCTTGTCAAACCAAGAAGTTGCCGAATTATATTGTGACTTAGAGTTTTTCGCGTTCTTGATGGCTAATTTTTTTGCCACTTAAAATCATTTTTCTTCTTTTTCCCAATAAAAAAACTGCGATATTACCTTAATTTTGCCAATTGCAATTTCATATGCAATATAATATGTGTCATCGTCATTTTCGGTCTTCCTGCTCTTCGTTAGATTTAACATAGTCTGGATCCGTATCTAAGTAAACCTTCTTCTGCAAATTCATCATCGCTCTCCAAATACCATTCCATGAGTCTGCTCTCGGCATTTTTATCACTGTCATTCACCATGTCTTTCCGCGTTGTTTCTCGCTCATAATAATCTTGTTTTTTCCACTGTTCGCGGTAATATAACCATACATTTCAAGCTTATTTTGACCCCAGATATCAAAAATACATTTTGTTCCACGGTAGTTTTAAATGGACCCCTTCCATACACAATATTTATCTCAAATACAATATGTATGCCAAATCATGGCATAAGTTTTGTGTCTATTTTAAAACACTTACAGTAGAGTATTGAACAACAAACCAAAATCTGTCATCAATATTATAAATGAGTTTATGTTTAGTAGAAATTAAAAGCAAGGCACCTCAAAATGTATAGTAAAAATAACAAAAAAATCTAAAGTGTACATAACCCGAAACATCAGGTTGTACCTATCTATATGAATCTAATACGCAATACGAAACACTCGGTCAGTGGGATTTACAGGATTTCAAAAAGCAACACAACACACCGCGAGTAGTCACGAACCAAAATGTAAGTAATGTAACATAGCAGGCTCCTCGAATACACAACTAATTGAAACGAAGATACTCTTACACATCGGCCACGAAAAAATCGCCACGCTTTGAGCGTTAATTCGCAAACAGAGAGAGCGATGAAAACGAGACCACGAACGACGCGCATTTGACGTTCATTTTCAAGCGTGCTAGGCACAGTGTGGTGGTTCGATGTTGCCAGTTTGTTAGACGGTCACAGGAAGAAAGGACACCAGTAGTTGTCCAGTGTTTAACTCGATCACATCAGAGTCTCCCCGGTTCGAATATATACAATACCTCATGTACTAATCGGCGATGAAGCGTATCCATTAAAGACGTATTTAATGCGACCTTATCCAACCACAACGAAAAAAAAAATTTAATAGAAGATTATCTAGAGCAAGGGTTACCATCGAAAAGGCATTTGGAATATTGATTAATAAATGGAGACTATTTCTGAAACCAGTCAAAAGAAATGTAGCACATGTTAAGTTACTTAACATTAATTAAACTTAAAATTGGCATGTTTGCTTCACAATATTACACGGGAACAGGAAAGAGATGGATGCAGATATGGTGACTTTTGCATAACAGACAAAAACACAATACCTACGGCCTATCACCGCTCGAGAAGAAATAACGGAGTTACTTCTCAAGCTTTCTTCCCACAACCTTTTTATAACGTTTTTGAATGTATGTTAAGGATGAGACTCTCCATATTGCTGGCCTTTCTTGAACTACCTGAATAAATTCTTCGAGATTCATCTTACCACAATGGCTAAAACAAAATATTTTGTTTCGAACGTAACACAGTAAACCAACAACTCCTGACGCTTTACGCGGTACGTCTGTTTCGAGAACTCGAGTAGAGCTTTCCGAACATTTGTTTTTGCCGCTCTTGATGAATTCGCGTCGGGCGACTTGAAGCTGTTGAAAATTAGCAGGAAGCGCAACGGCTTGCAGCGCTTCTTCGTGGCCTAGATAATATAGATTCTGGAATTTGTAGTGATCGCTCGATGCTGGCGCGGCGTTTGCAGCGCTTAGCGAATTCGCTCAGAGCGTTCGAGCTCGTGGCCCTCATGTTAGGTGGGCAGGCGCCGATCGGACAGTGTTGCCGCCCAGCATCATTTTGTAATATCAATGTTCTCACAAACCTATGTTTCGGTTAAAAATGCTAGCGGCTATGTTGTTGGTTTAAACCAAGGGTCTTCGACTTCGTCTTAGAAATAATCCACTCTGTGAACCCACGTTGTTATCGCGACTACACACAAGGCCACTAGATGACGTTGCATGTCTATTAAATATTTCTAAAGGCCGTTTTACATGCTGCAATTCTTTCTTGCAAGTTGCAATAGTCTTGAACAAAAGCATGCGTAGTGGCAACACATTTGTTCCTTTTGTCAAACTGCGCATGCCTTTGTAAGACTATTGCATATTGCAAAGAAGAATTGCAGCATGTAAAACGGCCTTAATGATTTTAGAAATTATCGCTACTAAAGGGACCTACTAGTCCAATCGCGTAGCTGCTCGAAATTTTGAGAGATTCAAAGTTGACGCGCTCGGCTTATATAAAGCCGGCATTACACGGCAGCGGCCAATTCTAATTCCAAGAGCGAACGAAACGATACAAGCGAAAGAGTGCCAACTAGCAGAGAAGTTGCTACCTGTGCAATAAGTGATTATAGTGAGTTGAGTATAGGGTGGTTTGCAGTCGCGCACGTTTAGTTTTGTCGTGGACATTTTTATCGGAGAATTAAACTTGTTTCTTATACTTATTATACTAAAAACAGCAGACAGATATTCCTTTGATGCATTGCCATTGTATCGTTCATCAACTAAATCTTTGTGCAAAATCCACAAATATCGATGAGGTGATGAAAGTGGTAGTAAAAACTATGAACCTCATTAAATCACGCGGCCTCAACCACACAGAATTCCAAAATTTTTTGCACAAAATTAATACCAAATTAGACATGGGTCTTCTTGATTTTTATTTAAAATATGTCGATCAAAACTAGTTTCCTGACATCCGAAGACGTGTCCAGAAAATGGTGTCTCTGTTTGGGAGCACATATGTGTGCGAGCAGCTGTTTTCTCTTATGAAGAGTATGAAGTCTAAAACAAGGTCCAGAGTTACAGACGCACATCTGGAAGGAAGTTTACGAGTTGCAACTACAAAAATAAAACCAAATATCGACACACTTGTCAAAAATAAACTATGTCAAAAATCACATTGATTGATTGAACTTTTTAACCAATAAAGATTATTACACTTTGAAATTATATGTTATTTATTTTATTGATATGGTGGCAAAAAATAAAAAAACGATGTGAAATCGATTTTTGCACTTGCACTAAGAAAGGTTGAATACCCTCGGTCTAAACGATAATCGGCCCTCTCTATGTTTTACTTTTAGAAATGAGAGATCCATCAAACATAAAAATACGATGTTGCCATTTCATACAAAATTAGTATTTTATGGTGTCCTAGCCCGCAAAGCTGCATCTGTGTTTGCAGATTTTCCATAATTGGATAAAACTTTGCAGATTTAGTTTTGAAAGTATGGACCTGTAAGTTAGACTACGTCACGTTAAAAAATAGCACTGAATATTAAACGATTACATTTGTGTACATTTTTAATATATTATAAAACTCTCTCGTTTTTTCTTCTGGGTCCCTCAGCTTAATAGTAATGCAAAAAATATCAAATAATTTTCAGTTTCACGTTGGTATTTTAGATAGTTAGCATGCTCAATTTAAAATTGGTTGTTCTCTGAAAGCACACCTAGGAATTATAATTTATAATTTAAATGTTTCTTCTAATTTTCGTAAATTCTGTTAACTGGGCATAGCATTTAATTTTACAATTTGCTTATATTTATGGCAAGACCCGTAAACATAAACAAATTTAATTTCTCCAAAGCTTTGATAGAAATCCAGGTTAAACGAGCACAGGTGTATAAATTAAAATGTCTTTAATTTTACTTACAGCAGGCGTTCCCCAATTCGAAGAAATTTATGAATATAAACGGCACAGGCAATTTAAAAGGGTGAAAATTGGTGTTGGAAATTAGTAAAACGAAGGGCAATATCGGAAACTCAAATTATTTATTTTTATTGTGTTAATACTTGTGTGATTCTGATTTCAATAGGTACGTGTAAATAGATATTGTAAGAAAATAATCATACGAATAAATTGTATTCATTGTAATCATACTTCTTTCGTAATTACAGCTTCGTATATTTCCAGGTTAACCTAAAACAAGTGGTTTTTATAAAATAATAAAGCAAAGCTTTATTACTTTGTCAACTGCTTCATTCTACAACCTTAAAACAGGGTCGCTTGCAGCATGTGGCATTGTACCGATTTTATCTTATACAGGGTGTTAAAAAAGTACGCTGCCAAACTTCAAGGGACGATTCCTCGCATTATTCTAAGACAAAAAGTTTATATAAACATAGTTCTGAAAACGAATAGTTTTCAAGATACAGGGTGTTAAATTTCTATGAAAGAAAATGTTTTTCTATCATAACTTTTATACCACTCTAGATATTTTTATTAAATTTGGTGTACATCTTTTAACTATTAAAGAGCAGTTTTTGATGCAAAAGTATTTTTTAAATTTCTACCAGTGGCGTTCGTACGGAGTTTGGACAGAATGGTTATTAAGAAAAAAATGATACGCCACTGCTTTTTCTAAAAACAAAAATTATTTTTGAAATTCCCATTTAATTTTAAGCAAATTTGGTCTCTAGACTTACCTTCGTACGACGCACAATTTTTATGTAAAAAAATAAAAACAATTTTCATACATCTACTGCAATCCGAATCCAATTTGCAAGGATAATTTTTTGTAAAATCCGCTACTGTTTAATTTTTATGAAACATACCTATTTGGAAGTGGGCACGCGTAATGCTGTGGTTAGAATAAAACATTAAATAAATAAAAAAAAACTAACCAACACCAAGACGTTTATTAATAAAATAATTGTAAACCAAACATAACTTAACCAACCTTACAAATAATAATTTCACAGAATTTAATTTTAAAGTAACTGCTGGAAATGGCCTCCCCCGACTTCAATACATGCGTTTGTACGCCTTATTAGCGACTGGCGAACCCTTTCGAAAATACCAGGAGTGTTCCTAATAATTTCACAGGACTCTTCTATCGGATTTCGTAGATCGTCTTCGCTTCGAACTGGTGTTGTGTAAACTAATGCTTTAAGGTGTCCCCAGAGAAAGAAATCTATCGGATTAATATCAGGTGACCTGGGTGGCCAAAATTGTGGTCCTGCACGCCCATTCCAGCGATCGGTATAATTTTGATCTAGGTACTGACGTGCCACTAAACTGAAGTGCGGTGGAGCACCGTCATGCATAAACCACATAGAACGCCTTTGCCTTAGTGGAACATCTTCCAAAAGTTCAGGTAAAACATGTTCAATAAATTGTCTATACTCCTCACCAGTAAGCCTGCTAGGCAGAAAGTGAGGCCCGATAAGGAAATCTCCTACAACTCCAATCCAAACATTTACAGAAAACTGCTCTTGGAAATGATTTTCAATTATGGCGTGAGGATTTTCATCGGCCCACACATGATTGTTATGAAAGTTTATGATTGCGTTACGGGAAAAACATGCCTCGTCCGTAAACAACACCTGAGATAAAAACCTTGGATTTTGCATTAACTTATTTCCTACCCATCTACAAAAAGCCATTCTTAGCGGAAAATCTCTTGGCAAAAGAGCTTGGACACGTTGCGAATGATATGGATAAAGTTGTTGATCCTTTAAAATTTGCCATACTAATACGTGAGTAATGTTTAATTCAGTCGCAATTTTTCTCGTACTAGTTTCTGGGTTTTCATCAATTGCATTTAGGACAGCTTCCTCTATCTGAACCGTTCTTACTGTTCTTGGTCTCCCTATAAGGGCAGCAGACTTCTTAAAACTACCCGTTTCACAAAGTTTGGAGTGAATATTTGCAAAAAAATGTCTGTTAGGTAGTGGACGGTCAGGATATCTTTCTTGATACATCCGTCTAGCGGCGCGAGCGTTACCATCAGCCATTCCATACACGAAATGCATGTCTGCCATTTCACGGTTTGTAAACTGAACCATTTTTACCGAAAGAAAATTAAATAAACTTTTAAAAATTACACAAGTGCACCTTTATTAATACTTTGACAACTGTCATGTTATTGTTATAAACAAACGAAGAACTGTCGTTTAGCAAAGCAAAGCCCACCTTGACAATTTAGGTTTCTTTGACTACTGAATTAAATTGCAGTTTGTTTCTTAAATTTTCCTACCAAATTGTTAGTTCTATTAAAAAAAATACATTTAGAAATGAGGGTTTAATAGTGAATTGTAATAAATTAAAAAAAGGAAAATTAAGCTCGCGAATGGCAAATACAAATCACAAGTGTTGGCGCAAAAAAGTTTGGGAGATAAAAGGGGACATGACCCAGAGTCACTCAGTAGATTATTCCAAATTTATAATTATTTCTTTTTATGGGTACTACTAACAGCATTACGCGTGCCAACTTTCAAATAATATGTTTAATAAAAATAAACAGAAGCGGATTTTACATAAAATTACCATTACAAAATTGCATTTGGATTGAAATGATTTTTATTTTTTTACGCGAAAACCGTGTGTCGTACAAAAGTAAGTCTGGAGACCAAATTTTCTTTAAATTAAACGGAGATTTCAAAAATAATTTTTGTTTTCAAAAGAAGCAGTGGCGTATCTTTTTTTTCTTAAAAAATATTAATTTCAAACCCCGTAGGGACGCCACTGGAAGAAATAAGAAAAAACCTTTTGCATCAAACACTGTCCTTTAATGGGTAAAAGATGCACGCCAAATTTGATAAACATACCTAGAGTGTTATAAAAGCTATAATAGAAAAACAAGTTTTTTCTTAGAACTTTAACACCCTGTATCTTGAAAACTATTCGTTTTCAGAACTATGTTTATATAAACTTTTTGTCTTAGAATAATGCGAGGAATCGTCCCTTGAAGTTTGGCAGCGTACTTTTTTAACACCCTGTATTCTGACCACACAATCTTTATCGGATTATAATCCCAATAGTACGGAGGAAGTCTTAACAAGTGAAGACCATGTTGCAAAGCTAGTTCATCTTGTAATTGCAGCCGAACCACAAAAAGCTCGATAATAAATTCTTTAGCTCCTAATAATTTTCTGAATTATAGTTTCTAAAAAAAAATATAAAAAAAATAAAACCGACTTCAATCAATTCACTAAAAAGTGAAAAATAATATTTTATTTCATCTAAAAAATTTTACACTTCGATGCCGAACTTATTAATTACTTAATAACAAAAACATATTTATGTACTGAGTCACAGAAAAATATAACGCAACAGAAGTCCGGCCAAATGATATAAAAGTGTAGCCATGAAATCAAGCCATTTGCCACAAAGGGCTTGATCAACAAGAATTCTCTACGAAATACTTTTGGAAAGCGCCATCTCTCAAATAATAGCGGTGCCGGCTCGCGGGTGAAAAATTAAGTGAAGTGCAAATGAAGCAAGAAAATATCACAATAATTTTTTTTTCAGAATTTTTTTTATATGTGGAAGGGGTAGAATATTTTTTTGCGACTTACCTAAATTTTGTATACTAAATCAATTCTCCTATCCTTCATAGCAGCAAATTTATTTATAACTTCCTCATAAAATGGATGAGTTGCTCTAATCTCCTCCAGAAATTCCTTTTGAATTGAAATATTGCCTAGAGAAGTAAGTCTTTCTTGAGATATTGTATTTCTTAAATAAGTTTTTACACGTTTGAGGCAAGAAAAACTTGTTTCCACTGAAGCACTTGTCGACGGTATTGTCAAAATGAGGGAAACACTTTATATACCTTGGTTAAAATATCTTTATTTTCATTAATTATTTTCACTTGCTCTTGCAACGATATATTCCAATTACTGTTGGCAAAAATAAGACCAAGCTCATTTTTAAGTCGTTAACTTGTTGAAAATATTTCTCCATATAACTGTAACTAATTTTCATACGGGCCAGTCGGAAAATTTAGACTACATTCGGAAAATTTAGCAGAATCTGCCAAACATAAAAGTGTAAGTTTTTCATAGTCTTGAAAGCTTAGTGTCATTTCCATTAAAATATGGTCCAATATTTCATAAAAAAGGGTTCTATACTTAGCCCTAATTCCTTCAGGTGAAAGCTTAGCAAGCTCACGTTTGTAATGATTTATTTCTGTAATAGAATTTGCTTTATCAAACATGGTATTAAAAAAACGTTTATTTCTTTTTTTACAGAGCGCCTCACGACAGCGTTTTATATTGGTTATGCAAAAATGAATGTGAAGTGATTTTTTTTGAAGAACGCAAATAGTATGTCCGTGATTGAGAAAATATCATTAAACACTAATGCCAGAAAAAATTTGTCACAGTTTGTAATAAATTCAAAGACGTCTTTTAATTTATTCCAGTCTTGAACAATCACATTTACTAACATCGAATTTGAAGACCAACGAGTTTCTGTAATTGTTAGTATATAAATGAATGTAAAAACTTGAATTTTAAGAGATATGTAATAAATATAGTTAGATGTTTGCTGGTTTATTTTTCCTGGTGAAGTACCACTTCACCTACTTCACCCGAATAGCCGCCACTGAATAATAGCCAAGTTTTTAACAGACACTGTTGCCGGTCGTTTCTATTTTTTAGGTGATTTGAGGACTAATCTTTGCATCTATACTCTATACCGTTGTTTACGGTATATACAAAAAACAAACGATCTATCAACGGCCAGTTCAAATCATTGGAGTTAGGAACATGAAATTTGAAAGATATATTGCTCTTAGATTGTTAGTGCTCATTAAGAGGTCATTTTCCGAAATTCGAAACCTGAATGGTTGATATATTTCCCAGGATATTTCCATCAAATCTTAAAAAAGCATAGTACAATATTTTGAAAAACGTTAAAATACGTAAATCCTATTTTATTTTTTGGATATTGCAGATTTATTTGCATTTCACAGGGTAGACGAAAACATTTTCTTTAGGTTTTCGCTTATATTGTTATACAGGGTCGGGCAACAATTTTCCTTAATAAATTTATTTTATTTTACAAACTTTATTTTATTTTTTGCATCGTCTGACGATTGTTATACAAAACGATTTATAAAAAAAACAGCTTTATTACATTTATAAATCAACGCAAAATCTAAACTGCTACGCCTAGAGTAACATTTCGAGAATACCACTCTTAATAGTTAACCCGTAAAAGAGAATTATTGTAATTATTAAATATTCTAATTCTTTACGGATTTCCACGTTTTAGGGTAACTAGATGCCAAAAAAATGATTTCTCAATTCCGTCGGTCTGTCTGTCTGTTAGCAGCATAGCTAAAAAACTACATAACCGATTGATTTCAAATTTTTGGCAAAAATTAAGGGTCATATGAGGATGACCTGGTAACATTTTGGTAAAAATCCAATACGGCTAAACTAAATGGTGGCCTAGTGAAATTAAAACAAAAATACTAAAACACTACTTATTCAATTTACCTGAAATTTTTTACAAGTATTACTTGGAATCAGCTTATTACGAATCCGAGATGGTGAAACAAATTAGTGGCTTAATAAAATATTTAAAAAATCAGCATGAAAAAAATACTTATTAGATTAATTTCAAATTTTGTGCCAGCTTTAAGTGTGATATAAAGAAAAACTAGAAAAATTATGGTATGAATTTAAAATGGTGGCCAAATAAAATTTTTAAAACATCAACGGAAGAGAATCTTCTTGTTCAATTGACTTCAAATTGACGAATCAAAATGGCGGTTCTAAAAAATTAGCTTAAAAAGTACTTATTTAATGTATTTTAAATTATACCAAAAGATCAAGTGGGGCATGGTAGCACTGGTAAAATATCCAAAAAATGTGCAAATCTATGTGTGTGCGCAATTAAAATAGGCCATACTTAACTATTCCTAAAAAAAGGAAATAATCATAATGACGAAATGATGCTTTTTCATTTAAGCCCAAATGTTCAAAGAGATTAATATCTCAGAAATAGTGGTGTAGCCAGCTGTTCGGAACGGAGGGTGGGCAGGCTATAATAGAGGCGCAGGCGCCAGAATGAAACAATATTTTTCGAAAACGCCAAGCAAAAATAGTAAGACCTAAAAAAATAGTCATGACATTGTGAAAGCTACCTCATCGATACGGCCGAGCAAAAACTAGTGACGACTAAAAAACAACACATATTAAAAGCTAATCCTTAGATAACGCCTACCAGGAAGGTGGGAGGCGCTATGTAAAAGTTGCGTGAGTCATCGGCCCTCCTGGCTACGCCACTCCAGAGACAGTAAAATAGTTTAAGAACGCTAAAATATGTCTATTTTATTTTAGTTTTGCATATTTTATATTTGTTTTTCATATACAGGGTTACTGAAAAGATCTGGATAAATATTAGGAAATTTGATTTATTTATAGATATGTAAACAATTTTTATTTAAACTTGCCTTCCACCTGTCAATTTTGTTTATTTTTCGCATCTTTTGACGTTTTGTATTATACAAGGTCGCACAAAAAAGTTAATTTATAAATTATATTTCACAATCTCTATATTATCTAAATTTTTTTTGTATTTATTTTGACGTTTCTATATCACCACAGGGTGGTCTATAAAAACAAAATTCTATAGGTATAACGTTTAGTTGCTAGACCTAGAATTATAAAATTGTAAAAGGTACTTTTTAAACATCGTCCCCTAAAGAGATAAAACATCACCCTAAAATTTCCAAAAATTAATATCTTACGACAGAATTCTCTTGAACTGTGTTCATAAATTGATTATTAATATCTCATAAGGGGCAAAATACTTTGAGAAAAGCGCTGAACACAAATATACTACTTTAATTTGCGTTCATATTTTCGATTTCAAGAATATACAGGGTAATCCACAATTTTGTTTAAGTTTCGAGTCTTTTGAGAAAATAAAAAAAATTGGAGAACTGTTTTTAATGTTTTAAACTTAACTTTATTTAAGGGCGTATACCAAGCAAATTATAAATAATTGTCACAACTTTTACTAGTTATCTTCAAGGTAGCAGTCTCAAAATTTTAACTCAGCCTTTCAGCTTTTAATGTCTTAACACCAATGGTGTATCACACTTAATCCTCTGGCAGCAAAATGTAGAATATCCTGTATCCTATTTTGGGAAGATTTTGACAGCGGCTAAAGAAGTCTGCAGAGTTTCATTAGATTTAATTTAAAATAGGTATGCAGTGTTTTATTGATTATTATCGTATATTTATCGGTGTTATATTTTTGAGACAGCTTGGTGTATATCTAAATATACTTTTGCAAAACATTTTCAAGAACAAACTTAATTTTTTCTACAACTGCCAAGAAAGTGCGGAAATTTCCTGCTTTATTTGATGAATCTGAACAATAATATACAGGATATTTCGGTGGGAAAGGGAAATATTTTGAGGACATGACTGGGAGGTCAAAATAATCAAAAAAGATGATATATTTATAGTTCCACAAATCTTTACTTTTCGAAATACAAGGGAAAGATTATTATTTAATTAATATTATAATAAAGTATAACTAAGTATGTCAAATCAATATAAAAGTCATAAATTGGCACTGACATTTAACAACGTCAAATTGTTAAAAATCATTTGAAATAATATTGTAAGGATATGAATGTATTAAAACAGTTTGTTAATTATTACTCGATATTAACGATGCATCAGACAAAAAACATAAACCGATTGCCGATTACGGAAAGGTCATTAAAAACAGTGGCGTCCATTTTTTTTTTCGTGAAAAATACCTATCTAATCCTATGTTGTTACGCACGCGACTGGTATTAAAATTAATAAAATGAGATAAAATAAAATTTATTTTATCTCAAAAGATGCCCCCCTACGTCACAATAACGCATAACGAATTTCAATTTGATATCTAAAATCGTTTCCTACATATTAAATGAAAACGGATTTTTTGATTTTTATTCAACACCCTGTATTATGTATGTGTTAAAAACTGCAATATCCAACGGCCAGCGACTAATATATTTCTAATGAATATGACTATGCTCTTGCTCTAGCAGCCGCGAATTTCCCCGAATTAAGTTAGACGGGCACACGATCCGGGCCGCATATTCAATAACAGCAGACGCGCTAGACGATCTGCTTGCGTTCGGCTTTGATTGCCTACACTATCTTAGGGTGACCATACGTACAGCATTTCGCTGTATTGTACAGCATTTGCAAAGCCTGTCCAGCATTGACTTCTGTACAGCAAACGTACAGCAAAACAGTGAAACTGTACAGCATGTCCAGCAAACATTGAAAAATAAAGAAATGAAAATTATTACATTACGTATTCTTATCCTTATCGAAATACAAAATATTAAGTTTGTGGATAACTAAGCACATCTCTACATTTTGAGTGAGCGATCTTTTGCCGCGGAACGTCACGTCGTCGTCTAGTTGCATGTTTTATCTCTTTTTGATCAATGCGTTTTTACCCAAAATAAATGAAATGAAAAATACCTGTGGATGAATCGAATACAGCAATATGGTACATTTTCGCATGTGTTTCTTTTTTGAGGTTATTTTGACATTGGGTGTTCCGTCTGTGATTCCCAGAATATACCAATTATTTTATTATATGAATAATACCTTCTTATCAATGTAAAGTGCGAGATACGGGCAGAAAGGGAAAAGGTATTTATTTGGTTTTTACTTTTTAGTAGGGAAATCTCTTTTAATCACATATAGGTGTTGATTTTAGTTTTACTCTTTTTTTTCTTTTTTTTTTTTCAGCATTTGTGATCGGAGCTTAAAATTTTAAATAATTGAACATGTCTAACAGCGAAAACGCAAGTAAAAAGCAAAGGCGCAATTGTAGTTTCACGCCGGAACTGATGAGAGATTTTCCCTTTATAAAAAAAGTAAAGGACAGCGAAACTGACGTTTTTTGCGAAAAATGTTTAAGTAAATTTTCCATTGCTGCTGGCGGACGCAGGGACATAACCAGACACCTGCAAACTGATAAACACATTAAGAGTACCAGAGCCACGGCGAGTTCTTCTAGTTTATCTTCGTTTTTTAGAAAAGTCGAATTTGGCGAGGAAGAGGTTAGATTGGCGTTGACAGAAACGGTATTTGCGTTTCATACCGTGGTACATAATCATAGTTTTCGGTCCATGGACTGCACATCGAAGATTATTCAGAGGCAGTTTCAAAAAAAATTTTCCTGTGCCAGGACGAAAACAGAAGCGATTATTAAAAAAGTACTGGCTCCTTTTGCAATAGCTCAGTTAAAGCAAGAACTTGAGGATGTAAGCTTTATTTCAATTTTCTCCGATGCGTCTAATCATAAAGACATTAAACTGTTTCCAACGATTATCCGCTTTTTTAGTGTAAATTCTGGAATTGTAGTTAAAATATTAGATTTAGTTTCTCTTCCTGGTGAAACCTCGGAGTTGATAAGCAATAGTTTGTTTGAAATTCTAAATAATAATAATTTAATTAACAAACTGGTTGCTTATTGCGCGGATAACGCGAATACAAATTTCGGCGGCGTTGCACGAAAAGGAACAAAAAATGTTTTTCATAATTTAAATGAAAGGGTGCCACAGAAACTTCTGGGTATAGGGTGTTCAGCCCATATTATTCATAATGCCATCCAAACAGCAACGGATTTATTACCAATCGATATAGATACTATAGTAAACAAAATATATAGCCATTTCTATATTTTTACCGTTAGAGTAGAAACTTTAAAAACATTTTGTGAGGAAGCAGATGTTGAATACCGCAAATTATTAAGTAATAGTAAAACTAGGTGGCTTTCTTTGCTTCCTGCCATTTTTCATAATTTAAATGAAAAGGGTGCCACAGAAACTTCTGGGTATAGGGTGTTCAGCCCATATTATTCATAATGCCATCCAAACAGCAACGGATTTATTACCAATCGATATAGATACTATAGTAAACAAAATATATAGCCATTTCTATATTTTTACCGTTAGAGTAGAAACTTTAAAAACATTTTGTGAGGAAGCAGATGTTGAATACCGCAAATTATTAAGTAATAGTAAAACTAGGTGGCTTTCTTTGCTTCCTGCCATTGAGAGAATTCTCAAATTATTTGTACCCTTAAAATCGTATTTTCTATCCATAGATAAATGTTCGGTTTTTATTGAAAATTTTTTTAAAAATGATACTTCGGAGTTGTGGTTAAAGTTTCTGCATTCTCAGGCCTCTTTGTTTTCAGATTCTGTAAAAAATGTGGAAGGCAACACAAATACTGTTGTCGAGGTTTCCCGTGAAATAAAAAATCTTATTTTAAAACTTAAAGCCAGATTAGATAACGCATTTTTACCCCTTTTAGTTAAACAAGATTTAAAAAAACTTTCAGAAAGTGGTCTTATTAATGAGGCATGGTTTATATCTCATGTAAAAATGTTTTATAAAAATTGTTTGGACTACTTAGAAATTTGGTCAGTGAAACTTGTAGAAATTGACTGTTTTGAATGGACTGAGCTTAAAAACGTTGTACACTGGAATGAAGTTCAAGGTAGTTTGCTTTTTATTAGGGACCACTTTTCTCATGATAAAGAAATTATTGATGAAAATGCTTTATTTGACCAAATTACGTTTTTGAAAGAATACGTATCAGAGCAAAAATTATTAGGTTGGAAAAACGAAAATAAACCGGTAGATTTAAAATGGCTTGAGGTGTTTAATTTTTTTAAAAAGGAAAATATTTTGTTTGATAGTCTAAAAAAAATAATTCAGTTTTCTTTGTGTTTGCCCGGAACAAATGCACCCACCGAAAGACAGTTTTCAATAATTAACAGTTATTGGACTGCTGAAAAGTCGCAAATGAGTGTAGAGACCCTTAAAGCTTCGTGTATTGTCCGCTGCAATATTGCAATCACTTGTGGAGAGTTCGCAGATAAAATAAAAGACAACAAAGAGCTTTTAAAAAAAACTCACTCTGCCGAAAAGTATTTATAATTTATAAGTTACCTATGTTGGCTATGTTTTTGTTTACATTTTAATTTTTAAAGTTTTTATAAATAAAGTTGTTTGTTTTTGTGTTAAATAAAAGTTGTGTATCTTTTCATATTTCATACTATACCCCCCCCCTAATTTTTCCTGTCCTTAAATACTATTAAAAACCTAATATTTAGTTTTTAATATGCTTTTTTTAATGCCTACAAATTGGGTATGTCTGTAACGATTTATTTAAAATTTAGAGCACAAACAGGCTGGATCGATGACTCTGGGTGTTGGGTTTAGTTTTAGTTGTAATAATTTTTAGGAGTTTTTTTAGTTCATTTTTATGCGAGTTTTTGAACGTTATTATTACACAAGGGCAATCAGGAAGAAATGGGTCTGCAGAGGTAGATTTACTACCTGGTATATATTTTTTTACAGTGATAATTAATTCAGCTGAGCTATTTATATTTGTTGTTTTTTTCTTTGCTTTTGCAACATTAGTTCTTGTTTTCCTGTAGCATTTATAAATTATTTAACACGTTTCGTCCTTGTTTATTACCGGTGTTCAACCATGTTTTTACAACACTCCATGTTTCTTTCTTTTAGCTTTCTAGCTCGCTTATCCACTTCTGCTGAAACAAATAGGTATTCTACATAAACTGTACAGGGTTCTCCAAAATCTAAGGGATAACATTGAGTTTCAAAAACCGTAAGAGATGCAAAGTTGTTCGAATTAGACCAAACCTGCGAAATTCAACGCTGAATTAATATGTCGTTGATTCCGACAGGGATTTCCGACATTTCGAAAAAGAAGAAATTAACAGACTAAAATAATTTGGTCGATATATTTTGTTAAAAATAAGTACTATAAAATACTGGGGTATTTTATTATTAACAACAATACATACCTAACAAGACAACAACAAAAACTGCGTGAAATTCCGAACTTTTTTAATAATTTATTTAATAATAAATATTTTTGTTGGTGAATATTAATATATCAAATTTTAAGTGATTTAATCAAATAAAAGGTCTGAAAACTGCAAATTACATCAAAAACTAAACTGCTGTGCTGGCTATAAATAGTGCATCATTTTTTTTTTCAAAGTTTAAAGAATAATAATTCAGATATTTTAATTGTGAAACTCAATATCGATACCCGGATTTTGGTGTTAATTTGGTCGATCTGTTGATAACTTGCTGTTGCATATGCGCAAAAAAATAGTTCATACACATGTCAAAGTCAAAATACAAAAACATGAATTTTAGTTGAATCTTTTGCTATTTTTTTTTTTTGACAAAATGAATTGAACACAAATAGCATTTTGAAAAAATACAAACATTACATGTGATTTGTGTTGTACTCTTAAGCTGGTATAAGACAGATCTAGGTAGCTATACATATGATTTTGTTAAAAAGATTTTCAAAAATGTAATTGTTCGAAAAAAAGTGAAAAAAATATTTTTCGTTCATCGACCAATGCGAAAACTTAGAACAACTCCCTTTCTCTATGAATGACCTAACATTTTCATACAAAAATCCCGAGAAGAGAGATTGGCTCTACTAAAACAAGTACTTACGTGAAATTTTAGACTGGTTTTTATACATTTTCTTTCTTTTATGTAAATTAATGAATATTGTGGTGGCCATATTGAAAATCTATTAAATTAATTTCTTTTAGGGTCGCACCCGACGACATTATAAATATTTTTGCTTTTTGAATACCCCCTTCCTAACAAGACAATTTTTCCGACGTCCCTGTCTAGTCTACCTGGATTTATTATTCCATTTTAACAATCGTTGATCCCAATGATGTAATGGACATGCACTGACACATATAGTGTATCTTAAATTCTTCTTTGTGAATTTGACATACGTTTGTTAAAATAAACTGAAAAATTAAGGTCTATATTTTAAAAAATTAAGTTGATGAGACCTCGAGAACGAAACGTCTTATTTTAAATCCTAATACGTTATCTTGTAAAAGAGGAAAAGTGACTTTAAAGATTTAAAATTTATTTTGTAATTTCTTTCCAAATGCACCTTGAGAAGGATAGAAAGAAAATGCTGATTTCGTTTTTTGCGGATATCTTCGGAAGTCAGAATTTTCGAATTTTATCAACGGAAAATTATTTATTCGACAAACAACAACCAACCCTGAAACTTTACCATAATTTAACCAACCGAGTATCTCTTTACGGTTTTATAGAGAATATTAGTTATGTTCTACTGAATTGCAACACCCTGTATACTATGTAAAAACTCATTTAAACATAAATTGTAATCTAATCTAAGAATAAAGCGACCTAATAAATATAAAAGCCGAATGTCTTATGTGTATGTACTATTTCAAACCTTTTCTTTCAAGTGCGAATAATTAGGATAACGAACTAAAGAATTAATAAATTATTAAGAAAAGCTTGTTTATTTTTTGGTTTACTCTGTATGTGATCAACATAAATTTATTAATTTGCCATAAAAATGAATATTTGAAAATCAATCAAAATTGAAATTTAAATGGAGCATATTGTTAATTTTATTTTTTTTCTCTACCCTGTATATTATCAACATGAAAATAGTCGATCATCTTCAAAATTAAATACCTAGTTAGGTACAATCCCCAAAAAATAAGTCAAGTTGTATTAAAAATTATTATATTTTATTTGGAGCAGCCTATAATTTTGGGATATCCTGATAAATTTTAAAATAATATACTGAATATTAATTTAATATCAAAATCATGTAAATTGAAAGCAAATATCTGGAAGTAATTCAGAGTAATTGTAATTTTAAATATAGTACCCTATTATAGCTATATTTAAGCCACCCTCTGCACTATGTACAAACTACAAACATAAAACTATTATATTTTCAAAGTAACCTCGAACGTGATCAACTATCAAATAACAATTACAGCATGGTAATTCGTAATAGGTACTACTCTACTAAGCTTGATAAATTAGAACGCTTCAGTTGACGAGCAGTGTAAACTAAAAATTGGCAGTACGAAAATGTAACATAATTTTGGTATATGTACCATGCATTTGCATTTGATTATTTAAGTATATTTTTTAATTTGGTCTTTTCCTTTTAATTCCGTATGAATAAGTGTAATTAAAAAAAGGTCATACTGAAAAGTTTTATCGTATCGAGGGTTTATATATTGGGTTTAACATACAAACAAATTAAGTAATTTTATTTAGATTAATCGATTATTATAATTTAAACACCTCCAGCTTTGCAAACTTGCCAGTGGAATTCGGATAGACACTGAGTGCCACTGCTCACTAATTTATATCCTTACTTTCCTATGCTCCTAGTTTGGCAAAGCTATAAATTATCTTATTCTTATTTTATACTAAAATATACTTACCTCAACGTCAGTTTTTGAATATAAGTTAGATCTTATAGTGTTTTTATTTATTTCCTTGTAGAATTATATTCTTTGGTAATAGTTCCATTTTTTCAAATAATACTTATAATGTATTGGATGCAAATTATTGCATCCAATACACAGTACACGGCTAAGATAGTCACAAAACAAAAAAGGCATACATAACTAACATGCCTGCCGTTCCAGCCAGCAGTATCCTTTGTTGCTTAACTCTAGACGGTACGTATGTACCTACCTACTGCTTAAAATCCGAGCGTAGCCGAAGCGATGTTGAGTTTTCTAGCACGTCTGCTGTTACTGAATATGCATCCGGGCCATTCCTCTGAACAGTCACAATGATCGCATCGGCAACCATGCTATCTAAACGGCGAGAGTGGAAAAATCGTTGAGCGCCAGACACCACGCAAATTTGATAAAATATGCTTGGCTTAATAGTAGCGCTATCTAGTGTGATTTTGTCGAATCAAGAAATGGTCTGATTTCCTCCGAACTTCTGTAGCGTTATATTTTTCTATGACTGTGTGTGAACGCATATACATATTGTTCAATGTAACATCGAGAAAACAGCTTAAAATGGCTTCACTCCTTCATTTTTAACAATTTATAATATACTTGCTATGGAAGCACTCTAAAAACATCCCGAATATTCCCTGAAAATTTCAACCAAATTTGTGAAACGATCGCGGAGTAATCGGTGTAAAGACATACAAAAACTGAAAAATGATCGAATAGATCACGCCCTTCTTTTTTGAAGTCGGTTGCAAATGAAAATAGTGGTTTCACTTTAGATCTTATTGCAGTCCCATAACCCACGAATTCAAGTTACACATAATCTCCCAATGTGCCAAAAATTATAAAAATCGGGGATGATTAGCATAACCGAAATTTTACCAAATATTTTATTAGAGAGCGAAATACTGGAAAACCGTAATTATCTGTAACCGCTGTCCATAACGTAAATATATTACAAATTTATAAAAAGTTTACAGTATAACAATTGTAGTTGTTTTTATTAAATTTTAGCTGAAGCTTTGTGATTATCTATAACCACTATCCAAAGAATAGCTTCAAACAGTGGCGTATTTAAGGAGGGGTTTAGGGTTTAAAACCCTCCAGAGCCAATATTATGTAAGCTAAAATGATAGAAATAGTATAAAATAAGGATTTTTTTTCGAAATTGGCGATTAAAACCCCCTCCTCATAGCAGTCTTACGGCTAAAATAAAATAATGACCTTTTTTTGTCCACATTATATACGCTCAAAACGTACTGAAACCAAAGACCTTTTTTTTGTTGAAATTTTTCTTCGTATCAAACCCCCACCCTCCTCCCGAGCTCAGAAGCAATGTCTATATACGCCACTGGCTTCAAATGAAATTAAAAAAGATGAAGACTCTAAGGCTCTAAGAGATAAAGCTAACCATAAAAGATGCCCGCGAGCGGCCTTTGCGTGAAGCCGTGAAATGCACGAGAAAGTTATAAGAGCGCGTATATTATATGCTATGTATGCTGCAGGCAATAAACTACTGCAGATTTGTTAAGGCGTATAAGTTTAGTTATTGATGATATAATTGCACTAAAATTGTGGTGAATAGGTCAGTTTTCTCAAAAGAGAGTATGAGTCCTAATTGAGCTCATTTTCAGACAAAATTAGTTGCGACAAATCAAAACAAAGTAACTTAAATAAAATGCTTTTATTAATTTAATTTTTTTACGTGAATATGTGTCTCGTTCGTTAAGAGAAAATTTGAATAACACTGATCGTGTACAAATGTCAGTAACTTCCTTGGCACAGGCTTTGCAACTATTTTTACGTTAATTTAAGTGAAAAAATGCAGTGTTTCTAACAGATTATACCTAATAGAACAGCCGTGCGTGGATCAAAAGGGATTAATTTTTAAGGGAATATGATCTTAATATATCATATCTTTAGTATTAAACCCAGTTGTGCTGAATGAGACCTCGACTTACAGCAAAAGCAAAAAAACTGCGGTGGGGTTAGATATATTGTGTTACATGTTAGAATGGAAGCTGGATTTGTAAGAAATGCCAGTTTGATTTTTAAATCGGCTAGTAAATCAGGACACTACCATGATCCCACTAAATTTAGAAGATCCTTCATAATTATGGATAATGCGTTCAACCATTCCAGGCTGGATGAGAAAATCCCAAACCAAAGTTAGACTAAATAGCTTTAGTTAGCTGCCTTGACGAAAGGAAAATCCATTTTCAACTTCTGCTATGAAATATGGGATATAGCAAAGAAGTACATACCGCCCAAAAGATACTAGTTGGTTTATGTATAGCGGTCATATACAATGTACCCCTAACTAAGACCGCACCACTTTACCACAAAGCCACCTTATGTTCTTATCATAAAAAGTAATAACAGTTTAATACTATAATATATAAGCGTAGTCCGAGAATTTCTGCGTTCTGAGAAACAATAAACAGGGAGTGTTTTTAAATGTCAAAACTGACTGCTGCCACATTTTTCTACCATATATATCTTGTATTATACTTACACACATTTGGCAACCCATAATGTGGCTAAACTTCGGGTTAACATGAATAATCTATAATAATATAAGATATAATATATATAATAATAATAAATACATTACTTAATGGTATCTTAAAAGAATTTAGAAGGTTTACTATTTCTAATACCAAATACTAATATGAGCAAAATAAAAGTGCATAAACAAACATAAAAAATTCCCGTTGCTCTGTCATTGGCACCATTAAAATCCTTGTGAGAAAAAACTTTTATTAGACCAAGTTACCTTGACATCATTTTTTTAGATACGTCGTTGTAAAATCTTGTGCAAACACTCATTGATTTAACCGTACTAATGTCCGTTGACCCATCGATTAGCAAACTAAATTGATGACTTTTTAAATAACTGATGTCTTTTGACATTTCTTGCCTTTGTTCTCGAAAAATTCATTCTTTGAACAATTTTAGAATTTTGTAAATATAAGATTTTAATATTTTTGTTAAATGGTCTGTTGCTAGAAAGATAACATTGTGCTGAGTCAAAAAAGCTGATTTTTCTAATTTGTTTGTTTGCTCCTTGTTAAATACTAGAGTTTCCTTTATTGTTTTTTGGGTGGATGATGTTGGAGATTTAATTTTATAATTTCATTGACGTTTTGTTGCCTTATCACAAATATGTCATAGATGCAGCCGATCAACCAACGCGAAAGTCATCACTTTTTTTAACTTATACTTACGTTTGTTTTCGTTGCGTCCTTCACCGATCAGGCGACTTCGAGGAACTACTGGTTCAGAAACAACAAATGACACAACAACTATACGCTTGCGTTAGTTAGCCGCCAGCCCAGTTTGCACCATGAAATTCTGTTGCCTAACTCAATGAACGTCACTGATGTCATTTACAAAATACCCAAGGTGTTTTTATGCAGTTTGCCTGCGTGTTAATCTATTTCTTGTTTTTCTCTATCAGAGTGGGACTATATTTTTCAAATCAGAAAATTCCAAAAAAAATGATGTTTTCACCACTTTTAAAGGTACATGTACATAACGAGGAAATATTGGTATACATACCGTTAAAAATTAAAATCGTACGTCTGGCAATACTGCCCCTGAGTCTTAATCTGCACCTTAGCCAAAGACTACCGCTACATTACTCTCCTAATATTTGCTTTATCTAGAGTTCAAAACCTTTTTAACCGACTTCAAAAAAGAAGGGCGTGATCTATTCGATCATTTTTCAGTTTTTGTATGTCTTTACACCGATTACTCCGCGATCGTTTCACAAATTTGGTTGAAATTTTCAGGGAATATTCGGGATGTTTTTAGAGTGGTTCCATAGCAGGTATATTATAAATTGTTAAAAATGAAGGAGTGACGCCATTTTAAGCTGTTTTCTCGATGTTACATTGAACAATATGTATATGCGTTCACACACAGTCATAGAAAAATATAACGCTACAGAAGTTCGGAGGAAATCAGACCATTTCTTGATTCGACAAAATCACACTAGATAGCGCCACTATTAAGCCAAGCATATTTTATCAAATTTGCGTGGTGTCTGGCGCTCAACGATTTTTCCACTCTCGCCGTTTAGATAGCATGGTTGCCGATGCGATCATTGTGACTGTTCAGAGGAATGGCCCGGATGCATATTCAGTAACAGCAGACGTGCTAGAAAACTCAACATCGCTTCGGCTACGCTCGGATTTTAAGCAGTAGGTAGATACATAGGTACCATCTAGAGTCAAGCAACCAAGGATACTGCTGGCTGGAACGGCAGGCATGTTAGTTATGTATGCCTTTTTTGTTTTGTGACTATCTTAGCCGTGTACTGTGCATTGGATGCAATAATTTGCATCCAATACATTATAAGTATTATTTGAAAAAATGGAACTATTACCAAAGAATATAATTCTACAAGGAAATAAATAAAAACACTATAAGATCTAATTTATATTCAAAAACTGACGTTGAGGTAAGTATATTTTAGTATAAAATAAGAATAAGATAATTTATAGCTTTGCCAAACTAGGAGCATAGGAAAGTAAGGATATAAATTAGTGAGCAGTGGCACTCAGTGTCTATCCGAATTCCACTGGCAAGTTTGCAAAGCTGGAGGTGTTTAAATTATAATAATCGATTAATCTAAATAAAATTACTTAATTTGTTTGTATGTTAAACCCAATATATAAACCCTCGATACGATAAAACTTTTCAGTATGACCTTTTTTTAATTACACTTATTCATACGGAATTAAAAGGAAAAGACCAAATTAAAAAATATACTTAAATAATCAAATGCAAATGCATGGTACATATACCAAAATTATGTTACATTTTCGTACTGCCAATTTTTAGTTTACACTGCTCGTCAACTGAAGCGTTCTAATTTATCAAGCTTAGTAGAGTAGTACCTATTACGAATTACCATGCTGTAATTGTTATTTGATAGTTGATCACGTTCGAGGTTACTTTGAAAATATAATAGTTTTATGTTTGTAGTTTGTACATAGTGCAGAGGGTGGCTTAAATATAGCTATAATAGGGTACTATATTTAAAATTACAATTACTCTGAATTACTTCCAGATATTTGCTTTCAATTTACATGATTTTGATATTAAATTAATATTCAGTATATTATTTTAAAATTTATCAGGATATCCCAAAATTATAGGCTGCTCCAAATGAAATATAATAATTTTTAATACAACTTGACTTATTTTTTGGGGATTGTACCTAACTAGGTATTTAATTTTGAAGATGATCGACTATTTTCATGTTGATAATATACAGAGTAGAGAAAAAAAAATAAAATTAACAATATGCTCCATTTAAATTTCAATTTTGATTGATTTTCAAATATTCATTTTTATGGCAAATTAATAAATTTATTTTGATCACATACAGAGTAAACCAAAAAATAAACAAGCTTTTCTTAATAATTTATTAATTCTTTAGTTCGTTATCCTAATTATTCGCACTTGAAAGAAAAGGTTTGAAATAGTACATACACATAAGACATTCGGCTTTTATATTTATTAGGTCGCTTTATTCTTAGATTAGATTACAATTTATTTTTTAATTAGTTTTTATATATTATACAGGGTGTTGCAAAATAATTGGAATAGAACTAAAAATATCTATAAAACCGTAAAGAGATACTAGGTTGGTTAAATTATGGTAAAGTTTCAGCGTTTGTTGTTGTTTGTCGAATAAATAATTTTCCGTTGATAAAATTCGAAAATTCTGACTTCCGAAGATATCCGCAAAAAACGAAATCAGCATAAATTTTAAATCTTTAAAGTCACTTTTCCTCTTTTACAAGATAACGTATTAGGATTTAAAATAAGACGTTTCGTTCTCGAGGTCTCATCAACTTAATTTTTTAAAATATGGACCTAAATTTTTCAGTTTATTTTAACAAGCGTATGCCAAATTCACAAAGAAGAATTTCAGATACACTATATGTGTGAGATGCATTACATCGTTGGGGTCAACGATTGTTAAAATGGAATAATAAATCCAGGTAGACTAGACAGGGACGTCGGAAAAATTGTCTTGTTAGGAAGGGGGTATTCAAAAAGCAAAAATATTTATAATGTCGTCGGGTGCGACCCTAAAAGAAATTAATTTAATAGATTTTCAATATGGCCACCACAATATTCATTAATTTACATAAAAGAAAGAAAATGTATAAAAACCAGTCTAAAATTTCACGTAAGTACTTGTTTTAGTAGAGCCAATCTCTCTTCTCGGGATTTTTGTATGAAAATGTTAGGTGGCATCATTCATAGAGAAAGGGAGTTTTTCTAAGTTTTCGCATTGGTCGATGAACGAAAAATATTTTTTTCACTTTTTTTCGAACAATTACATTTTTGAAAATCTTTTTAACAAAATCATATGTATAGCTACCTAGATCTGTCTTATACCAGCTTAAGAGTACAACACAAATCACATGTAATGTTTGTATTTTTTCAAAATGCTATTTGTGTTCAATTCATTTTGTCAAAAAAAAAATAGCAAAAGATTCAACTAAAATTCATGTTTTTGTATTTTGACTTTGACATGTGTATGAACTATTTTTTTGCGCATATGCAACAGCAAGTTATCAACAGATCGACCAAATTAACAAATAATCCGGGTTTCGATATTTAGTTTCACAATTAAAATATCTGAATTATTATTCTTTAAACTTTGAAAAAAAAATGATGCACTATTTATAGCCAGCACAGCAGTTTAGTTTTTGATTGTAATTTGCAGTTTTCAGACCTTTTATTTGATTAAATCACTTAAAATTTGATATATTAATATTCACCAACAAACATATTTATTATTAAATAAATTATTAAAAAAGTTCGGAATTTCACGCAGTTTTTGTTGTTGTCTTGTTAGGTATGTATTGTTGTTAATAATAAAATACCCCAGTATTTTATAGTACTTATTTTTAACAAAATATATCGACCAAATTATTTTAGTTTGTTAATTTCTTCTTTTTCGAAATGTCGGAAATCCCTGTCGGAATCAACGACATATTAATTCAGCGTTGAATTTCGCAGGTTTGGTCTAATTCGAACAACTTTGCATCTCTTACGGTTTTTGAAACTCAATGTTATCCCTTAGATTTTGGAGAACTCTGTACAGTTTATGTAGAATACCTATTTGTTTCAGCAGAAGTGGATAAGCGAGCTAGAAAGCTAAAAGAAAAAAACATGGAGTGTTGTAAAAACATGGTTGAACACCGGTAATAAACAAGGACGAAACGTGTTAAATAGTTAATAAAAATAAAATGGATATTAATATTATCAAATGGAATCACAGAAACATGTACTCCGTTGGGTAATACCACGACCGGAATTGAATTACTCTGTTGTTTCCTGACTTTCGTTGGGATAAATAATGTTAAAGTATTTTTGTTTCACATTACAGTCCAAGGGTCTTCAATCCACGGCCACCTTTTAATTTCTTGCGGCTCCGAGAGGCTAAAGGCACCTAGTTAGAAGAGGCAATCACGACTAACCACAAGGCCACTAGATGGTCTTGCATGTCTAAGGAATATTTCTAATGATTCTAGAAATTATCACTACTAGAGGGACTTACTAGTCCAGTCTCGTAGCTGCTCGAAATTTCAAGAGATTCAAAGTTGACGCGCTCGGCCTATATAAAGCCGGCAACACACGGCAGCGGCCAGTTCTAATTCCAAGAGCGAACGAAGCGATACCAGTGAAAGAGTGCCAACTAACGGCGCAGTTGCTGCCCGTGCGATAAGTGATTATAGTGAGTTGAATATAGTGTGTTTTGACGCGTGTAAGGCGGATACTCTATTGTGGCGTGCAGTCGCGCAAGTTTAGTTTTGTCGTGGACATTTTTATCGGAGAATTAAACTCATTTCTTCTACCTTAACGTTAAAAATGGCTTCTACTTCGGGTAAAAACTAAAAATTAGTGAAGAAGTTGAAGTTCGAGAAAAGTGAACTGAGTTGTACTTGTTCGTTAGTGTTAATCAAAAACCCGTCTGTTTGCTGTGTCAAGAATTTCTTTCAGCCTTGAAAGAATACAACTTAAAAAGACATTACGTTACAAAGCATGCCACAAAATTTGAGATATTCAAAGGACAATTACGGCATGATAAAGTGAGAGTTCTAAAATGTCAACTTCAACGACAGCAAGATAGTTTTCAAAAGCAGAACACTGAAAATGAAGTAAGCGTGAAGGTTAGCTACATTATATTTGAAAAAATAATTGCTTTAAAATCAAAACCTTTTACTGATGGTGAATTTATCAAAGAATATATGGAGGCGCCGCTGAAGTATTGTGCCCGTCTCAGAAACAACTTTTCTCTAAAGTTAGTTTGTCCGGTGTTACTGTAGCCAGAAGAATCGAAGAGTTGGCGACATACATTGAAAATTCACTAAAAGAACGTGCATCGAAGTTCGTATTTATTCGGGGCATTGATAATAATTTTGAAACCGCTGTAGAGATGGCTTCTCTTTTTCCGATTAAAGGAACTACAAAAGGATGTGATATCTATAAGTGTTTGATGACAGTACTAAGACGATATAATTTAGAATTGACAAACCTTTCTGTAGTTGTAACAGACGGTACACCATCCGCGGTAGGAAAAAATGAAGTGCTCGTGGGTTGGATGAAAAGACACCAGCAAAAACTTTCTTTGATGCATTATCATTGTATCGTTCATCTTCCTCCTTTGCCCGACCATTCAGTGTATCCGTTGAATTGTCAGATGGAGCTTATCGATTTGCAGTGTAATTATGAACTGAAAGAGTTCGATATGGGTCTTCTTTATTTTTATACAAAACTCGTTTCCTGAAATCCGAAAATATGCCCAGAAAATTATGTCTGTATTTGGGAGCACGTATTTGTGCGAGCAGCTGTTTTCTCGTATGAAGAATGTGAAGTCTAAAACAAGGACAAGAGTTACAGGCGCACATCTGGAAGGAAGTTTGCGGGTTACAAACCAAATATCGACATACTTGTCAAAAATCACATTGATTGATTGACCTTTTTAACCAATAAGGATTATTACACTTTGAAATTATATGCTTTTTATTTTATTGATATGTTGGTAAAGTGACGTGGACCATTGCATTAAAAAAGGTTGAAGACCCTTGCGTTACACCAATGTCACAACAAGGATACCAAGTTCCCTGTCTGAAACATGTTCTGCAATACCGCAGGTGCAATGAGCCATTTCAGTCAAACGATGATCGCTATTTCGCTCTTTTTAGAGCTCATTAGTCCGTCATAGCATTTCCTGTGTAAGGCAAAGGCACAAAATGGATTCACAGAAACAACTACTCAGCTGGCTAATACCACGACCGGCATTGAACTGTACTATTGCTTCCTGACTTTTGTTGGGACAAATAACGTTAAAGTATTTTTGTTTCACGTTCCAGACAGGGATCTTGGTATCCTTGTTATGAATTGGTGTAACAAATCGAAAAACATATATAATGTATGTAGTTTTATTGCCTCTACCAGTTTTGCACAGAATTTACCGAACTAATTCAGATTTCAGATTAACACCACATAATCTCCCAATTTGGATAGGCATTTCGTGTCCCTAATGAATAAGTGTAACTTGAATTCGTGGGTTATGGGACTGCAATAAGATCTAAAGTGAAACCACTATTTTCAATTGCAACGTTTGTGCGCCCTCCATATATTCTTTGATAAATTCACCATCAGTAAAAGGTTTTGATTTTAAGGCAATTATTTTTTCGAATATAATGTAGCTAACCTTCACGCTTACTTCATTTTCAGTGTTCTGCTTTTGAAAACTATCTTGCTGTCGTTGAAGTTGACATTTTAGAACTCTCACTTTATCATGCCGTAATTGTCCTTTGAATATCTCAAATTTTGTGGCATGCTTTGTAACGTAATGTCTTTTTAAGTTGTATTCTTTCAAGGCTGAAAGAAATTCTTGACACAGCAAACAGACGGGTTTTTGATTAACACTAACGAACAAGTACAATTCAGTTCACTTTTCTCGAACTTCAACTTCTTCACTAATTTTTAGTTTTTACCCGAAGTAAAAGCCATTTTTAACGTCAAGATAGAAGAAATGAGTTTAATTCTCCGATAAAAATGTCCACGACAAAACTAAACTTGCGCGACTGCACGCCACAATACAGTATCCGCCTTACACGCGTCAAAACAAACTATACTCAACTCACTATAATCACTTATCGCACGGGCAGCAACTGCGCCGCTAGTTGGCACTCTTTCACTGGTATCGCTTCGTTCGCTCTTGGAATTAGAACTGGCCGCTGCCGTGTGTTGCCGGCTTTATATAGGCCGAGCGCGTCAACTTTGAATCTCTTGAAATTTCGAGCAGCTACGAGACTGGACTAGTAGGTCCCTCTAGTAGTGATAATTTTTAGAATCATTAGAAATATTCCTTAGACATGCAAGACCATCTAGTGGCCTTGTGGTTAGTCGTGATTGCGAGTTCACAGAGTGGACCTCTTCTAACTAGGTGCCTTTAGCCTCTCGGAGCCGCAAGAAATTAAAAGGTGGCCGCGGATTGAAGACCCTTGGACTGTAATGTGAAACAAAAATACATTAACATTATTTATCCCAACGAAAGTCAGGAAACAACAGAGTAATTCAATTCCGGTCGTGGTATTACCCAACGGAGTACATGTTTCTGTGATTCCATTTGATAATATTAATATCCATTTTATTTTTATTAACTAGCTGGATAATAGTAATTTATGTAACCGGGTCCACTAAGAAGTTTGGAAATTTTGAACCGCAATCGCAGAATGAAAAAAAAATACTTTAATGCATGACTTTTTGTAATATTTTGTCTACGATCATGTTTTTTTTACAAAAAAAAATTAGTAACTTGCAATAATTTTTATCCAAGATGATAACATGGTCGCCGTCAGCGCTCCACACTGGTTGATTTTATACGGAACCATGGCATTAAATCAAAAGTAGAAAAAATAAGCTAGAAACTTCTTAGTTTCCCAATAGTGTTGTCTACGAAAGTATTTTTCTTGTAATAATTTCAAAATATAAGCAAAATTTCAGATACAATTTGAAATATATATTTTAAGTGTATGTTTAATTTAAAATATTTCCGCTAAGCCTATTACATATTAACATTGTATTGGTATAATTTATTATTTTGTATAATTTGATATAATCTACTTATACGCCCAGGGTCATGATATTTACACGATGCAATCTACTGGATTGTGGTTTTTAAACTTATATAGTTTTAGCTATCTAATAATTTTAGTTAATTTTCACATGAATAATGTTAACTCTCTAAAATAAAACGCACAAACCTCTAGCTAGCCACAATAAAAAAGAAATATATAATTTTTCCTTTACTGGTCAAACAACTTGGGGGGGGGGGGGAAGGGACATTTATAATTTAATCGAAGAACCTTTCAAAACAAAAATATATTCAACTGACTATTTTTCATCTTCATGGATCATATTTATTTAACCTTTAATCGGACAGGTTAATATACACAAGTCAAGACGACATTTTTCGAGACCAGACCCTGGATCCGACTCGTCTCGGCCAAAATTTCGAGACGAGAATAGCCAAAAGTCGAGACGAGACGAGATGTAGCCTTAATCCCGTCTCGTCTCATCTGGCCGCATCACTATTTAAAATATAAATTGATTAGCTTAGTAATAACATTTTTAACATATTTTCTTAAGTTAACACTCAATGTTTCTTACTCACTTTATTTTTGAGGTCATTTATATATCATATGGTATCAAAAGTAACTTTAGAAAACAAAAATTCAATTAATGGGGTTGCGCGAGTGGTCAACTGCACATTTGCGATGTAAGCAAAATATTTTTTTTATTATACTTCTTTGAAAACACGGTATTTTATCTACATTTGAAATAAAGTAAAGTAGGCCATTTCGGTCCAGCGCGCACAAAAGTTTTCCTAATGTCCAATTTTTTCCGTGATCTGAATAAAAATACGGAATATATGACTTTAAAGCAGAAATATACGCAAGGTAAACTAATTTTAAGAAAGCCTATACTCTCTGATATTTAACATGTTCATATTTTGAATTTTAATTTGTAAATGTTTGAATATGTATTATCAGCTTTGTTTATTTTCTGTCAATTAAATTTCTGCCGGTATATCAAACATGTATTCAGAGGAAAATGCCGAAATTTCCGGTAACATATTGGAGCAAGAGGCATATGCGAGTACGGATTTATATTTTAATATTAAGATATGAACACGAATGTCACCTTTTTACTGAATGACGAGATCTGAACAAAATCAAAACTGTAAGTGTCAATATTGGTTTAATTTATTTTGTCGGAAAAGCTGAGTCTATGGAATCTTTCACGTTGTGCACTCTATTCTCATTGCCAAACCCTTGTTTCTCTATAAAAGGAAATGCTGACATCAACAAATATCCAAAATATATTGCTTTTTTGAAACATCAGACTGTGGGATGTATAACAACAAAGTCCAAAGTTTTAACAACAGCACAAATAAACCAATTTGTGGATGATAATGGGCGTTTTCTTATTGTATTTTTGAGATGGAAAAAATCATACGTCAAGAAGTTTCACTAATACCAATCAAGGATGTACGTTCTACATTCGAGCCTTATTTTGACGTAAATATATGGGCAGCTGAAGAATATTTGCTGCGCCCAACAGGTTGGATACCATACCATCAGTAATGTTGCAGAATACCTAAGAGTGAAAAAATCCCAAAGAATTTACCGGACATGGACTAAGCCCTTCCTCAGCAATCATGTTGGTGGAAAGCGGTGGTAATTTACTTACTCTGAAAAGGCAAGAAGGATGGCGCTCTTTCAGTGCAGTAGAAGGATATATAAAAGAGTCCATACAAACAGAAGTGAGGTATCACGAAAATTGTTTTACCTTTCTCATTCATAAAATACAAGAGTTGTGCCATTTGTTCAAGAAAACCAAAACGCCTTCGAACACTCTGCTTCAATAACCTCAATTTTACACAATGAAATGTCAAAAAGATTTAACCTGTGCAATAATACCAGTTGCATGATAAATATTAGCATTGACTAAAAACATTATTAACAGTTGGTTAATTTTCCTTTTTCTTACTCTAGTTGCATTTTTTTAAATGCTTATATGAAAATAAATAGGTTTCAAGTTTATTTCATATCTCTTTTTTATACTTTGTTTTTGTGTTGTCGTTTCCAGAGAAGTATAATAAAAAATATCGTTCATTACATGTTCAGAAATAGATTATTCCGTGCTTGCATAATTTCCCTTGTTCGGCTTTACCTCAGACTCCTAATGAAATATACTATTAAAGTTATTAACGGTAATTTTATGTGGCTATGAGATTAGTTTACTAATTCCAGGATGGTTTTTCTAAAATATATTCCACATGAATTTCACAGGATTAATTGAGTTTTGAATATGTTTATTGTTGGCCTTAATTCTAGCTCCGAATATTTCAGCTTTATACTGTTTCCTAAATGTTTTACAGATATTAGAAATGTTAGGATATCTGAACTGCTTGCTGAAAGCTTCTCGAAAATGAAGTAGTTCACGTATTTCTTTTTGTTCTTGATTAAATCAGTTAATTTTTACCTGACTAACTTGACCTTATATTTATTTTTTTTAAGAAAGTTCTCTAGGTAGGCCTTTTCCAAAACATCAGTGAAAAATCAAAACTTTATATCGACACTGACATTATTTGCGTTCACAAAAACCCAGTTAATTTCACCAGTTTTGTTATAAAATAAAGCCATACTCTATGTTTAGGGCCTGCAAATCGATTTCTTTTCTGTGAATGATGTTTTCTTCTCAGGAGTAAAACAGCTAACGATTTGACTAGTCCAATGTCTGTGACAGAGCAAAGCTTAAGATCACAGACAGGAAAGACATTATCAAGGCAATTTTCTCCACTAGTCGGCTGGACTATTGTCTGATAAAGGTTATAACTATCAAAAATATAATACATGCTTGGGTTATGAGTGTTATCTGAACAGAAGTTGATATTAAAATCACTGCGGGAATAATTTGCTTATATGTACCCAAGTTATCTAAAACTAAATCTAAAGCCCAAAAAGGAGTCGAAGGGTCCTGAAGAACTTCTAGTTCAATGTTGATTAGATTTGGTATTGTCTGGCTGTATATTCAATGGTTTACTGTAATTCCAGATCACCACAATTCTGAACCCAAGTTTTTATATCGTTTATTCATTGACACAGCTCGCTTAAATAGGCAACTTTATCTGTCTCTTTATGTTTGTGATTTTTCACATTTACAATTAAGATTTAATCACAATTTTTCAGATATTCTATGATGTTTTTTGAAGTATATCTAGAGCTAGCTCCCAAATAAATAATCATTATTTCATTATTTCTGCGGTTTTCAGTAAATCGCTATGGTTTTGGTTGGTACCAAGTAAAAGGAGTTGTTGGAGTGTTAAAAAGTGTTGAACCTTTTGTAGATCACGATCGTATGGCAAGTGTGACTTTTCAGATGCCAATAATACGATATTCCGTATTTATTTAATAAACCGGTTATTTTCTGCATATGACAAAATAACTAAGAGGCTTTTGTTATTTTTTTATAAATCACACGTATCTTACTCAACCTTGTATGCTGCAATGGGTTCGCTTTTCTCCATCCTGCCGCCCAAGAGTCGAATTTAGTTCCCACCAGTCATGTGGTCGGATAGTGTTGCTTGTCTCTACGTACAGCTACGTACGTATGTAATTGCAGTGGATGCAAGTCAGCGGCGGTCCAGATGAGTTATGTAAGATTAGTTCTCATTGTAGTGCGTGAAACGGTCATTAATTATGACTATATCATTTATTATTTAATTAATTTAAATTCAATATCTAGCTACACAGTTCATTTTAAATGTCTGCGATCCAGAGCTAGGATAATCGTAAGATTATTCTACACGCGAAAACAAACAAATTTATTTAATATGTTGGATATCTCAGACATCCAACGATAAAGAAATATACAGGATGTCCACTGCTTTTTGCGACACTCTGAACCTATACATAAAAGCACGTAATTAAAAAAAATAAGTTTTGCGCAACTGTTATATTTAACATTTTATTCTAAAACGTAAATGAAAAAACTTACATTCGTCTTGAATTACCATGCACAATGAGAATTTCAGCGTAAGACAAAATATCTTCATTATTTTAGAAGTTCGGCTGATGCAAAACATATTTGCTATAGCAGTGATAATATAATTAGTGCAGTAGATAAACAATCGAGAAGTCCACACATGGGCTGTAAAATTGATGGTTTATTATTAAATTCGAGGTTCTAAGTATAAAGCAGATTTACAGTTGTTATATAAAATTATATAATGTCTATTACACCATATGATTATAAAAAATAACACTACATATATAACTGTTATAATAGGAGGTTTAAAGGAAAATCGAAATAAAAAATTTTATTGTTTTTTTTATAATTTTGTCATGTGTTTTTCTACTTCTTCGGTCACCTAATTTGTTGTAGTGACCAACATATTTGAAATGATTAAGAGTACTTGGCGTACGAAGAATTAAAAAGTACTTATAAACTGTGGGTACTGCCTACAAACTTTTGATTTGTTAAAATTACTTGCTGTTACTATGTCATAGATTATAGAATAAATATATTTGTATGAAATATATTAAAGTTATGAGCAAAATCAAGTTTACTGTTGATTCACCGGCTAGAATTTTATTACCTAGACAGTTTTCACATATACACACATATTTTCACATCTTTGGAGAGAAGATGGGGGAAGTGGAACCCAAAAAGTAATTTTTGGTATTTTAAACTCCCCTAAAAAACACATTTTTATATGAACGGACGTAACTATAGTATACGAGGTAGCTACAATATTGGTTTAGAAGTACATATAGGTCCAAACATTACATTTTTTTTCAAAGAATTATGTTTAAGAAATCGTGGTTCTTGGGATTAGACCGTGTCAAATTAGAATTACTATCCGACGTTTCGCCTTCGATTGCACGAGGCATCTTCAGGGATCTTTACTCTATGAGATCTGAACACTGAATGAGCTCGAAGAGATTCAGGCGGGCTTTTTATACCCGACTTGTGCTCGCCGAACCGTGACCCTGTGTTAAGATCGGTTTCCACGTGTGATGTAGACCGTAACCCGTATCTCTATTGAAATTTTTTGTATGCTTAAATATTTCAATAGATTCTCTAACTTTTCGTTTATAAAAACCTGGAACCGATGCTAGAACCTTGGTTTCTTTTACATTTATGAAACGGCCAGTGCTATGCTGGTGTTCAGCTACAGCAGATTGAACAATTTGTTTCTTTTTAATACATCGTTCATGTTCCTTAAGTCTAGTTGATATTGAGCGTCCTGTTTCTCCCACATACACTTCTCCACAGGAGCAAGGAATTTTATATACTCCTTCTGTTTGGAAAGGTACAAGATCTTTCGGGGATCGCAAGCATTGTCCAATCTTCTTATGTATATTGAAGATTGTACGTATGTTGGACCGCCGAAGTAATCGTCCTATTTTGTCTGTAGTGCCATGTATGTAGGGAAGAACAACACTACCTAATGGTGGCTCTTTATCATTCTCCTTTGGCGGAGTTGGTTTACTATGTCTTTTAATTGAACGCGTAATATCTTCAGTGCAATAGCCATTCCCTCTGAAAGCTTCGGTCAGTTTCGATGTTTCCGATGTTTAAATATCTTGATCAGAAATCGAAATAGCTCTGAAGACTAGTGAGTTAATAACCGATTTGTTTTGTGCTGGATGGTAATGAGAATTTGCGTTTAAGTATCTATTTGTATGCGTCGGTTTTCTATACACAGAATGTCCTAATGTACCATTTTCCTTCCTTTGCACACAAACATCTAGAAAGGGAATTGTTCCATTAGATTCAATTTCCATCGTGAATTTGATATTATGATGTTGCTGAGTTGTTGTTGTTGTTGTTGGTCCAGAAATATGAAGAGATTATCCTGTCCATGAGGCCAAACAACAAAATTATCATCAACATATTTAAACCAGTGCTTCGGTTTTAGTGGAGCGGATGTTAGAGCAATATCCTCAAAAGCTTCCATAAAGATATTCGCTACCACAGGTGTTAGAGGAGATCCCATAGCTGCCCCTGAAGTTTGTTTATAAAAAGTTCCTTGAAAAATGAAATAAGTAGATGTAAGACAAGCTTCCACTAGGTCTATTAAGTTCTTATCAAGATTATTGTTATCCAGTATGTCTAATATAATAGAAATTGAGTCGTTGACAGGAACATTTGTGTAAAGTGATTCTATATCGAAACTGACCAAAATATCTTCGGGATCCAACTGGATTGTCTTGAGTTTTTCCACGAAATGTGCAGAGTTTTTAATAAAAGAATCTGTTTTTCCAGTAAATGGATTAAGAAAATTTGAAAGATATTTACCTAGTTTGTATGTGGGCGAGTCTATTGCACGGACGATCGGTCGAAGAGGTACGTTGTCCTTGTGTATCTTCGGAAGACCGTAGAACCTGGGAGTCTTGGAGCTGCTTGGTTTTAATGATTTTTTCTCCGCTGGTGGTAGACTGGATGTGTTGATCAAATTGGTAATGCGTCTTTCTATTCTACTTGTGGTGTCTGCCTGCATAATCTTATAGATGTTGTTGTCCAAAAGTTGAGTAACCTTTTCCACATATTCTGTTCTGTCCATGACGACTGTGGCGTTGCCTTTATCTGCTGGAAGTACCAGAATGTTTGCGTCTTCGTTTAAGGTCTTCATTGCTGTTTTTTCGGCTGCGGTGAGGTTCGACTTCGAGAGCCACCATTAGGTAGTGTTGTTCTTCCCTACATACATGGCACTACAGACAAAATAGGACGATTACTTCGGCGGTCCAACTTACGTACAATCTTCAATACACATAAGGAGATTGGACAATGCTTGCGATCCCCGAAAGATCTTGTACCTTTCCAAACAGAAGGAGTATATAAAATTCCTTGCTCCTGTGGAGAAATGTATGTGTGAGAAACATGACGCTCAATATCAACTAGACTTAAGGAACATGAACGATGTATTAAAAAGAAACAAATTGTTTAATCTGCTGTAGCTGAACACCAGCATAACACTGGCCATTTCATAAATGTAAAAGAAACCAAGGTTCTAGCATCGGTTCAAGGTTTTTATAAACGAAAAGTTAGAGAATCTATTGAAATATTAAAATTTCAATAGAGATACGGGTTACGGTCTACATCACACGTGGAAACCGATCTTAACACAGGGTCACGGTTCGGCGAGCACAAGTCGGGGATAAAAGCCCGCCTGAATCTCTTCGAGCTCATTCAGTGTTCAGATCTCGTGGAGTAAAGATCCCTGAAGATGCCTCGTGCAATCGAAAGCGAAACGTTGAATAGCAATTCTAATTTGACACGGTCTAATCCCAAGAACCATGATTTCTTAATTGACCAAAGCCAGGAAAGCTTCCGTTCTATGTTAAGAATTATGTTTATAATTTTTATTTCTTGTTAAATATTTTTGTTCAATACTCTGTAAAATTGGTTGTTAGATGAGTATCCCTGCTAGATCTCACCACCATATTATTCATTTTTTGTAATGGTATGTAAAAAATGTTATATATAGGAAATTAGGAAAATATTAACGCGGTAAGGACTGTTGTGTAGTAGAAAAAATTATTTTTTGGGATTACCGGTAAAGCAACGAGATTTGGCGTGTTTTATCAGTAAAGTCAACTAGTTATATTTTTTTTATCAAAGTTATAGATCAAACATTAAAAAAAATTAAATGCTCCTAAAAGTGGAGGAAAATAAAATGATAGCACCGTAGAACTATTATTATATATTTAATTTTTTATGACTCACAGGCAACTTTCTTCTCCTGATTAACATTTCTTACATTTAATTTTTCAAAATAAATAAGTGATGGAAATATAAATATATTTTGAAATAGTTAATTAATATATTTTTAAGCTTCAAGATGATATATTGGGCGTTTTTCGATTCAGCTTTAAAACTAGGAAAATTGAGTAATTTATAAACAATATCCAAATAAAATATAATTTTGCATTATTGAATATTATACTCTGCTACTCAAAATTCTTTTATAAATATAAAAGGGACAGTAAAAGCACGCTAGTGTTCAATCGCGAAGATCTAAGAGAAAATGCTTAGTATCTTTCTTTTTTACTCTTTATTCGTATTGTATGTAGAGCAGCGGTCCTCAGTGTTGCGGAAGTTGTATAGGGGGAGCGACAAATAAATATAGAAGACATTTGAATTATTTTTTCACATTTTTAAATATAGAAACTAAAATAGAACTACCTATATTATTTGCAAGGGCATAGAACTAATGACAAATATGTGCTTGCTTTAAAGTGCACTCCACTTCCACTGCCTGTCCAAGTTTGGTTTCATATAGATACACTCATATTCCAATACCAAAATTTCCTTTTTCTGCGCTACTTGAAAAAAGATCTGTCAGTTGTTCTTCTTGCAGAGATAGGCCGATAGAGGCAATTACCAATTGATTTTTTTACCCAATTTCTCACTCAATTTAATGTTTTCCTGCGAAAATTAATTGCTGAAAGTAATGCTCCTATTTTCTCAATAACCTTTCCGCTGTCTTTAGGAACAGCTTTTTATTATTCTCTTCCGGCGGATAGCTTTGGATGAATTCATACTTTGTTGAATACATCTCAAAGGCATATTCTTTTAAATGGTTATTCCACAATTATATTTTCTTACAAAGAGCGTTTACTCTTTCACTCAAATCAAATATAGTATTACGTCCATAAAGTTGAAGATTAAGTGAATTAAGTGTTACGAATAAGTAGGAGAGGCTTCATTAGAAATAACTTGTCCCTTTGCAAGAATATTGCTATTTCATTTCTTAGTTCGTGGACGCGCTTGTATCAACTTACCGCGTGACAATCACTTAGAAGATGAATAAATCGCTATTTCTTCACAAAGAAAAGCGAAATTTTTTTATTTTAAAGGTCTATTTTTTTATAATTAACTACATCGGTAATTACTATCAAAATAGTATTTAACTCAAGACTTTTTCATGAAGCTTCCCGATTAATCATACAGTGTGTCCAGACTACTCCTGGAGATTACTTCTTCACAAGTGCTTGTAAATTGTAATATCTACCGAAATTGGCTTGAGCTCCATCGGTGCATAAAACAAACCTTCCACTGTAAGTTTGAGCTTAGAATAACATCATTTTTAATTCTAAACAACTCGAAAGGCAATTTTGATGAACCTTCCCGATTAATTATACAGTGTGTCCAGACTCCTCCTGGAGATTACTTCTTGACAAGTGCTTGTAAATTGTAATATCTTCCGGAAATGGCTTGAGATCCATCGATGCCTAACACAATCCTTCCACTGTAAGTTTGAGCTGAGAATAGCATCATTTGTAATTCTAAACTACTCGAAAAGCAATTTTGATAAAGCTTCCCGATTAATCATACAGTGCGCACAGACTACTCCTGGAGATTACTTCTTCACAAGTGCTTGTAAATTGTAATATCTACCGGAAATGCCTTCAGCTCCATCGGTGCGTAACACAATCCTTCCACTGTAAGTTTGAGCTGAGACTAGCATCATTTGTAATTCAAAACAACTCGAAAAGCAATTTTGATGAAGCTTCCCGATTAATCATACAGTATGTCCGAACTCCTCCTGAAGATTAGTTATTCACAAGTATTTGTAAATTGTAATATCTAGTGGAAATAGCTTGAACTTCATGGTTGCATAACACAATCCTTTCACTATAAGTTTGAGCTGAGAATAGCATCATTTGTAATTCGAAACAACTCGAAAAGCAATTTTTATGAAGCTTCTCGATTAATTATACAGTGTGTCCAGACTCCTCCTGGTTTTTAAGCTGTTGGTGAATATCCACAGGTATCACGTTAACTCGTCGGCAAATTGTATTGTTTGACATTGGACTGTTCCTAAATTGTTTAGCAAAACTTTAACCAAACATTATTTCTACCATGTCTATGGCAGCTGGTAGAATAAGTTACTTTCCGATAGTATGGGGCTTCTTACGGTTGGCTATTTTATAAGATGCTTTGCACGATGCCAGTAAGGCTTTCTAATTTAAGTGCTGGGCCGTAAATAAATTATTTAATTAAAAATACAGCTTATAAGAGAAGTCAATAGATACATCTTTATTCACTATTAATTAATCGCGAATTATCAATGTAGATACCCAATTATCGTACATACAACCTAAAGGTTGGTATTTCCGTGGAAGCTACCTAGCAATTAATTTTTCATATGTTAATTCCTTATAACTTTGATTTAGATTTTTAATCCAATAAAACTCAATGTTATAAAACAGAAACCGGTATTGTATTAACCCAAATATTATAAAATATCTCAATTAACAATACCGAAACAAAATCTTAATTACTACTCATTCATCCATCCTCAATCAAGCATTTAAAATTAAAGTTTAGATAACTAATAAGCTAAATTCAAAATGTAAAATAAATAGCAATTACATTAGTTTACAGCCATTTTGCGACTATGGTGTAAAAAGCATTTTTTTTTTGTTAGTTCTTGGAGTGGCTAAATGCGAAAATGATGGTGAAAACTTTCTAACACGTAAGATTTTTGAGTTATGATTTCGATAAGTCCGAATATTCCCTCAGCAAAAAGACCAATTCTTCATGGAAAAGGTTTACCAGTCCCAGCGCCCCCGGCAATATGGAAGGAAGATTTAGAAATGTATGATACGTATAAGGGGTAGATATGTGGTGACCTAAAAGTTATAGGATTGTTACACAGGGTAGGTTTACCAAGTACTGCTGTTTTCTTTGTATTTAGAACAGTAGGGCAATACAAAGCCATTACCATGTAAAAGAATGACTTCAGAGATATCAATTTAGACCAAGCTAACGTAAGTAATATACCTCTTGTTGATCGTAAAAAAGTGTTGTTACCTTCATTATACATTAAACTGTGATTGATGAAAAATCTCGTAAAAGCATTAGATAAAGGGGATGCGTTTAGTTACCTTAAACACATTTTTCCTAATCTAGGTGGAAGTATTTTCAAAGAATTGTTTCGGAATTTTTAGGACACAAAAAAGTAGAAAACTACGAAAAACTTGTAGAAAAACTATTTGAAAAATAATGTAAAATGAGGTGTCGTATATCTCTTTAAATACACTTCTTGCTGTCCCAATTACATTTTTTTCCTGAAAATTTGGGTACTGTTAGTGACGAGCAAGAAAAGATGTTCTACCAGGATATACTAAAAATTGAACAACGCTACCAAGGCAGATGGGATCCAGCAATGATGGGGGATTATTGTTGGTGTCTTATGAAAGAAAGGGATCAGGAATATAAACGAAAGTCAGCATTTGCATAAAAGTTATCTTCAAAAAACAGGATGCTTTAAACTCCTCCGTTCCATCATTATAACATCAGTTGCAAATTTTTTTATCGTATTTGTTGACTAGTGTTATTATTAATAATAAATTAGGGTCATGTTATCTTAACAAAGTTCTGTAAATGTTGATATTAAGTTAAAAATAGCCTTACTCAGCGTATAGTCTTGAATTAATATAATATTATTTAATTAGCAAGTAATAATCTTGACTTGCGAGCAGTGGCGACGCGAGAGATGTTCAAGGGTGTGTTCTGGATTAAAAATACGCAATCAAAAAACTACTTTGTATTTTTATAAACTCTACCATTAAACTGACGCTTGAACGTTTTATTTCTACTTGAACCACTAACTTCAATATTCACTAGCGAGTACGCGAGATTTCGTTCGCGTATGGCGATAACGAAAGGGATATGTCGTTTGACGTCTTGAAAAAGTCCAAATATAGGGTCGAAACGTCGGCAACTTCATAGTTAAAGGAGCTTTTATTTATTGTCCTAAATACGAAAATCAAATTTTAAAGTATCGAAATAAAGCTACAGAATAATAGTTTTACTATAAAAAATATTGTACTATTTAAAAAGCGGTTTCACCCTCTTGAAAGTTGAGTTTTGAAAAATTATACTATCAACCTGTCTGCCAAAATGCAGCTTTTTTCGTCAAGCGGTTTGAGCCAGAATCATGATTAATCAGTGACCCGATTTTTTCAAACACCCTGAATAAATTTACAATACAAAAATAGTGTTGAAAGGTCTCAATCACCAGACGATAATTTCAAAAAAAAAATCATATAAATCGGTGCAGTACAACTTTCTCACGAACTTGCTGAAAAATTTGGCTTATGGCCGGTTGCACAAAGCTTAATTAAAGTTTAGATTGTTTAACGGTTATTGAGGAAATCCTGAATTTTTGTCACCTCCAGCTCTTAGCGTCAATTCTAATTTTTTGATTTTTTAGGCTACTTTAATGTTTTATTTCTCCTCTTTTTAAACTCCTACCAATTTCTGAATTAAAATGTTAAATAAGTTGTACAACCTATTTTTTATTTAAATGGAAAATCTAACTTGTCAAATTTTAAATCTGTTTTGGGTAATTCGTAATTTAATTAATTTTATATGCTTATTTAAATCAGAACGAACGAATTTGTATTTTTAAAATATCTGAAAATATAATTGTATGTTCGCCGGAAGCATTTAAATGTGTGTATACCCAAAAGTCCTAATTACTCTAAAAATAATTTTTTGTTATTTCATGCCATGTTTTTAAACCCTTCATCTACATTGATTATGCCCAGAGTCAGTCCGGTTAACTCGTGAGCTAATAGTCATACCGAGATAATCTTCGATAAAAAATGGTTTTTACACGTTGTGAGGAAATTGAGACATTTAAGACGATTTAGGTATAAAAAATTATATTTTTGCCGTATTTCTTCTCATCTTGAAGATGCAGAAGTACTATTGCTTACACCAAAAGATTTTACAATAGTCCGTTTTCACGTAATTTCTCATCCGATGATCAAACGATATTTTTTATTTTATTGTTTTATTGTGTGCCCATATTTTCCTAAATACATCCCTGGCTTGTGCTCGACTTCCTCAGATTAAGAATAGAAATAATCGTCGACTTACCTTTGCCGGCCGCGGCGTTCGGAAACTTCCGCAACAATTCGGCAACAACGATCGCGCGACGCGAAAAAAATGTGGCAGAAATAGATCAAATGATTTGCCCAAAAATGGACCTACTAGTTTATTTCTACTATAATATAGATTTGTGGTGTCGGTCGACCAAGTTCTTTAATTTTAATCTTGTCCTCGTATGCCAAGGAGCTAAAACTATGAGTTTGTAAATACTCGATTGAATTCATATTTATGCAACTAAATAGAACCAATTTTTATTTATGCAACTAATTAGAACTATTAGAACGAACGATTCAACAAAACGCGGCTGCGCGCGTGATTCAAAATTAAGAAAGCGACTCTTGTGTTCTGCCGCCGCCGCCGCGCCGCCGCCGTGCAGCCGCAAATCATCCATAAACCGCCGTATTAAGCCACGTGCGACGCTCGTCCAATCCGATTCAGGCCGTGAAACTTGCAGTGGTCTTGTTGCCGTTAGAGAAAAAATCTATAGGATGTAAGAGATTTATTCTCGGATTTACTTTTTATCAGGCAAATTTACCTTTTTGGTAATTAAGATAAAATGAAATTCCCACATTAGTTGGTCGAAGGTCAATATATTTTTTGCAAATATAATCAAAATTGCTGGTTACCGTAAATGTTTTTACTATTTTTGTTTTCGTGTTAGGAATAGTTACCAATAAAGCCTATCCAATATTTTGAATATTGTCAATATCCATTAAATGTAGTTCGTTGGGTCGACAAGCTCGCATTATACCCATAATTAGTGAAACTTAAAAATAAAGAACAAAAACTGTTTTTATTAGAAATTTTAATAGGAAAGACAGTTTCGAGAAAATTTAGCCGAAATTGCAACTCGCTATTTTGTAAGTGCACTTTTTCACCATCCCTGGGGCGGCGTTTTAAAAAAGTACGTAATTTTTTTAATACTAATATTTTCTTTAATGGAAAGCGCACTCTTTAACATCGATTAATGTGCTCAACATTATTTTGACTTCGCCACTCCATAAAGAGTTTATACACAATTTAATACTTTTTCCTTGAAATTTGTGGTAATAATTCGTCCGAAGTAGTTTTGGCTGTTTCATTAATAGTTGACGGAGTACTATGAAGTTCACTTTGTTCGCTTAAACGTATTTTAAAGAAATTAACTTTTAGGAAAGAAGGCAAGATCATTTATTTTCAATATTAACGTGACAACATATAAAATTATGGCGTCACCTAACGTACCGATTATAATCTCTTGTTTTTTCATGGTATTCGCGATGAATTGTTTTAACAGTTAACCGATATGGAAGAATTTTTTGATTGGTTGCAGCCCGTGAGTAATAAATTCGTTACTCACTATTTTGATGTCTCTATTATCCACGATAACCAATAGCATTATCTAACTAAAAGCGCTTAGTAGTAGAAGTAGTTGAAGTTTGTCAATCTGCACACCTGAAACCTTTATTTAAGTTGGTTGCCAACAAATGAATAGTGTAGTATATTAACTTCTTTTTATTATTAAGAACGAAACACTTAAGAAAGATTTTTCATTTTGGATGTGTGTAGGCCTAGAAGAAAAGGCTTATTTCAAACCCTTTAGCGTAATTTTCGCTTGAAGTGAGAACTGCTACCCACCCTTGTGCAGTTAGCAGAAAAAATGTTAATTTGACACTTGAAAGAAACTGAAAACGATTTCCTGACCCTTGATAAAAGCCGGACGGCAAAATCGATGCTCACTTGCTGGGCAGTAGATTTTTTTTATAGACTAAAAGATGCTCGATTGATGGAAGCGAGAAAGATGAGAATAATTTTTGTTTTAAATGCTGTAAACCCGTTTTTTTTTTGTTTGGCGATACAGACACAAGTAGAAAAATTTATTATGCAAATATACAGATTATATCTTCGGCTTTTGCATAGTAAAGCCTTATCGGATTTTACTGCAAAAGTTGTATGTAATAAAAAAAAATTAGAAAACTAGTGGACTGATATTTTTAGAATTTATAGTTGTGGAATATCATAGGGTTGCCCCTTGTTTTGGGTTGTAAATTTTATTGTAATATGAAAATTGAATAATTCCCTTGTAATTAAGAAGCAAATTATGCATTTAGCTGGGGCTAGAACATTATTTAATTTGATTTTTTGTGTACTGGGTTACAGAGTTTATTATTCACTATAGAAAAAAATCTTGTATATAAAGAGCTTGGTTTTACCTGAATGATCAGAATCTGTCAACAAAATTAACAAAAAATAATTGGAAAGTAAAATATTAAGCATCAAGTCTGTTGTTTTAAATGGACACCCTGTATAATATGTTTCAATAATTGGGCATCTTCTTGCTGGTTATAAAGATATTAGGTTTGATATCTTTATTTTTAAGACAACCGCGAAATTCAACAAAAACCCTGCCATACGTAAAGTCATTAGAAAGTGCACGGTTCTTGTCAATTTTCTCGGTTGTCTTTAAAGATAAAGGTGTCAAACTTGGTATTTTTATAACCAGAATGAAGATGTCCATTTATTGAAACAATATTATACAGGGTATTCCATTTTAAATAACAAAGTCAATACTCAATTTTTAACTTTCCAATTCTTTTTTCATAAGTTTCCTCAATCTTAAATAATAAAATCTGTAAGTGTCAAAATACACTAGAACACCCTGTACATATAATTTGCCTAAATAGGTTAGGTATTTATTAGGGGCTTGGAGGAGTGTTTCGAGGGGCTTTTCAACATATTCTTTGTGCAGAGTTTCTAAATGCATTTTCAATTTATTGGGTTTTATGCTGTCACCAGCCCAAATTTTCAGACGAACAGCACATTGAGGTTTTACTTCACCATTTATTTCAATGCTTGTAAAACCGAATTTTAAGTACGCTTGATCATATTTTTGATTTTACAAAAGTAGTAGCACATCTACTGGAGGTTTGTGTTGAAATAGAAGTTTCTCCGTCATTGTGCTTACATTTGTCTCTAATTAATAATGTATCCATATTTACTATATTCGGTTAGGTATATATTGGCAATTGTTTAATATGTATAAGCGGAATGCGCACGATGACGAGGTATCGTGCTCAAGGAGTGGAATATTAGATTAGTCCTTAATGGATAGATTAAACTAGATATTGACGATAGACGTAGTGAAGGCAAGGGCGGACCTTGTCAGTCCGGCCCTTGGGCTGTACTGTAGCGATAGTCAATAGAAGTGTTTAGTTACCAACGACTTTCTGTATCCTGGGTACAGGTAGGATAAATCAACCCAATCAATTCATCGAATATTACATAACGACCCTGCCGGCCGTGTAGAACTGTATGGAATTAACAAAATATACTGGCATAATAACGGATACGAATGAAAAATGGAAATTCTGTATTAGGGGCGACGTAATGTTAAAGGATAAATGATGGACACACTTCTAAATAACCACGCTAAATTAACGACGTATTAGATGCTGATGATGACTATATGGGCCAGAACGACATTTTTTTAGGGTTTTATTTTAGTTTCAAGAGAGAAGAAAATTTAAATATGGAAATGGAAAATTTTGGAAACTGATGGGAATTTTGCTGTAAAGGACTTAATTTTCAAGTATATGCATAATAAATATATAAACATACCAAGTTCAAGGAACTGAATTTGACGTAATCGAGTTAGACTTAAGGTACTAGAACTATTATCAGACAATAGGTCATTTGATTTAAATAAGGGCGTGTTTAATCAAAATTTTGTTATTTTTAAGTGTAAAATTGTAGAGAAGTGTATAATATTGCGTAAACAGATTAATATTTTTGGTTATTTTATAGCAGTTACCAAATTTATTTTAAAATCATTACGTAACAAATTTAATTCTTGACCTAGAAATCAAATATTTGATGAATTGATTAGGTTGATTTATTTTACTCTTAGATCCAGGATACAGAAAGTCGTTGGTAACTAAATATTTATATTGACTATTGCTACAAGGTCCGCCCTTGCCCTCACTACGTCTATCGTCTATCTCTAGTTAAATCTATCTATTACGGACTAATCTAATATACCACTCCTTGAGCACGAAGCCTCGTCAGCGTGCTCCTTCCGGATATACATACTAAACGATTGCCAATATATTAACAATAACTATCGGAACAAGTAAACGGACATAATTTAGTCGGGATTATAATTTGGTAACGGAATTTCAGTCGACTGAACTGAAACATTTCATAAATATTATGGTTTAAATATTTGCTTCTCTTGAGTTTGCGAGATTCCGAAAATAAACCGTTGAATTAAAAAATAATAATAATACATTTCGCCCAGTTGTTGAGTTAACAAAAACAAAACTGCGATTTTTCGATGATATGTAAATAGGAGGCTCTGTAAATGAATAAATTTTTTCGAACAAAATTGTTCGATAGTTGATTATGAATGATTACTAGTTATTCTATAGTCCAGTTCATTCGATAGTGCCCATCGCTAATTTCAGTCCAGAAAGCTTCAGATAGACATATCGGTATCTGCCGTGCACATTCGGCAACAAAATTACTAGAGTTGCATGAGCAGGGGTAGAGTAAGAAAATTTGGTACTTTCATAATTACGTTTTTTTCTATATTAAATTATGAAAAACATAAGATTTTTTTACTTCATGTAGTGGTAGCTCGTGGGTACGAAAATAGGTGAAGCATTAATACTACTTGAGGCTAATATGAGATGTACAAATAACAAATATTAATTATATTAGTCTTTGAACAGGACTTTACAAAAAAAGGAAACCAGTAATTTAAAAAACACAAATTTTATTGGTTTTAAAAAATATAGTACGCTTATCTGCTACTTTTTATAAAAAATTGGGAACTCTTAAAGGGACAATTGTATTTCTTTAATTTTAATAATAGGAAAAATAAATTTCTCGGTTTTATACACGATGACTTCAACGCAATACTCCAATAAATATTGAACAGAATAAAATTCGTGAGATTTCACTTGCTTTTTTAAGACAATTAATTGGGTATATGCAGTTAGCTTATAATGATATTCCTATTACAAAACTTATTATGAACACATTTTTAATAGTTTTTTAAATGGAACATCCTATACATTATTGGATTTTTTGATAATAAAAAAACAAAATTTTATACCCTACACTGATATTTCAATAGCGAAATGCTTTGCTCTTGTGATGGAAGTAAGAAATTTATCAGAATAATGCATTTCCCTCATCTTATCGCACACTCGAAAATCAGGTTTAGCGGTTCAAATGAGTTGAGGTTAACGTTAGAAATATCAGAGAGTATAAAAGTCTTTATAAGATTTTCATCATCCTCTTTCATATTTTTAACGTTAACCTCAACTCATTGGAAAGCGACATTAGCTCCTTTTGGAAAACGACAATACCTCCCGTATTCATTGAAAGGTCTAGGATTTGCACCAGATCTAATTGCTGTGCCGTAATTTAGTTAAGGAGAAAAGATAACATTTTATTTATATTTTAGATATCAGGTGGATGCAAGCAGATGCTGCATCTTAGTTTTGGTCTGGTGCTCTAGAAGTATCATATTTTTATTTATTTGTTTGATTTTGTTTTTATTTTTTTTTTAATTTATTTAATTTTTCTTCTTTATTTTATTTTATCTTACTTTTTATTTTTTTATTAAAAAAGAAGTTAGTAGAGTTCTTCCCTCGCCTGATGAGGTACCACCCCACACATACGTTCTAAGGATTGGTAAAGGTCGTACTTTCGTTTCCAGCCCTCTGTGTATGAGTCGGTTTTCCTGTTCCTTCCTTTTTTTCTTGTTTTTAATTTCGTTTTGCTTCCATATTTTACTCAATCCGGACAATGTTATATGAAAAAATGATTCCTCAAGTAAAATATTCCGGAGTCAAAATACCTTCCGTTCGGATCTCCGGGTGATGGGTACTTGTAGCGCTCCACCATCGAAATGTTATTTCTCGTTCACCAATATTTGCGGCTCAACTTTGTTCACTACTATCTCCTATCCTGCTATTTTTCTCCTAACCGAACCCAAAATAAGTCGCAAAAATGGAACCAATCACATTTGCATTCCTGGCTATGAACTTCATCCATCATTTGGCCTGAACTGTGGGGTTTGCGCCTACGTTCGTAGTAATCTATCCTGAAATTGCCTTCCCACTCTTGAAATCGAATAGATCCGACATCATGTGGCTTAAACTAGCCCTTAGAGCTTCCACTAAATTATTTGCTGTATCTATTGCTCTCCCTCAGCCAATTCCTTCAACGAATTCTCCGACTTTCTTTCTGCTAAAGTGAATTTCCTAATCTCAGAATTCGGTTCTTTTAGAATCATTATCATTGGGAACTTTAACGTTTAAAGAGTGATTAGCCGATCCTCTGGATAGAGCAGCAGAGGCATTTGCAGTCAGTCAATCTCTCACCAACATCACCAGAGAACCTACCTACTTCCCACGCATCATCACACATAGCCAAAACCCAAAGAGCCTCCTTCTAACCACTTTTCCATTTTCGCTCCCCTGGGTTCTTCTGACTGTGCATGCAACCTCGTACTATTTGGAACTATAATTCCACTCATTGGAATGGGTTCCAGCGATCCTTCCGAAATTTGTTCACAATTCTCGGATGTAACCCAATTAGGTATAGAAATCTTTATTCCACAATCTATTAAAATTTCATCCCAACAATAAATCCTGGTTTTCAAAAACCTGCGATAACGCCAGAATAGATAAAATTGTTCTCATAACAATTGCCTTAAGAACCCTACATCATAAAATCAACAAGCTAAAAAGGAGGCACGAAATTATTTCAAACGCATACATTTTTACTCCATAAATGGCTTTAACACATAACTAAAATGTAAAGTTCTTTCCTGTCACAATTGGTCGCTTGCCCTAAACATTACTCAAGACTCATGCAAAAGCTCCTTTGCACCTTTAACTTCTGGTGATAAAATTGTCGACAAGTCTTCACTTCCCCCTTCCATCAGTACCAGCCTTGCCATACAATATGAAATGAAATTACCCTCAGGGTTAAAAACGTACGACGTATTCTCAAAACACTAAATACAAAAAGCCTCTGGTCTTAATGCTATTCCTACCATTGTCCTAAAAAATCTTCTGGACCCTGTCTTTATCAGATTATTCCAAGTATCCAAGAGCATTTTTCCTAATAGCCAGAAATCTGCTCGTGTACAGCCTGTTCTCAGAAAAGGATCCAAAAGTCTTCCCTTTATCTACTTCCAATTATGAGGCAATAGAGAAGTATATCACTACTGATCTTTTAAATTACCTTAATTTTTATTCATGACAGCCAATACGGCTTCCGCCACCAAAAGACCACAGCAGATCTTCTTACCTTTGTAACTAAAAACCGCAACGAGTTCATCGAATTCTAAGGGTAAGCCCAAACTAATGAATGCCCTCGACATCAAAGCATTTGATCAAGTCTGGCATAATGCGCTCCTTAACAAACTTCCTGTCTATGGTCTTCCTCCAAGACTTGAATTGTCGGTTTTCTTTTCAACAGGAATATTTCTGTAGCAGTTGATGACCATTCATATCGCTTTTACGAAGTCAACGCAGGCGTTCTCCAGGATTCAGTGTTAATATCTACTCTATTCTATCTGCACTTCAATGACCTGATTGCTTATACAAACATCCTATTCATAGCTGTGCTGATAATAGTATGCTCCACTCCAACATACAATTTCTTAAACATGTTTCCAAGTCCAAAGTTGATGGTAGGTGTAAAGTAATGTCTAACCGAGGGAGGACCTTATTAAAATCGTAGATTGGAGAACAAAAAACCTGGTCCAGTTTAACTGTAAGTAAGACACTATTATGTTTACTACCTCACAATACTTACACCATTCAAATGAATATCAACTGCTTCAAGCCAAAGATTTATTTTAGAAAGATCTTCGTTGACATGATCACATTACCTCATTTGCCATAGCAGCTGCGAAGAAATTGGGTTGCTTTTTCTGAGCTCGAAAAAATTTCTCTTCTGCCAGCTTCTATACCCTTTATACTTCGCAAATCAGCCCAGCCTTGAGTATTGCTCACGTATACATATAGGAAGCAACCTCTGCTTCACTCCTTACCATTCGCCTGACTGATGATCCAAACATCACAAGGAAGTTAGTATCACCAGAGCATGTTCGAATTGTGGGCGATCTATTTTTTACAAATACTATCACGGATTATGTTTTGATGAATTATCGTCCATTATTATAATCATTCGTGCCAAAGAGAATCCAACCGCAAAGACCAAGATCATCCCATTTTGTTCTATACTTTATTCCCAAAGTGTTCTGATTATGGAAAGTGTTACTAGCAAAGCCTTTCCCTCCTGATCTACAAGTCTTTAAATCCTGCATCAATTAACTTTCCCTCTCTTAACTTAAAGAAATCACGGTAGCTCGTATCCAGGCCTTCGGCCCTCGTGGTCTACCCGTGGTTTTTTCTCGAAATAGATGAAATTTTTTGGGCATGCTTGAACTGCTTAATCGAATTAAAAAAAACGTATAACTCGAAAAAAACGATCTTTAATTCACTTGCACGTATCGCTACGGCATTGCACTCGATGTAGTACGTGCCGTTGTCGTAGCAATCACAGTAATCAATTCGGTTTTAAAGAATCCCAGCGTTATCGCACAATATTCGTGTGCGTATAGCAAATGAGAGTGGCGGTGTACGTTGTTGTTAATTACATACCCTCTCCCCTAAGCAATATAATTAACTAGGTAATTAAAGTTATTCGTTTTTTTCGAGCGAGTGAAACCCCGCCACTGGATTAGTGACATCTTGTGAAGACGACGGTAATCTGGTAATTACACATTACATTACATAATTAATCGTGTAATCTGTCTGCGTATTGGGTTATTCTTATCTACCGTATATTATGCAGATGCAGGGGCGCAGAGTTATTCATATATAATATCACAAGAAAAAAAAAATTCGACTGGTACGAAAAATTTGTTTCTTTGCAAATTTTTTTCTCGAGTGGTGTTTGGCATGACCATTTCACGAGAGATATATAGATATAGATAATGAAAATAAATAGAATAACATTTATAATATAACGAGTAATGGGATTATTATCGACGATATTTACGGGTGAAATCGAGTTGCAGATTCAACATGTCCTCAAGACAAGTTGAATGTGCTGCTACGACTTCACGAGCAATATCCTCTATGATTAATTATATCATATTTGACGAGATAATATAAAGAATCAACAAATTTCAAAACCTGAGAAAACTGACATTATTGGCTTTGTTTATTAATATTTGTATTCCTCAGTACTGACTTTACAATAATTTTATTCATTTCACCCTCATCAACGTCTCACCAACCATTATAATTTATTATTTGACTACGAAATTATAAAACCAGAGCGAGTAAAATTACATGTCAAAGATGACAACTTTACTTAGCTTAGCAATGAACCACAACAAGGTGATACAAATATTCTCGCCGTAATAAAATGTAACTAAAGAAATTATTAAATTTTCTTGGATGAAAATTAATCACGAGACACATGAATTATATTCTAGGTAATACAAATTTTATTGCTGTCTCTAGTGAAATAGTCAACCTAAAAAAAGGGAGTGCGAAAAATAACTTTGAGAACCGCTGGTGTAGAGACCTAAAGGGCATACTTGTTCGACTATTTTTTTTGTATAATTTAATAACCCTATAAAGATATTTCTTATTATTTTAGGCAGTGGCCGATCTTCTGCTCGGAATGTTTTGTATGCCGGTTACTCTTGTCGGACAGGTCTTACGCAATTTTATATTCGGAGAAGCAATGTGCAAACTAATACCTTATTTTCAAGGTAAGTAAAATTATGTTATTATTTTACAGTAAAAGGTTTAATAAAGCAAATTTTATAAAGAAAAATGACAATCCCGAAACTCAGTTATATAGTGTACTTAAGATCCACTATAGACCAAAAAGTAAGATGCACGTTCCTTGTAATTTAAAACTACCCGATGTCAATCTTAGTTGTTACCAAGCGCTATATCATCATAGCAGTACCAACAATCTTCCGTGGTACCTTGTTCCGAATTTTGTCATAGTTTCTTTATTACGTTATTAACAAATTCTTTATTTTGTCTACTATTTGTTGTTCATAAACAGCTGAATGATTACGACAAAGAATCAACATGACAGTTCGATATAATGGCTCTCTTTCCGTATTCGGAGTCAGGAAAAGTGAAAGCACGATCCGCCAGACTAATTACTACGGATTTTTTTTGGCACATTGGATGACAGGAAAGAAAATTTAGATACTTTGCTGAACAGATTTTTTTGTAAACCATTCGGTTTTTAAATTTTCATTTAGATGATGTATGGTAAAAAATTTAATTCGTTGTTTTCCTCTATTTCTCATGTAAACTATTTTTTTTTGTGGTAGCTATTAAATATATTTTAAATGTTATCAAGTTTGTCTTGCGAGAAAACCTGGTCGGCAAGGTATCTAATTTTTTTTCCTGTCATCCAATGTGCCAAGAAGATCCGTAGTAATTGATCTGGCGGATCGTGCTATCGCTCTTTCTGAATCCGAATACAGAAAGAGAGCCATTATAAAAGCAAAAAATGTCCTATTTAAAAATAACTACCCTAGAAAATTAGTCGACCAAATTTTCAAAAAACGAATCCATAATTTCTACAACTCTACAATGAAAACTAACAAAAAAACAACAAACAACTCACCCAAGAAAAACTACCTCTCTCTACCATACATACAAGGCTTATCAGAACACCTAAAAAACTTCTAGAAGAACAGGACATAACAGTGTGCTACAAAGGCTTTAACTTACTTGACAGACATTATACAAGACTAAAACAAAGACCGCCGAAAAACAAAAAAAGCCATGTCATTTAGCAAATCTCTTGCATCGACTGTGTGTGTATATATTGTTTAAACTACCCAGTATCTAGAAAATAGATTGAAGAGCCACAGGAACGATAAAAAAAATACTACTGCCTTAATAACCCACGAAAACTCAAAAAAGCATTCTTTCGGTTACAAGAATACAAAAATCATAAGAACTGAAGTAAATACCAAAAAAAGAGAATATCTGGAAATGGTAGAAATACAAAAAAATCCCAACGCTATAAATGATATAAAAGACATAAATAGTTGAAGTAAAATATATCATTCGTAATTAAAATAGCAATTGTTCGACCGGCAGGAAAAAAATATCTACTCCAAAATGTGTGTGTTTTTTCGTAAAAGGTGAACGTGTATTTTTATAAATTTTAATCTATTTAGGACTAGCCTACGTTCTTTGTGGTAAGTTTTTTGTTTATGTAGTATAATTTTAGCACGTATGTAAAAACAGTTTTTTTCTAAAAAGAGCAATGTATAATGACGTGGCGAACTCCTTGACCAGAGCGTGGTCAAAACGTCAATCCAAAAAACGAATGTTGGAATAATTCTTTTGAATATTTGAACAAATTGGCTTATTTCCAAGAAAAATGTTTCCAAAAAAATATATAAGAAGTTAGTCAAAGAACGGTTTTAAAAATTACATATGTATGCATACACATGTGTTGTACAGGGTTTAATATCGTAGACTTAATGACTGCACCGAAAAGAACAGCTATTCATTAACGAGAATTGGCGATTCTTTAACCACTTTGTCAGAATCCAAATGGTTTTTCGCAATGGATTTAAAGAATGGATTTTGGCAAGTGGTTATTCATGAAGAAGATAAGTAGAAAACTTCAAAGTTGGCAACCTTGCATTCAAAACACTGTGGGCTCAATGGGATTAAATGATCATTGAGGATGGATTGCTGAAACGAGTCTGGGAAAGTGCTGATGAAAAGGCTACTAAAATGAATTTAGTAGTTCACAGAAAAAGAATTCGGGGCATATTACAAGAACGACATGAGTCCTACTACATGTCTTGCGGAAATTGAGGGGCCTGAAAATGTGTCCCTACTCATAGACTCAGTCCTAATAATGAAAAGAACTTGTCAAACTTGCATGGTCCTTATTGTTAATTTCTTCAATCAAATAAAGAAATTAACAATAGAAACAATGCAAATGCGACATTTAAACTGTTTCAGACTCATACATTGCATATCAAAAATAAACCAACATTTGTAAATTATACCACTGGTCCTAGCGTGTGACTAAACATGTTTTTTGTTTCTTTTTTCAGCTGTTTCAGTATCCGTAGCTGTCTGGACATTAGTTGCCATTTCCCTTGAAAGATATTTTGCCATCTGTAGACCGCTTAAATCAAGGCGTTGGCAAACTCGAAATCATGCCTCTAAAATGATTGCCTTTGTTTGGAGCGCTAGCTTGGGATGGTGTGGACCAATACTCTTAGTGTCTACGCTGCAAGTATCGAAAAAAGGTGCGTATTATATAGTCAAATATGTATTTACACAGAGGAAAAAGAATGTATATTAACGATAAAAAGTTCTCCTCAACTTTCACTTATCTTTACACTTAATAGCAAGCAACGCGTGTCTGGCCTGTTTTTATAAATTAAAATTCAGATTTGTATTAATGCTTTAAATTCCAATGAATTTTTTCACACCTCACAAATTTAAAAAGTGGTAAAACATTAAATACAAATGTTACAAAAAACATACCATATGCTATAATGACACTTATTAATACAACTAAGTTATAAAGCAGGTGTTATCAGTGAGGGGGTTCTGAAAGGTTTGCAAGCAAGATAATTCTCTATGCTGTAAAAAGCAGTTGATTACTATTTGTTTTGAACGAACTGGTTTAATTTATTTGTTTGGTGATGTAGGAATGTTATAAAATTGAATACAGTAGCTACACACTACTAGGTATTTTTTATTTGTTTAATGTATGAAAATCTGGTTTTATGTGGGAGTTAAGTCTTGTGAAGTTGATTCATTTTTCTGAAAGTGTTTTGCTTTCAGTATGCAACAACAAGGCATATATGTATAGACCAGAGGTATATTAATTTTGACGCTAGTTGTATTCGTCTTTTAACCAGTTGACTGTTGTTATAAAAATCTTAAGTCAGAAACCCGTGTCTATGGTTGACCAGATTTCATTACTTTTAGCGGTCATCCCAAAAAATTCTTTATATTGGCCGAAAAAGATATATGTAGAATAGCAAATATAGAACTCCTTCAGGTGCAAAACGGCCTACAAGAAGAATTGATTTCGATTATGTCACAGGGTGCATCATCACGAAAACCTATAACCTGTCATAATTATTATCGCTCTTTGTTAAAGTTTAAAGATTTCCTTAAAGTGATAGGAATGACCCCCATCCTAATAGAGGATAGCAGGCTACAGAATGGAATATGATAAGAATAAGGGAGGGTTAAAAAGGGTACTATTGCTTTTAGGTTTCTTAATAGATATATCAGTTTAGAAATTTGTTGGAAGTTGGAAGGATAGTATAGGATCTAGTTACACCCCTAGAAATTTCTCCTCTGTTTTTTTGTTCGGGATAAACCACTCTTAAAGGCATTTTATGCTATTTTTAGTTTTTAGTAGGAAATTTTTATAGTTCTTGTCATACATCACAGAAGCAATGTTGCCAACAAAACCTATCTGTGTCCCTGGAGTTGGCAGCTTGAATGCCATTGATATGGATAAGAAATGATAAGGGGCTAATTTGACCTTTGTAACACACCGTGTTCAACATAGGCACTTTCTGAAAAATTATTAAAACGAGTTATTTGCAGACAATCAGACAGATAACTTTAAAGCAGATTAAACTTTGAAAGTTAGTGTTATAGTTTCTTAGTTTCTAGTTTTTCTTTTAATCTTGTTACCCCCCGCTGGAAATGGTTCTGTCGGCGCCCATGATTGTCCACACCAATACACAACTTTGCAAGCCTATTACCAGACTGACGAAGAAAGCAATGAATGCTGAGTAACGGACCCTTAAAATATCATGGAAAGTAAACAGCGTTATCGGCTAAATGAACGTACAAACATAAATAGCCGGTATTTCACGTTGATGCGCTATGACTTTAAAATCCGAATAGTCATAATATGTCTTCTTTCTCCAACTCGAAAAATAACTAGTCACAAGTGCAGTGGCGGCTATTCAGGTGAAGTAGGCGAAGTGCTACTTCACCAGGAAAAATGAACAAGCAAACATCTAACTATATTTAGTATATATCTATTCACCCTAATTGGCAAAAATAAACTGTACATCTCGAATAAATATTTTACTTGACCGTTGGCGGCATGTCTTTTTATAACTTTCAATCGAATTTTATTATAACAACTATAACAGAGGCGCAAACCGCTTCGACTTTGCTGGAGGTGCTATGTTTAGTTTACGATTTTCCTACTACGTTGCCATGACAACGCGTTCGCGATGACGTCGAGCACATGGGAGAATAATGTTAACCAGCGACATACAACGCTCTCAGTGAATTGCTAACGCAGTACACTACACTTACGCGTCGTTCAGTTTGGGGTGGTTGTTTACTTTTATTTTCGCGGATTTCTCTGCAATCGGTTCCCTCGCAGTTTACTGACTGTTTTGTGTTATATTTATTTATGATGTTATTACAACTTTATTTGGTGTCGGGTTTATTAATTTACATTATTGATGAATCCAATCACGGATGTGGTTTGCATTTTGTTAGAAACTCCATTTAATCGATGGAAGGAACAAGATCAGACTTTTAATCGTCATCCTGGTTTTCGGCGTACAAATAGTTATGTAGTAGTCAAATATTACAAAAATTGTTTTGCTAGCCTTGTTTATTAGTTTCCAATAAATATTCAGTGTGGAATAAGGAAGGATTTGCAGGTATGTTAAATATATGAAGGTCTTTACATAAACATGAAGACTCGGCGGAACATTTAAAATGCGAATTAATGCTAAAAACATTTGTAAAAAATCAAAGCACTATAGCTGACACTTTAAGGGAAAATGTTAAACCATATAAAATACGTTTTAACGAAAACGTCCGATTAATTAGACTATTTATGTGCTTGGTAATTGACGCAGTTTTATACCTTGCGAAATAAGAGTTAGTCTTTCGCGGCCATGATGATAGCAGCGGGTCAATAAATAGGGGGAATTTTAAAAAGCTTTTAGCTTTTATTAATATCGAGAAGTTCCCAAGAACTAAAAGATCATCACGAAAAAATTAAAAAAGTTTTTACTGATGACTCGAAAACTATTCAAAACGAAATAATTGAATGCAATTCTGATTATTTAAATGATCATGTAAAAAATGAAATAATGAACACACAGTGCAAGTGAATGACACCATTGGTATTACGCAAACCTCCCAGTGCTCCATAATTTTATGATACGTTAATTCAGAGGTTCAGTAGTCGAGAGATTCTTAGGATTTTATAATGTCAGCTCCGATAGAACGTCGGAGAATTTATATTTTCTATTGGATCAAAATTTGGACCAATTTGACTAGAAGCATAAATTAATATGGCAATGTTACAATGGCGCAAGTGTGAAGTCTGGCCATTTAAATGGCCTTAAAAAAAAAGAAAAAGCCCCGCAGACTATATTTGTCCATTGTCTTGCGCATCGTCTTAACCTTATTATGCAGCAATGTTTATAAATATTTCTAATTGTCGAATTTTTTTTGCAAGTCTTAGTAGTATGCACTCATTTTTTCATCACCCAGCTCTTACATCTGCATCTATGAGACGTATACCAACAATTACAGAAACTCGTTGGTCTTCAAATTCGAAGTTAGTAAATGTGATTGTTCAAGACTGGAACAAATTAAAAGACGTCTTTGAATTTATTACAAACTGTGACAAATTTGATGAAAAACTAATCCGGCTTGCGAGAGGATTTTTAGGTCAAATGAACGATTTTGAATTCACGTTGGCTATGACATCTTTTCAATCACGGACATACTATTTGCGTTCTTCAAAAAAAATCGCTTGACATTCATTTTTGCATATCCAATATAAAACGCTGTTGTAAGGCGCTCTGTAAAAAAAGGAATGAACATTTTTTTAATAGTATGTTTGATAAAGCAAATTATATTACGGAAATAAATCATTACAAACGTGAGCTTGCTAAGCTTTCACCTGAAAAAATTAGGGCTAAGTACAGAATCCTTTTTTATGAATCATTTTAATGGAAATGACACTTTCAAGATTAGGAAAAATTACATTTTTATGTTTGGCAGATTATGCTAAATTTTCCGAATATAGTTTAAATTTTCCGACTGGCCCGTTTGAAAATTTGTTACAGTTATACCGGGAAATATTTTCAAAAAGTCAACGACTTAAAAATGAGCTTGGTCTTATTATGACAATAATTGGAATATATCGCTGCAAGAGCAAGTGAAAAAAATTAATAAAAATTAACTTCAAGAGGTTCGTGGGTTCGGGAGGGGTTTAAAAGAACACAATTATATTCTGTGCAACGTTTCGTAGATGTATTTCTACTTTATCAAGCACTAAAAGACACAAAGCACATTTAAAAATCAAAATTATAGAAAACAAATAATACTCCTACCTGAAACCTTTTAGCATCCATGCACCCATATTTTTACCTTCATTGTACAATAATAAATATAAACTTCCCATTTGGTTTTGTCTTGGAATTTTTTAGTCGGGTCCTTTCTTATGAGAGTGTAAGTTTTGTTGTCGCCCAACATTTCTACCATCTTTTTGTCGTACGAACTTTTTTCCATTATTACTGTCGAGTTTCCCTTGTCAGATCTTCCTACCATTATCTCCGGATGGTCTTTTAAAAAGCGTTCTGTTGTTCGTGTATCATTAAGCAATGTATTATACGACTTGGAAGTTTGATAATTATTATAGAAATTGGTTAAGAAAGGACCCAACTAAAAAATTCCAAGACAAAGCCAACACTTTAGTGACCTTGCTTAGAGAAAACCAATGTATCGACGAAAAGGATGAGAAGAAAATGAAAATTCACAATTCCATTGCCCCAAAAATCTACGGACTAAGAAAAACACATAAGGACAATTTCAGTTTGCGACCCATTGTTAGTTGCGTCAACACCCCATGCTACAAGTTGGCTTCCTTTTTGCATGAAAAACTACAGCCGGTAACCACAACGTATCCTTTTAATGTAAAAAACTCATTTGAGTGTGTTGAACTCTTAAAGACAATAACTATACCACCTAATCATAAAATTGTATCACTCGATGTAGTTTCATTGTTTACTAATATTCCCAAACAGCTTGTATTGGATATTATTGGTAGGCAATGGGGATTCATATCTGCCTATGTTGACATACCCAAACAACTGTTTTTAGAAATGATTGCTTTTTGCTTTGATTCTAGTTTTTTACTAGACTAGACGGAGGCGCGATCGGTAATCCGTTAAGTCCTATCTTAGCTTACATTCTAATGAACGACCTAGTGGCTACAGTGTTGAGCAAACTACCTTTTAGAGTTCCTTTCTTTTTCTTATACGTGGACGATTCCATCACTGCAGTTCCTGATAATGAGTATGACGTAATTCTAAACTACTTTAATGGATATCACTCTAATATTCAGTTCACAATTGAAGTTGAAAAAAACAAAAAACTTGGCTTTCTGGACGTTGGCGTTGAGGTGATTAGAAATGACGACGGAACTTTAAAAACCAATTGGTTTCGAAAACCTACCAGCTCCGGTAGAGTGTTGAATTTCTACTCAAACAATCCTATTTCTCAGAAAATTGGTACCATCACAGGAATGCTACATAGAGCTATAACCCTTAGTCACCCGTCTTTCCACGATGACAACATAAAAATTATTAAGAATATTTTAAAATTAAATAACTATCCGTCTAATTTTTCAAACATTTGCATCAATAAATTCAAAAAAATCCCAACTGAATCAATCAATCAAAAATCTGACAAGAAGTTTTTTAAGTTTCCCTTTATTAATGGTTTGTCACAAAAAATTGAAAGTTGTTTCAATAAGACTAACGTAAAACTAGCTTTTTACAACTACAAAACAACCAATTTCCTTTATACCAAAATCAAAGATCAAACAGCTTTTAATAAACAGTCCAATGTCATTTACAACATCCCTTGTTCTTGTGGAAAACAGTATATAGGACAAACTAAACAATATTTGGGCGACAGAATAAACCAACACAAAAATGACTGCAAAAACCATAATCAAACAAAAAAAGATAAAACTGCGTTAGCGTCTCATCGTTTTAACACTGGTCACATTTTTCAATTCGACAATACAACCATTTTGGATAGGGAGGCTAATTGGTACAAACGGAATATAGGCGAAATGATTTACATTTATTTAAATGATACAATAAATCTAAGATCGGACACACAAAATTTAAGTGTTATATACAGTAATGTGTTAGACAAATATAAAGCAACCAAAAACATGTAAAACAAAAAGTATTTTATGTCTAGATATAATGGGAAAATCTTTTATTCCTACTACATGATTTTTAATTTCATTTTTATTGAATTTTAATTGAAAAATACTTACAATGTATATCAATATATATTATTTTGTTCGGTATTGTATATTTTTTTAAATTATTTTATATGTATTAGTCATTGTTTGTATCATGTTATAATTTCTGTGTAACCAACCCCAAAGCATCAATTTACCCGTACATTGTCATAAAGAGTCAAGGCTCTTAAATTTGAATGGGATCGTAAAAAAAAAAAGTATAACATCTATTTATTTTGCAAATATTTTGAAATTACCATCTGCTCAGTTCCTCGACAACACGCAGTGCGCGAGTATTTACAACAGTTTATGTCTCATTCAAGTACGTAAAAATAAAGTTTATATTTATTATTGTACAATGAAGGTAAAAATATGGGTGCATGGATGCTAAAAGGTTTCAGGTAGGAGTATTATTTGTTTTCTATAATTTTGATTTTTAAATGTGCTTTGTGTCTTTTAGTGCTTGATAAAGTAGAAATACATCTACGAAACGTTGCACAGAATATAATTGTGTTCTTTTAAACCCCTCCCGAACCCACGAACCTCTTGAAGTTAATTTAAAATGGGAGACGAAGTTCACGTCAGATTAATAAAAATAAAGATATTTTAACCAAAGCATATAAAGTGTTTTCCCTTATTTTCGCAATACCGTCGACAAGTGCTTCAGTGGAAAGAAGTGTTTCTTGCGTCAAACGTGTAAAAACTTATTTAAGAAATACAACATCTCAAGAAAGACTTACTTCTCTAGGCAATATTTGAATTCAAAAGGAATTTCTGGGGAAGATTAGGGTAACTCATCCATTTTATGAGGATGTTATAAACAAATTTGCTGCTATGAAGGATAGGAGAATTGATTTAGTATACAAAATTTAGGTAAGCCATAAAAAATATTCTACTCCTTCCTTACTTCATTGCACTTCACTTACTTTTTCACCCCCACTGCCACCACTGCACAATTGTATTTTGACAATTTCGAAAATTTCAAATAAACAACCTTATTTGGTGTACCGATAATAATTCTGGCTATATTTTTCAATCGGTTGTCTTATACAAAACGTAACCTACGAAAAATGTGTGACGGATAATCGACTCAAATGAACCACGTGCCTTCGACACGTATCAAACTGATCACAACACGTGGGTTTTGCATATTGGGTACCTACAATATGTGAAGGCTAACAAATAAGAACTTGATAATGGGTCACACATGTAGGTGTTTTGTATTGTTCTTCAAATTCCAATGCTTGTAACCAAGCGGAGCCCTGATACGTATATACTTAGTGTCTTCTTTGGCTTTGACACAACATTCAATTTTTGCACACCATACGGCACATGAGTGACGCGTGACTTATTCGATGATTTGCTGGCTCATAAAACTGAACATTTTGTGACACCTGAAATGATACCCAGTTTACATTTCTTTTGCCAGGAAAAATGAAAAAACGCATTTTTGCTAAATCCCACAATGCAGCAATAAAATAAAAGACCGTATAGCATTAGCTTTAATTTATTAATTTATATTATGCTCTTTGTTACTAGGTCACAAGTGTCGGGAGTCATGGATATCAAAAACTAGCGAACAAACGTTCAACTTGTTTTTGGATGTAATTTTACTATTAATTCCATTATCAATCATGAGTTTAGCTTATTTTATGATAATAGAAAAATTATGGAAAGGACTACAGAGGGAAATTGAACATAGCTCTTGCCAAAAATTAGGTAAGTGCATGCATCGTTGTACTATTTGATCAGTTTACTTATTACACTTCTCTTCTGTTATATTTTGAAAAAATGTAATTGTACTATGCTAAACATTTTTCCATTTTCAATTTTGTATACTGGATGAACTAATATATGCCCATATTTTTCTCTTTGTTTTTTAAAATAAAGGTTTGAAACTGTGTGAGCACTATTTGTCAACAATACATGTATCACAAATTTGTTAACTTCCGGTTTAACCGGAAGTGCCGCCATTTATGAATTTCTAGATGAAAACCATCAACATTTGATATATATATATATATATATATATATATATATATATATATATTTCGATAAAGCCTAAAATTATCGAAATGTCAGTATCTAGATTTTTGAAAACTGGTAATAAGTGACGGAGCTATAGGTATTTATTTTATTTTGCTCAGTTGACTATGCCACAAAAATTTAATGCAATTTCATTTTCCTAATTCATACTGGATCAGTACGGTAAAAAAGAGAAATTGCGTTTTAAAAAAAAATACCAATACCAATTTTTTGTTACTATATAACTTTTTAGAATTATTTATCAAATGGAAAATAACTTTAAGGCAGGAACACGTTTTTTAATATTTACCAAAAAAATTAAATAAAAACATATTGTTGCTATTTTGGTTTTAAAAATAAATGAGCCCAAACATTAATAACATTTGAAAAAAAAATGTTTTTTTAATAGTTTTAAAAAGTTATTTTATACCAAAAAAATTTAGGCTGATTTTGTTTTAAATGCCTTTTTCCTTTTTTCTTAGTTGCGCTACTTACTAAGTAAGCTTAAAATTGCATTAATATGTGTGGTATGGCCAACTATAAAATAAATGTCTACAGCTCCACCATTTTTGTCCGATTTTAAAATGCATAAATTGCGCCAAACTATTATTAAAGCTATAAATCACCATTTAGATAAAAGTAAATAAATAAATAAATTTAAAAATAACTGTTTTCTCATTCTCTGAATTCCACATTCAGAAGGCTTTATAAAAATTTCAATTAAGATAAACCTAAAAAATAAATAAATAAAAAATAAAAGAAAAATTGGGAGTTTCCGCATAGAACAGTTTTAATTACTGGATTCACGAGATAGAACCAAAAATATTTTGTGACTATATCACATTTCAGCTATTCTAAATTTTACAAAATTTCCCCAGAAAATACAAATGACGTATTTCCGCAGGAAGATTTTTGCATTTTTATGTCTGAAAGAATGTTTAAAATGCAAAGCAAAATAAAGTTTCCACGTATCAAGTTTCAGCTATTCATCTTTGAGACTATATAGTCAATCTAAAGAAATTTAAAGAGGTTACCTGGTAAATTCTACAATTTACTTAAAAATATTATTATAAAGGAGTAATTTCGTCACCACGTAAATAAATTTTAATAGTCTTTACATGTCTTATCATGTTTAATTTTTTTTTTTGGTATTTTTGATTTTCACAAAGAACCTAAAAATGTAATAATATTAAATTAGTATTATTTGATATTGAAAATGGATGTAACATTAAAATTTTAGAAATGTTGATTGTCGAAAAGGCATGTAGCTAAAAGCTACTTTACTTAACCCTTGCTTTATCTGCCTAAAGTCAAAAATAGACTAGGAACATCACTATTAAAATCTAAATTTGTTTTAAATTTTAAATTATTATTTCAGTTTACCAAAAATCTATAAGTTCGCCAAACTTACATAACCAGGTTTTGAAAAGCAAAAATATGATGGTGTATTCTGAAAATGGCAATTCAAATAACCATGAGAAATCTGGAGGAAAAAGTTGCTTACATTGTCAAATGCCCAATATTAATAATCTGTCGGAGAGAAAACGGAGAACCAACAATTATTATTGTATTTCTAAGGAGTCTATGCAAGTGCCTGTAAGTATGTTTTATTGTTTATTCTTTATTATTATATTTTATTATACCACCAATAATTACAATAATGATAATTATAATAACCAATACTATACAAGATCATAACAGCCACAATAACTAATAAAGTAAATCATCATCTTACACAACATAACATTATATCAGAAGAACAAAAAGGATGCCGTAAACGAAACCAAGGATGCAAAGAACAAATTATAATAGACTCTGTAATTATGAAACAAGTAGAGAAATAACAAAGAAATCTGGTAACATGCTATATAGACTACAAAAAATATAAATATAAATATAAAATATATAAAATAGACCAATACATCTAATACTTCCTACAAGCAATCATGCTAACGTGGAAGACTAAGATACGTTTAACAGCTAATAAAACAAACATAGAAACATCTGAGATTAAAATATACACAAGGTGATTCTCTTACTACTCTCTGTCTCAATCCACTATCCAACATACTTAACAGTACAAGATATGGTTATCAAATTAAACATCAAAACACAGTACAACATACATTAAACCGTCTACTATACATGGATGATATAAAAATATTTGCCGAAAACAAAATACAATTGCAAGCACTCTTAAAATTAACAGAAGAATTTACAAAAGATACAGGAATGGAATTTGGCATGAACAAATGTAAAACAAACTACATACAAAGAGGAAAATATAAAGCGGAACAAACAACAGAAACACTAAACAATGAAACACTTAAAAACATGGAACCAGAAGAAACATATAAATATCTAGGAATTGAACAGAATACCAGTATAAAACACACATATATAAAACAACAACTCAAAAGAAAATATAAACACAGAATCACTAAGATAAATCAAAACTAAATGCTAAAAATATTATCAAAGCCATAAACACCTACGTCATTCCTGTCCTTACATATTCATTTGGAGTAATAAAATGGTCAGACACCTATATAGAAGATCTCAACAGGCTTAACAGGACCATCCTCACAGAACATCGTAAACATCATCCAAATGCATGTACAGAGAGAATTACCATGAGTAGAACAGAAGGAGGTAGAGGACTATTAGACCTATACATAATTCATGATAAACAAGTATAGACCACGCGAAATTACTTTCAACATAAAAACACCCAACTACACCAAGCAATAGTCCAGGCAGACAAACAATACACTCCATTAAACCTAAATCAAAACAATGTACCAGTAGAAATACAAACCACACACTCAACAAACCAGAAAAAAAAACAATGGTCAAGAAAAGCTATACACGGCAAACACTACAACATAATGCAAGACCCAAATATCGACATAGACAATATACATACAAATGGCTACAAACAGGACAAGTATTTTCCGAGGCAGAAGGATTCTTACTAGAGATCCAAGATGGTGTTAGAGCTACACGAAATTATAGGAAATACATTATAAAAGAACAAATGGACACAGATACATGCAGGAGATGTTACCAAAATAGCGAAACTATAGAACACATAACAGGGGGCTGTAAAATATTGGCAGGCACTGAATATACCGAGAGACATAATAACACTGCAGAAATCATCCACCAAGAACTCGCAATTAAACATAACCTTATACAAAAGCAAACACCATACTACACATACATACCTGAAAACGTACTAAAAAATGATCAATTTAAACTATACTGGGACAGAACAATTCACACAGACAAAACAGTTGTAAGAAATAGGCTTGACATTACTCTCATAAACAAAAGAGAAAACAAAACATTCGTAATAGATATAGCAATACCAAATGACACAAATATCACGCAGAAAGAACAAGAAAAAATAACAAAATACACGCCATTAGCTGTAGAAATAAAAGAACTCTGGAAGCAAGAAACGGTCCAAATAATACCGGAGTAATGTCAGTCACAGGCATAACAACAAAACATTTCAGAAAACACATTGAAGCTCTGGAGCTGAATCCGCACGTACATGATATCATCAAAAAAGCAGTAATACTATTGTCAGAAATTTTCTACTGTAGAACAGACATGCTGACTTTGCACAACCCATGGAAATCCGCAAAACAGCGAGAGAACTTTGAATAATAATAATAATAATAATATAGGCTGTTGAAACAGGAAAGAGTCATCTTTGTTCCTCTCGTCATATCAGTAACAGGCCTCACACCAACAACGTTTACATCGTATTTAGCTCAATTAGGACTTAACACAGACATTCGCAGGAACATCCAGAGATCGGTCATTATGAAAACATGTAGCATCGTTAGATCATTTCTTAATACACAGTAGCTGTTTTTTTTTCTTTTTCCTTTTTTTGTTTTTTTGTACTGACTTGGTATAATCCCGTCAGTATAAAATACAACCACAGGAATATCGTGAGACAACAAAAAAAATAATAATAATAATTAGCAAATATAATAAAACAGTAATGAAATAAATTGACCTCTGCAAGACATTCCAAGCTGAATTTGCAGAAATTAAATATGTGCAAAATGTAAAATATCCAACAGATCGCAAATGGGCAAAAACTTTTTTGGCAATATGTATACTATAAATTGTTTCCTATTTGCTTTACAATAGTGCACGTTGTAAGTAGCACTAAGTCATTCTTAGTATTTTCAACTAACACTTCCGCACAGCTATTTTGATAATATATTTTTTTGTTTTAGTGTGTTAGGGATTTTGTGTTATTTATAGTCAGATTTTAGCCAAGTAAACCACAACCAATCAGTCACTCGCTTATTTTGTTTAAATATTTTTTTTACCGAAAAGAATTAACAGTAATTAGTTTTAGTTACAGCAAATTAAGGGGCGTTTCTAGAACTGGGCGACCACCTTGAGTACAAAGCTGTCACAAGTGCAAACAAAAAACATATGAAGTACAATTACCAAATACTTACCAAATTAACAAGACGAACCAAGTAAGAAGTACTTTCAACTTTTCGAATATTTGAAGTGTCAAGTAACTGGTAATTATACTTTGTTTAACAAGTAAAGTAATTCAAGTACTTTATATGTATTTCGAATACTTTTACAGGTATTTAAAGTAAAAATAAGTACTAAAAAGTATTTCAAGTACCAACATATTTAGAAAAATATGACAAATACATTTTAAAATGATGAATATAGTTAGTTTTACAATACATTTCAAACCGATCAGAATCCACCAGCAAACTGCCAGGTGGCCGTATAAATTGACTCCAAATGGTTTGTAATTCTTACTTATAAGTGGCATATTTTGGTACTGAATAAAAATTACTTTAAAATACGTACAGGGTTTTCCCGTATATTTTGCCATTCATCTAGAGAGTTTTTTTGAATATAGGTACGGAAATGTCGTAAATACAAAAGTTGTAGGTTTTTTTTATGAATAATAAGAATTTTTTATCATAAGTGTAATGTAAAATATTATTGGAAATGTCAAATTTCCAATAATGTCAGGTGGTCAGTTTTTTCAAATGGAAGACCCTGTATATTATTAAATATTTAAAGAGATCTTTTCTTCCTAATTTTAAATATGTTTGTTATATTTGGTGGATTAGATTTAAAAATACAAAGCTTAAAATTTGTGCGTTACGGTGAGCATCTCGAAAAGGTTTAGTTAATCATACTGAATTGAATTTGAAATGAAGTACTAAGCATATTATTATTTAAAACATATTTTATTTGCTTAAAAAACAAAGAAATATTAGCCGTCATTTTCCAGATAGCCTCCTTTATTTATTATACATTTGCGAATATTACTTCTAAATTTACTATGAATGACTACTTGTATAAAATGGGGATTAGCTCTGTTCAGATTTCTAATTTCGCTGCGTATCCTTTCTTCTAAAATTTGCATATTTCTTGGTCTATTATAATAAATTAAATTGTTTACGTAACCCCAGAGAAATATGTCAAAGGGGGATAGATCTGGACTATTTGCTGGCCATTTTATTTGCCCCTGCCTACCTATCCAAAGAGTATATTTATGGTTTAAAAAATTGGTTACTGTCAGGACATTGTGGGGTGGGGCACCATCCTGTTGCCAAATAAAGTTGTTGTATGTGGCAATAGGAAACACCTAAATTCTAAATTCTATATAGTTTTCTAAATACTCTTAAGAAATCGTAGTTCTTGTGATTAGACCATGTCAAAATGGAATCACTTTCCGAAGTTTCGCCTTCGATTGCACAATGATCATCTGAATCAACAGCATGCTAATATAAAATTTACAAAGAAAATTGAATCAGAAGGCACGATTCCCTTTCTAGATGTTCTTGCAAGGAAAGGGGATGGTTCCTAATACAGAAAACCAACGCATACGAACAGATACCTAAATGCAAATTCCCATCATCATCCGGCACAAAAGCAATCAGTTATCAGAACCCTCGCGATTTGTGACCAAAATTCTTTACAATCAAAAACACAGAAACTGACTCAACTTAAGAGGGAATGTATATTGCACTGAGGATATTAGACGGTCAATTAGAAAATATTATAATCCTTCTCCACAAAATGATACTAATAAGGAATTACAGATGGGAAGTGTAGTTCTTCCATTTATACCCGGAACCACAGGCAATATTGCAATGTTACTTCGTTGGTCCAACATACGTACAATCTTCAACACACACAAGAAAATTAGACAATATTTGCGATGGCCAAACGACATTATTCATTTCCAAACGGAAGGAACTGAACGATCCATATCGACTAGACTTAAGGAACGTGAACGATGTATTAGAAAGAAACAAATTGTACAATCTGCTGTACCTGAACACCAACATTCCACTGGACATGTCATAAATCTAAAAGAAACCAAAAGTTCTTGCATCGGTTTCGGGATTCTATAAACAGAAAATTAGAGAATCTATTGAAATTTATAAGCTTCCTAACAATTTTAATTGAAATACGGGCTTCAGTCTACATCATACGTGAAAACCGACCGTTACACCGGGTGACGATTCGGACTCCGAGCTTATTCATTGTTCCGATCTCGTGAAGTAAAGGTCCCTAAAGATGCCTCGTGCAATCGAAGGCGAAACATGGGAGTGATTCCATTTTGACACGGTCTAATTCCAAAAACCATGATTTCTTAATTTTTATTTATGTTACTCCAAATAACTCTGGCCAGTTTGCTTCTATTAAATAGAAAGTAATAGACCTATTACTTGATTGTGTAAAACACCACACCACACATTCACTGATCGCCGTCCATGAATCTTAACTCTTTGAATAAGATGCGGATTTGTAAATGCCCAAAAATGTTAATTTTTTCGGTTAAAAATTCCTGCTGTTGTAAAGGTTGACTCGTCGGTAAAAATAGTTTTGGACAAAAATAATTCATCTTCCGCAATCCATCTTGATATTTCTTGGCAATCGTAGTCTGTCTATCATATTAAATCACTTAAATCCTGAACTGAAAGAAATTTTTAAAGCCTATCTTTATATGTTTTTATAACTTCATGAAATGTATGCCATGATTTATCGAAGTACTTCTAAGAAGAATATATAATAATATAATAATTTTCCTCTCTACACTTTTTCTTTCTTGTAGTTGCCTAACCACATATGTTATCGTTTTCCTCGATGCTGTCGGCCTATCTGAAAACTCTATTTTCTCCATTTAAATCATAAAAACGAATCATATTCAGCTTCTCTGCCTCAAAATAACCCATTTCGCCATTTGCAGACTATTAAAAATTAAATGTCATGAAATAAAACTGACATCATAGCTCTCCATGTCTCACCATGTTTCAACAAGCTTCACTTCCATATTACTTATACTATATATATATATATATATATATATATATATATATATATATATATATATATATATATATATATATATATATATATATATATATATATATAGTACAGTGTGGAAAGGAAGTATGGACTACCCCTAATAATTTGGTACTCTGTAGGTTTTATAGAAAATGTTCGAACACGTTATTTAGTTTTTTAGTTTCCCATATTCCGATAAAATTGATATATTTTTTTATTGACATATTCTGCCAAAAATGTGACGTAATCGACATTTTTTTTAACGGCAACATATAGCATGTGATACATCATTTGAAAGCTCCTGTTTCGCTCAGTATGTTCCTAGATTTTAGTGCGATTCTGTTGTATCATTTCAAAATGGCGACCGTTCAATTGTGCGTGGAAAAAAAGTATGGACTACCCTTTATAATTTGGTAGACTTCAAGTTTTATGAAAAATGCTCGTATACAACAATTTAATTTTTTAGTTTTCCACATTCTAATAAAATGCATCTGTTTTTGTACTGACATCTGTCAAAAATATGACAAATGTCAAATAATTGAGCAAGCGCCATTTTTAAACGGCACGACCGAATGGGACTAAAATCTATGAACATACTGAGAGAAGCCACAGCTTTCAAATGATCTTTCACATGCCATATGTTGCAATTAAAAAAATGTCGATTACGTCATATTTTTGACAGATGTCAATCAAAAAAACTAATATATTTTATCAGAACGTATATATATATATATATATATATATATATATATATATATATATATATATTATATTTATATTTATATATATATATATATATATATATATATATATATATATATATGTTGATTTTACTCCTTCACGGATGGAAAAATGCAATGTGTTTTCATTCCGGGTGTACATCCGTTCACTACTGTCGTTCTGAAAAGAACAGTTTTGCTGACGTTTCGATAAAATCATATTTGACATTTTCGAAGCTTTCTTTCTCGCGTCCGGACTGTGAAAAGTTGTACGTAGGGCAAACTAACAGGCGAATATCAGCAAAAGTGGAAGAGCATAAACTCAGCATCAGAAATAAACAAACAACCTCAGCTTTATTCCTACATCATCAGGAAACCGGCCATAAAATAAATTTCGATGGGTGTAGGGAGATTGCCAATATAGAACATTATAAGACCAGAATAATCCGAGAAGCCATAGAAATTGAAAAACAAGGTGATTTGAATAAAAGGGACGAATCATTAAAACTACCAACAGTATGGAAGACAATAATCGACAAATCTATATATATATATATATATATATATATATATATATATATATATATATATATATATATATATATATATATATATATATATATATATATATATATATATATATATATATATATATATATATATATATATATATATATATATATATATATATATATATATATATATATGCAGCTGCAAATTATATAAAATATCTATATAAAGATATCAAGGAAGAGAGATGAAAGATTTTAACATTGACTGAAAAATATCTTTTTTTGAATTATTAATTTCATTTTCTATTTTCTGTGCCTACATTTTACTTAACTACTTAATTTAATTACTAATTCTATGTTTTATTTGTGGTAAATTATGCTTGTTAAAATATTAGGATTCTACATTTATGTTCAAATTAGTTTATGAAAATTAATTTAAATTTAATGAATACTCTAGGAATTACGTGCAAGGTGAGTTTTTTACTACATCTAGCTTCTATGTGAAACATTCCATTTTTTTTCATTTTTGTGTTATATAGGACTACATATTGGTATATTTACATAAAAATATAATTATTCTACACGTTTACGTTTTAGATTGTGAAACGTGTAGAATAATTATATTTTTATGTAGTATATATATATGTAGTCCTATATAACACAAAAATGAAAAAAATTGGAATGTTTCACATAGAAGCTAGATGTAGTAAAAAACTCACCTTGCACGTAACTCCTAGAGTATTAATTAAATTTAAATTAATTTTCATAAACTAATTTGAACATAAATGTAGAATGCTAATATTTTAACAAGCATAATTTACCACAAATAAAACATAGAATTAGTAATTAAATTAAGTAGTTAAGTAAAGTAAGTGCCTACAGCACAGAAAATAGAAAATGAAAGTAATAATTCAAAAAAAGACATTTTTCAGTCAACCAGAAATGTTAAAATCTTTCATCTTTCTTCCTTGATATCTTTATATAGATATTTTATATAATTTTCAATATAAAAAAACATTAAAGCTTAATTTAGAGGGCTGGTGCAATATTGTAAAGTTCTGTTTTATATTGTAGCCTTGAAAAAGGAAACAATAAATTTCCAAAAGCTAGGCGTATGTAAAAAACGAGTTTTACTTCAGCCCCAGACCGCTACCCCAAGAAAAAAATTTAAACTTTTGTATTCAACTAGTTCGGTCGTGACTACCCTCCCACTCACCTATATATATATATATATATATATATATATATATATATATATATATATATATATATATATATATATATATATATATATATATATATATATATATATATATATATATATATATATATATATATATATATATATATATATATATATATATATATATATATATATATATATATATATATAGGTTAATATAAAACCAGTTCTATAATTTTACATATATATATATATATATATATATATATATATATATATATATATATATATATATATATATATATATATATATATATATATATATATATATATATATATATATATATATATATATATATATATATATATATATATATATATATATATATATATATATATATATATATATATATATATATATATATATATATATATATATATATATATATATATATATATATATATATATATATATATATATATATATATATATATATATATATATATATATATATATATATATATATATATATATATTGTATATATATACGTGGCTCTGGGTCGGTTTTAACCCCCAAACGCCCCCTTATGTAAGTCACTGACAGAACTAGACCACATAAATGTGTGCATAGAAGTTAAGTGGGCTTTTGCTGTCAAAAAAGATTAATTTCATGTGTACTTATAATGATGGTCAACGCGAGAGAAAACGTTTCAAAATGGTCGTTCGTAATAAACTTTTATTTTAAGCATCCTCATAAAAATTAGCGAAGTTGCGTCTAGCCATTGTGCTGGTCATAAATATTGAGAAAATTTACCTCTATTAAAACCTTTACAGTAATGAGGCTGAAGTGTGATATTAACAATAAAACAGGGACCCTCATATCTTCTTAACTTATGATAGTTGCTTATTTAAATGACGGAGGATCTTTTTTAGCGCTCAATTAATCGAAAATTGATTGCTGTTTATTGCTATTTCTAGCTATTTTCTATTTCTAAAGTACGGCCCGCAACATTAACCTAACCACAAAATGAGAAATATACGCATAATAATTACGGTTTTTGACGTCACATACATATGTATAAAAGTTCTTTTTAAATATTTAGTATAATTTAAACGAGATGTTTAATTTAAAAAAAAACTAACCACCTCTCAAAATTTGACATTTCCAATAATATTTTCGTATTATGATAAAAAATTTTGATGGTTTTATAAAAAACTCTACAACTTTTGTCAACATTTCCGTATATATTTAAATAAACTCTCTAGGTGGGTGGCAAAATATACGGGAAAACTTTAAAAAGAAATTGTTCCTATTTTTCGTTGGATTCCAACTCTACTAAAGACGGTAATGTTGTAATCCATTTAGAGGGTCATTTATTTTCCATTTGTTATATCGTATAGTCGGCGTATAATTAATCGGTTTTTGCCACTACTAAAGCATAATGTAATTGTAACCATTAGCCCATCTTCGTCTTGTTTTTTGGTAGAGTTAGACAATCTTTGTGAGATGTGTAGAGCCAAATAAAAACAATATCAATAGTAGCCTTTGCTAGCTTTTGGATAGAATATACAGCTTGCTTAAAAGATAATAAAATTTGACATTTGCGCAGAATAAATATTATTAACTGAACTATTAATATATATTAGCTTGCAAAGTTTTGCGATATTGTCTGGTCACATATTAATAACAATGATTTATATATTAAATATAATTATATATTAAATAATAAATCGTGACACTATAGCTTAGAGAAGATGCTCTTGAACGCAGCACAGTAGATTACATGTTAATCTTAATACCAATGTTAGTTACAATATACAAACCAGGATCAATATCTTGGTACAGCATCCACTGCAACTTATTTTGTTGCTACTCTTGTGCCTAATCAGCTTTCACTCGGGAAATACTCTTATCAAAATATAATCCCTGCAATATTTTTTGCAAAAACTGTTTAATTCTACCACAGTAAAATTTCCCCTATAGGCACTAGACCTTTTTGATCTTACCATATTCAGTCCCTTCTTGCTAGTTATAAATATACTAGATTTGATACCTTTACCTTATCTTTAAAGACGCACGGCGTATATCTGCAAACTACAGTGTAAACAATTGTACAATTTGAAGAATTTTTTTTATATCTATACCAATTATAAATTATATACAAAAAAAACAAAAAACCCGTCTACATAGAGCTAGCCAGCTAAAATAAGTTTATATAGGTACCCGGTATCCCGTTTAGAGCAAAACTTAAAAATAAAACTATTTCTGAATCCCACGTATACCGAAGAAAGTGTCTTTTCCTATATCATGTTTGCACCACTAATCTACTTATTATTTTTAATATAATTACGTTCATTTGGTTTACAGAATTCGGGATGAAATATATATCAGAACTTAGACTATTTGGGTAGCGACTAGCGTCTGTATAATTTATTCTCCTTATCTTTACCTATTTTTACAGCGCCTAAAACTATTTAGGAGATATATGCGAATTAAAAACCCGTCTTGCCAAAATGTCCATCTTGACGTCGCATCAGCAAGGCATACCTTTGGAAAAGTGAATGAAAAATTTCTGCATTTTCCTTCAAACTCGATTTTACCCATTTTCTGGACCTAGGACAACAAAAATGTAACACTATGTTTTATAGCAAAAATATGGAACTTATGAATCGTTTTTGTCCCAGAAGGTGCTGATACGCAGGTTCGAAGACTTAAAACGAATGGCTGAACATGAAATAACTGCTTGTTTGTTTGGGATACCCTGTATACTATATTAGCATATTTAGAATCGTCTCAGTAAATTCTTTGATTTTTTACCGTTAGCAATGAATTATAAAAATATTTGTTTTTTTGTTGAACATAGTGTCGTAATATTTCTGCCATGTTGATTTTTTATAAACAAACCTAGCTAAGAAGACCCCGTTAACTGTACTAGTTTCTAATTAATTGAATATACCCATTAATTGCCAAACAATGGTGCAAAATGTAAGTTGACAATATAAAAGTAATCCTGAAAACTTCTTATCTAATTTATCAAGTTCTAGATTAAAACGCGGCAATAAGCGAGCAGCAGTGGCAAATGCAAACGGATCTTCTCAAATTTATGAACTCAAATTTTAATGCGCATACTTGATTTAAAAACATCAGAGTATTTGAAATAATATTCGAGGATTTGAAATAATATTCTTTTGAATATCTTTTGTATAACGAAAGATGGGATTTTTTAAAGAAGTTGCTTATAAACAGCAAACTGTGGTTCAATGCTCAAGTTCTATTTTGGTGATAACTTCTCCAATATCACAAGTAGAAAAACATGCATGTTTCACAGTTTGTAACAGGTGGCGAGCGGTTCAATAAATAAACGCAAATTGATAAACGTTTTTTTTTAATTTATATACATTAAAAACACCATAAGAAATTATAATAATCAGAAGCAGTGTTAATTTTAGTAGGCTATTCCCTTCTTTCTAATACATTTTGCCAACATCGTAGCATAGAAAAAATTAATTACTGGGTTAATTGCTACGATTTCTCTTTAATTTCCCACACCAAATGATAAATAGGTAGGTAAAAAATCTTCGAATCTTCGTTTTTTTGCTTTTACGCAAATTTGATGAGCGTCTAAACATGAACTATAGGGTTACAATTTGGAAACTTTGGTGACCATACCCTTCTGGTAATTCTATTTGCCTGCAAAATTTCATTGACAATTATCGTCAACTAAAATAAAATCGTCGCCGAAATTTTGGGCAAATATTATCATTACTGGTATAAGAAACTGATTGCGTTAAATGGCTGCTATAATTGTGGCTTGTGAGAGGGAGTTTGGTTCTCTCGTTAAGCATAATTCTACCAAGTATTGTAATGCCACGCCCACCAAAGGATTAACAAGAGCTCATATTGTCTTAACTATCTTTATTCTGACTCCTTGACACTAAGATTCGATCATCTAAGTAATACAGATTAACTTTTATTTCTTCCAAAAACGGAGTGTTCGGTGTCATATATAAACTGCTAAAATTAGTCGACACAGCAAATTGTTTTTTCATTTTTAGGAGATTGTATCTCGGACACGCCTTAGCCGATTTTTAGAAATTAAAAAGATTGTGAAAGGCTATTATTTGTTTAATCAATAGCCTGGGGTGGTTTCTGGTAAAAAAAAAAATTTTGTGTTGTACAAGGTGTGAAAAAATATTATGTAAAAATAAAAAATTTAAACTCGCTGCACCTCTTGCAATAGTTATTCTAGAACTTCCATAAAAATCCCATTTAAAAGCTTTTTTCGATATATCAGCCGTATTTGGCAGTTTTTTATTTTTTAGTTTAGAAAAAAGCTTACAGGGCATTTTCAGTCTGTATTTTTTTAAATTAAAATGTCTAGGGGTTCTTTTATTTATTGTGGAAATTCTGGGAGTTTATTATCCCATTTTCTCTATACCCAGAAATATAGAGGTTTTTCGTTTTTTTTGTTTTAAAAAAAAGTTACAGGGTATTTTCAAAAAGTCTGTATTTTTTAAACTAAAAAATTACAAATTTCCATGTGTTCTTACATTTAATATAAAACTTTCGGGACTCCCACCTTTTTTGTATACAGAAGTATAACAGTTTTGCACTTTTTTGTTTAGAAAAAAAGTTACTGGGTATTCTCAAAAAGTCTTAAAAGTATTTTTGAAAATACAAAAATTACAAATTTCTATGTGCTCTTTTTATTAATTTGGAACTTTCGGTATTATCCCAGTTCCTCTGGCACAAAGTATTGTGGTTTTATATTTTTGGTTTAAGAAAAAAGTTAAGTACATGGTGATCCACTATGTCCCCCTACGTATTAAAAGACAAAAGTAAGTAAGTAAGATCCACTATAAACGTCTATCTCATTTAACTTTTTTGCTTTACACAAGGCTTTAAATTTTAGAAAAAATTTTAAATACAAAAGTTGTAGGATTTAATAGGTCGTTTTTAGCGCATATATTTTTATGTATTCAAGGTGTCTCAAAAAAGGCTGACAGACAAAAGTTGCATTTTTTAAAAATAGAGCACGACGTAATATTTTGATTCTACTGGCGAAACTAAGAGTTTTGACACTACATCATATGATCAAGTTTTTGTTTTTGGATTGTGAATAATTTAAAAATAATTATTGAATTTGGGCATATGGTGTGTAGTATCAAAATTCTTAATTTTTTCAGTTGAATCGAAATATCGAGTCAAATATAGAGTGTTCCGTTTTAAAAAATTCAACTTTTATCTGTCGGCCTTTTTTTGGGACACCTTGTATAGATATGCGTCAAAAACTACTTAATAAATCCCACAACTTTCGTGTGTATTATTTTGTACAGAGAAACTGGAATAATAAAGTCCCGAAAGTTCTACACTGATAGAAAGAGCACATGTAATTTAAAAAGTACAGACTTTTTGAAAATACCCTGTAACTTTTTTCTAAACAAAAAAATGGAAAACCTCTGTACTGTACTACTGGGTATAGAGAAACTGGGATAATAATGACCCTAGTGATTACTATGAAAGTTCTAGAATAACTATTGCAAGAGGTGCAGGGAGTTACAATTTTTCATTTGTGCATTCTATTTTTTTACACTCTATATAACACAAAAAAAAGTATTTTTGTCAAAGACCACTCCAGGCTATTGATTAAACAAATAATGGCCTTCCAGAATCTTTTTAATTTTTGAAAATAAGGCGTCTCCGAGTCTATCTCTTCTAAAAATGACGAAAAAATTTGCTGTGCCGACTAATTTTTTGAGCAGTTTAGTTTTAATTGGTATCCTACAGAGGGAAGTTTTGTTATTTGTCCTAGTAACGTTCTAGCAACCAGGTCAACCAGGTAGGTTGAAGCTTACATTAGTCTTCAACGGTTTTTCACTAGAATTTTACGTTGGTACATCCCACTATCCATTTTTACTTATAGTATTGTAAGCGCGAAACAATCATCCTCTCGAATTTTACGGATCTTCAAGCTTTTGGGTCCCTAGATGCCAAAAACCACGTTTTCTCAATTCCGTCAATCTGTCTATCGGTCTGTTCGCGGCATAGCTAAAAAACTACTTAACCGAATGGCTTTAAATTTTGGTCAAACATTAAGGGTCATATGATGATGAGCTGGTAACATTTTGGTATAAATCCAATACGGCGAAACCAAAATGGCGTCCTAGTGAAATGTTAAAAATATTATTACTAAAAAACTGCTTATCCAATGTCACTGAAATTTTGTATCAATTATTATGTGGGAATCAACTCGTAGAATGTTGGTACAAATCCAAGATGGCGAAACAAAATGGCGTCTTAAAAAAATATTTAAAAAATCAGCCTAAAAAACTACTATTAGATTGATTTCAAATATTGTGCAAGAACTAAGTGTGATATAGAGATGAACTGGTGAAATTGTGACATGAATTCAAGTTGGCGGAACAAAAAAAAGTTTTACCTATCTTCGCCTTTTAGCGCTTCTAGAGGCCAAAAATCATGTTTTCTCAATTCGCGGCATAGTTAAAAAACTGCTTACACCATCGTCCTGAAATTCTGCTAAAAAATTAACGATCATATGAGGATAACTTGATAACATTTTGGTAAAAATCCAATATGGCGGCCTAATGAAAGCTTAAAAAACTATTACTAAAAAACTAACTATCCAATTTACCTCAGATTTTACACGAAAATCAAGAGTTACATATAAACGAACTAATAACATTTTGGTACGAATCCAAGATGACGGCCTAATAAAATATTTAAAAAATCAGTATTCCTTATATTTGTTAGGAATAGTAAAGTGTGACTCAATTTAGTGCAGTACATAGTCACAGATTATATGTGTTACATATACTGTCTCTTCATTTTTATTGGGCACCATTTTGTTCCATCATATTGGATTCCTACCAATATGTTTACCATTTCCATTCTACCTATGCCACTATGACTTTTCGGCATAATTTAACATAAATTCAATAAGTTTATCATTTTCACATTTAATTTTTCTGCAAAATTTAAAGTAATTGAACAAGATTTTTTACGTTGATTTTTTTTAAATATGTTACTTCTCCGCCATTTTGTTTCGCCATCTTAAATTGAAACTCTTATTATCAGTGTTTACCTACTCCGCTGATCCGTAGATATCCCAGACAAGTTTCTAAATGGTTTTCATTAAGGATCTTCTTGTTGTTATGTTAAAGTGATGTATTATTTGGGATTAGGATCCATTAAAAAAAACAAAGCACTTTTTTAAATTGTGGACCTTTTACCAATTAATGGTTGTATCCTTAAGACACATAGATATCCTGCATGAAACCCATATTAGTCTTTACCTACTCTGTTGGCCCGCCGATATTTCCTAACCCCAAATAATACACCACTCAATTTGAAGTCAATTGTGTAAGTAGTATTTAAGCTCTGTCACGATCTGACGGATCGACAGATGGACCGAAGGAATTGATAAAACATGTTTTTTGACATCTAGGGACGCTAAAGATATATAAATCATGAGAGGATGATTTTTTCACGATTACAAAAATTTTATTTGGCCGCAATTTTGTTCCGCCATCTTGAATTAGTAACAAACTTTTACTAGGTGAGCCCTATGCTACAATTACTTATGGCACACAATTTGAAATCAATCCATTTTGTAGTTTTTTTAGGCTGAATTTTTAAATATTTGTTATACCGCCATTTTGTTCCGCTATCTCGAATTCGTACGAAAATTTTACCAGTTGATTCAAACATAATACTTGATGTTTATGCAAAATTTGAAATAAATGGGATAAGTAGTTTTTCATAATATTTTTTATAACATTTCACTAACTTTCATTTTGTTTCGACATTTTGGATTTTTACCAAAATATTACCAAGTCATCCCCATATGACCCTTAATTTTTTATAAAAGTTTGAAGTCAATCGGTAGTAGTCTTTAACCTATTCTGCGAACTGACAGACCGACGAAATTGATAAAACATTATTTTTTTGGCTAAAACGTAAAGACCAAAAGAATTTGCACGTATTTTATCCTGCATCAATATTTAATCACATGCTAATTGTCTGCACTCTCAAGTCAATGCAAATGTTGTATTTAGATGTTTTGTAAATACCTGCTAGGTAAAAGCCTTGTCGATTCATGGGATTCGAACATTTAATAAATGGTAGATTGTAATTATAATAATGGTAGTAATTAAATTTATTTGGGGACTTTTTAAGAAGACAGAATAACAAAATAAAGTAGGAAAATTATTTCTTATTATACCGTTTTAAGTTACGGCAGTATTAAAAGATTTAAAAAATGGTTATTTCGCCCGGTTGCGACATGCGCGATACTTTTTATATCTACAGATTTTAATAAGTATATTAAAAATGATAATAATAATAATGATAATAATATTGATCAACCTGCACACTATATTAAGATATTAACATCATTTATAGGTGATAGTGTCTAGTACGAGTCAGATCGGAATCCATTGTCAGCTGTAACGCTGTAGGGTTGTAAGAGAGCACATCGCTGTAAAGAAAAACTTTTTTTTGCTAATTTTGCTTAATGTTTATCCAAATTAAATGGAAATTAAAGGATTGTGTTGAAAAGTTTTGTAAATCGCTGACATTACAGTGGCCATAAACTTCAACACAAGTTTTGTAACGTATTGCATTATCCGAAAATCCGAATCTAATCAGCTTACGTCATGGATATGTAAGTAGTCAATAATGGCACATTTTAAATATCTAACGAATTTTATCAGTAAATACAAAAAAAAATATAATTGAAAATAAAATTATACAGCGTAACTCGTGAAATTGTGACAAATTATGCGACTAATGTAACATTTCATTTCACTACGGGTTTGTCAATACACAGTGCGGTTGATACATTTTCTTGTGTTTTAGTAACTAGGAAACGTACTGCAAATGTGTTAGTCATGATTTAATAACGTACGCTATCGTCCAAACTAACTTTTCGATATTGTTTTAGATGCCGGTTTTACAATATTTTATAAAACTATAATATGTTATATAAACTACAGCAAAATACATCTGGATATCCAGCAAAACTTAGGCAGTTTCTTTAAGTCAGTCTTCACTAACTCCAATTTACCACCCAAATTTGTTCCATATTCTTCTTTTACAAATCGAACTATATCAGATATTGACATCAACATTGCTACAGTTTTTGAAAAATTAGTAAATCTCGATGAGAGAAAAGATCCAAGGCCAGATGAAGATCCGCCAATGTTTCTTAAAAATTGCAGTCCAACATTAGCAGCCCCTCTTAGTTATCTTTTCCAACGGTCAATAAATCTTGAACAGTACCCAAACCTTTGGAAAGTGGCATACGTTACTCCCATCCTTAAAGGTGGTGATCGATCCAATATTAAAAACTACCATCCAATATCTGGACTTGAGTCTGTGGTAGTGGATAATTTAACTACAAACTTTCAAAATATTATATCTGAACGACAGCACGGAATTCTTCGAGGCCGCTCGTTCCAAACCACTTTATCTATATTTTCCAACTTCCTATCAACAACTATTGACTCAAAGGCGCAAGTTGACTCAACTTATTTTGATTTTCAAAAAGCTTTCGATCGGGTTAGTCATAAAATTTTGGTAAATAAGCTTGAAGCCGATAGTATTATAAACCCACTTCTAACATGGCTATATATATATATATATATATATATATATATATATATATATATATATATATATATATATATATATATATATATATATATATATATATATATATATATATATATATATATATATATATATATATTTATATTTATATATTGCCACACTATTTCTCTGTTTGATAGCAGAGAGTATGTATTTGTTTTAAGATAATATAAATCTACACTAAGTGGTTGATTGAAAGAGAGGCCGTAAAGTTATGTGTGCAAATCACCGAGTGCTCAGGGAGATTGGTTGGTTTTCTATTTATGAGGGCGCCAACAGTTCTATACCAGTTGACTGTTAACCGCTCTAGATGTTATGAGTACCACTCCTCAAGACCACTAAGATTTAAATTAATTAAAGTTAATAGTAAAAAAAGCATATTCAATAAATAACGTTTATTAACAAGTTCAGTGCTCTCCAAAATATTTCCAGAAATATGTATCTCCTGTAGGTTATTTTATATAACATATGAAAGAAATTGGCCTTAATTGAAGTTTTTTTTTTAAGTGACAATTGATTGTGTAATCATTCTATGTTAATCAGATTTCATACCTCATATGCTGAGAGAAAAATCTAAAGTATATTCAAATAAAGATCACTATCCAAATATTAGATCAACTGTGTAAAATGTTTTATGAAAATATCTAAAGAATCACAAAACAACAAACTAAATGTACAATAAAACCTGAAAATTAAGTAATTCGGATGAGAAAAGAAATTTTCAATCAGCTAATGACCGGTAAAAGTAATAAACTCCTAGAATCTATAAATGTTTATAAAGAAAATCTTTAAGTTGTTTTAATTTACCGAACAATTTGATCTAACAGTAAAAATGTATCAAAAGATGCAAAATAATCAAGCAATTAATTAACTTAATTCAAATACAATTAACAACAATAGAATAAAAGAAAAGAGTATTATGTGAATCTAAGAGCAAGCAAATAACAAGAAAAATTTATATAACTAAGTTTCAAATCCAATCACCAATATTACCTAACAAAGTGATACCATTGTTTTATATCAAAATACCTTTCTAAAGCAAGTAAATACAATAAATCATAAATATCATCACATATTCCAGTAGTGTTACCTGTCTATAACACTTCTTATATACCTTGTATAAACTAACTAGATCTTTTAAGTTAAAATTTCAAGATGTGATCACACTTTACAACACTGTATCTTAAAGTATATTATACTATCAAATGTTGGCAGAACCTATAGACTATTGTGTCATAAACTTATATTGTGATGTTCTGTATCTTAAAGCCTACTATACGGTCAAATGTTGACAAAAACCTATAGATTATTGTGTCCTAAACTTATAATGTGATATTTGAGTTTCAGCATGAGTTATAAAGTAAAAATAATCTTATTGACAACACCAATAATCATGGTTTATGCACATCAGCAGTAGTTAGAACTTTATATCAAAAAGTATACCCTTCACTCAAAAGAAACAGAAAAAGTCATAAAGTTGATCAACAATAAACAATAAAGTCAATTCAGCACAAGGGATGTTAAAATTAAGATACTTATCTAAGTGTCTATCAGCATCGGTGACTTAGATCAGCAGTCTATGATATAAGTGTCATCGAAGACATTTCCAGCAAGAAAACTGGGTACGTACACACTTAAGTACTAGGTAACAGACTTCTGCTCCACTTACAATGACATATCCAGGTTCAAACCCTGGTTAGGAGAACAGGAACAAGAAGTAGAAGAGGAGGGAGAAGAAGATTAAAAAAAACCCTTGTTTAATGGTAAAGGGTTTCTTATTAGTCACTTCGTAAAGTTTGTCCCATCAAAAAGATATGGTTGGTGGTCAAGGGAAGTTAAATCCTCACAAGAGAGTAATAAAAGGTTCCTCAACCAAAAATATTAAGGCACAACGTAATTAAATACACATAGGAGCCTTTTTAACTAAGTTGCCGACGTAAATCCCAAAAGATGGCCTGGATTAAAACAGGATCAATTCGCCGACAAACTTTCACACTTAACCTTCACCTTCCAGAGAGACAAGAAGCTTAACCTACCTCACCACCAGGTCAAGGCAGCAGTAGCGGGATGACAATCCGTCAGTGGTGCCACTTTACTAAAATCAAACTGACCAAATCGGGATAATAGATCAGCCAATACCTGAGCTGGATAACAGGAAAGAAAAAAATATTTAAAGGAGAAGAAAGTAAAATTAATAATTGAACAAAACTAAGGCGGCATCTACACGAAGACTAGTGAATTGCCTCAATATGAAGCGGAAGATTTCGCTAAACAGAGACCGCGAGCACCTTACTACATCGATAGGAGACTTACAGTACCGGATTTACGGATTTTTATGTATTAAAATGTAGTGACGAAATTAAAATGCACCCCCTTCCCATCGAAAGGAGGGAAAATTACTACTAAAAGTTGTTCGACGATAAGCCCTAAATAAAAAAAATATATCATTACATAGAGGTAAGGTAAAGAAATTACATTTTCCAGTCGCCCATGACACTATACTTCAGAGCCCACTGAGAGGAATGTTCAAAATGTAAAAGGTAAGGATAAGTCCTAAAAGAAATGACTAATAGAAAAACTAAGGTAAGTATAGAGAAAAGAAATATTAAATCATTACTCTAAATAATCAGTAACCCAATCAAAGGGATACAAAACGTAACCAAGGCATGGTAGCAATAACTACAAAAGGTACAATAATAATAAAGCTAATGCTAAAACAAGAAAAACAAACACAGATTCCACGCTACCTTGCTCTGCAAGGTTTCGGAACTTCCAAAAAGCGTGCCCAAAACAATTTACACTCCATGGCAGCACCTCGTTCATTGGCCTTGAATCAGGCATACCTTCGAGTCGCCCCTCAACTCTGCTTGACTAAGCAGTCAGGAGGTAGATAAACAATAAAAAAAAGTTACTAAAAGAAAAGATAAAGGTTGTGCCTCTAGACCCACCAAGCTAAAGGTAGTAAGATGTAGCTCCACTAGGCTGAAAGACGCCCTAGCCGCAAGCAGCTATGCACCGTGCAGACCAAATACTAATAAAACAAAAACAACTTAATAGGTTGTTCCGAGTATTGTCACTGTCACCAACCTGCTGAAATCTACTTAACCAACTGGAGCTCAGGAAAATACACACGAGACAATATGCAGACAAGATGTTATGTTCTAACGGCTAGATGTTAATTAAATATCTACATAATGCTTTTTGTGCATTCTAGCCGACATGTTGGCATACCCACCTGGGCTCTATGGCCGCTCATTGAGACTGCCAGGGGACAAACACCAACACACCTAACTAGCCCTTCCAATCAATCCGTTGTCTTCTGAACTGGATAGTACGGAGAGGACGTCGGAAACAACATTTGGTAACACCCAACAATACCCAGCCTTTCTATAAAAAAAACAAATGGCTGCGCTAAAAGGTTCCATAACCAAAGGTAGTCACAATAAGTTTATAAGTCATGATAATGATGTGCAAACTTGCATAAGCCCAAAGTCAAATCCAAGATATAGCCAAAGTCAAAATAGGTTAAAGATATAAAAAAATAAAAGTTAACATAAGGTAAGGTAAGATAAGTCAAAATTTAAAATAAGTTAAAATAGGGAAAGAAATAGTCGGGTTTGGTATAGTATTAATTTTGATCATTGTTAGGAGGATTGTCAGGTTTCAAGTCCTGAACATGCCAAATTCCTTTACTGTTTCCACGATGATCTTCCAATTCATAGGTACATGTCCCTGTTTTTCTCTTAATCCTGAAAGGTCCTATATATTCTGGGGCCAATTTGGCACTATAAAAGTTAATAGCATCAGATAAACTTTTATTTTTACGCCACACACTTTGTCCAGATAAATAATTCATATGACGTCTTCTCAAGTTATAGGGAGTTTGGTTCCTTGTATGTGCAATTTTTATTCGACTTGCAATTATTTCATATAATGTACCAAGTTTTTGTTGGCGGTGTTTAATATAGTCATCTTTATCCACAATATTATCATTGGCTATTCCATCTGAAAAATCTCTGCCATATAATTTGTGTTCTCTTCCAAAATTAATAAAGTAAGGTGTATGTCCAGTAGTTTCATGTCGAGAGGTTCTTAAAGCACATCCGATTGCAGCAAGGTTTTCATCCCAAGTACGATGATTTGTTTGGTCTATGTAGGTACGAATCATTGTCTTAATCACTCTGTTAACTCTTTCAGTAGGATCAGCACGAGGATAATAATGAGCTGTATACACAACACCATTGTCACAGATAAGAGATTGTGGTGCGCCATAAACTAAAAATATGCCTTCGTCTATAGACTTCACAAGGGATTTTGCGGTAGCAGACCGAGTAGGAAATAAAACATTATATTTGCTGAATAGTCAGTAACTACAAGAACATGAGTGTTTCCTTGTTTGGAACGAGGAAATGGTCCAATATAATCGAAACTGATACATTGCCAAGGTTCATTAATATCTGGGCACACAATTTACATGCCTTGGCATAATTAGCAATATCACATTTCATTTTTGGCCAAAAGAATAGCTGGTAAATTTTCCAAAAAGTTTGGAGTCTGAGTTTTAATATTTTTATAAAGATTATTATTTTCTATTTTCCGAGATGGAAATTTGGAAGGTTTGTCTTCAATTCTTTTAAGCATGCTATGATACCATTTATCAGTAGTGTTAGAGAAGTCTAGTGGTGTAAAAGTGTCATCTGGATTCACAACATCAACTGAAACTGGAACAGATCTTGATAAAAAATCAGGAATAATATGTTCTTTTCCTTTACGATGAATTAGTTCATAATCATAGGGTTGTAATCTGAGAGCTGAGCGAGCTAAACGACCTTGTGGATCTTTTAGATTATGTAACCAAAGTAAAGAGTAATGATCAGTGATAATTTTGAAGTGAACACCTAAGTAATGACGTAGCTTTTCAACACTCCAAATAACAACTAAGCATTCTTTTTCTGTAACTGTCAGTTTTTGCTCCTGTCTTGTAAGTGATCTGGACAAGTAAGATATAACTTTTTCACCATCTTCAAATTATTGCGATAGAACAGCTCCTAAACCAAATGATGAAGCATCACACTGCAAAGTAAAAGTACGTTCGAAATCTGGGCAGGTGAGTACTGGTGCGGTCACTAAAGATTCTTTCAGTGAGGTGAATGCACTTTGACAATCAGGTGTCCATTCCCATTTGACATTATTTTTGGTTAATTTTGTAATTGAAGCCACAACAGTTGCAAAGTTTGGAACAAAACGACGATACCATGATGCAGTTCCTAAGAATCTTCTAAATTCTGTAATGTTTTTCGGAGGTGGTATATTTACAATTGCTTCAAGCTTTTCTTGGTCTGGTCTTAAACCATGTTTATCGACTATATAACCTAAGTATCGAAGTTCGGGTCTACAAAAGTGACATTTTTCCAAAGAGACTATTAAGCCTGCATTCTTCAAACGGTCTAAAATTAAGCTAAGTAAGTTCACATGCTCATCAAATGTCTTGCTTATGATTATGATGTAGTCTAAATATACCATTACATTATTTTCTAAGTCAGCTTCCAATACATTATCTACAACAAGTTGCCAAGTAGCTGGGCTGTTTGACAGATCCACGGCCAGGTACTGTGAAAGGAGTGTATTCTTTAGATGACTTACTTAAAGGTATTTGCCAGAAGGCAGATTTTATGTCTATCGAGCTTAAGTAATGGGCGTTTCTAAGTCTATCTAGTATAGCAGAAATATAAGGTATTGGATAGGCATCTTTTTTACTTCTAGAATTAACCATGCGAAAATCTATACAAAACCTGTATGAACCATCCTTCTTTTTTGCCAAACATATAGAGCTAGACCAAGGACTTTTTGATTTTTCAATTACTTCCAAAGAAATCATTTCATCAAGTTGTTCATCAATTATCTTTTGTTTGAAAGGCGACACTGGATAATATCTTTGCTTTATAGGTTTAGTACCAGGTCCCATTTCGATAACATGTTCTGCGGCATTGCAACAACCAAGTCCGGTACCCATCAGAGCTAATTTGTCTTCGACAAGGTTCTTCAGTCTGATTTTCTGTTCTCCAGTAAGAGAATCTTCATCCAAAATACTGCAAATTTGAGGGTATTCTGAGTCTTCAATAAAGTGCCAAACATCCTGTCTGAGATCTGGGATTATTTGCATAATTTTCCAAAAGTCTATACCAAGGATGAGTTTGTAATGTAAGTCAGGCAGAACCAGAACATTAATTAAACGAGTTTTCCCCATAAGGGTCATCGGTAGTTGAAGGTAGCCAGTACTTGTACATTTTTGTCCATTAGCAACTGTCCAGTTAGAAATATATTTAATCAATTTGTATCCAAGACTTTCCAGAAGTTTAAGTCCAGGTAATCCCACTATTGTTCTTGAGGCTCCGGAATCTAATAATCCTAGCATAGGGTATCCTAATATTTGAACTTGTAAATAGGGTCGTTGATCACCTTCGGCATGAGATATGATATAGTCCAGCAAAATTTGATTGATCGGAAATGAAACACTATTGAGAGAAGTCTTCCGACCTAATGACTCCCTCTTGGATAGTTTTCCGAGGCATTACACTTTGTGCAAGTACGCACTGTCACATCAGGCTTTCTATAACAATGTATACTTTTGGGTTTTGGGTAGTCTCTATTGACATCCTGCTTGCAATTCCAACAAGTCACTTTTGTTTTATTAGGAGTCTCCCTCTTATGAAGAGAGTATAATGGCTGAGGTGTTGAAGATGAATCAGAGTCATGAGATACAAAAGCAAAATCTGGCTGCACAAAATCACTTTTCTTTCTACGTGCAGGTGGTACATAGGTATCAACTCTAAATTTCTTAGTTTCTAGTTTAAGACATTCATTTTCCAATTCTTCTAAAGAATTTACAACAGGTAGTTGGGTAGTGTAAAAGGGTGACAAGTTTCTTGAGATTATGTCCAATTGCACATCTTCAGGAATTCCTCCATATCTTCTGAATAAAGCGTTCATTGAAGATAAAAATTCCACAATACTCTCAGATGAATCTCGAGTACGGCCAGGGATTTCCCTAAATAAACGTGAACGATAATCTGGTGGTTCAAAATGTTTGATTAAAAGATCAGACAAAGACTTCCAAGATGTTAGTCTGTGCCTATTTGGTCGGTACCAAGTTAGAGCTTTTCCTTCGAATAAATCTATGGCAGTATCAGACAAGTCATTTTCAGAAACTCTTCGTGCAATACACAACTCCATAGCTCTTTCCAAAAAGCTATGAACTGACAAGCATTTAATGCCTCCAGAAAATTTGAGTCCCCATTTTTCAATATGCGGTTGTTTAAACTTTGAAGTAGCACCTCGATTGCGATTAGGTGTAGAACTAAGTCCAACATCTTCTTCACGGGAATCAGATGAACGGTCAGCATCTTGAGTACCTCTGAGGTGAGTAGATTCTAGCAACATTCTAAGGTGAGGATCTTGACGAGACATAGTGTCCAAGTTATCAAGGGCATGCAGTACATCCACAAGTAAAGTTGACCTTTCGGTGGCTTCTTCAGCAGTTAAGTTAGGAATTGGAATTCGATTAATTCTATTCAAAAGGTGAACTAGACGTGACTGAATTCTGTCAAATCTGTTTCTAATATTTTCACCAGAAACTGTACCAAATGAAGCAGTCAGATTGTACAATGTAGTCCGGATATAGGTTTTCTCTTCAACAAACTTAAGGTTGTAAGGAGGAATATTTAATAGTTTACTTTTCTTTTCCATTTAAATTATAGGGCGAAGTGTGGACCTCAATTCCTTTATAGTTTTGGAATCATCAGCAACAATACCTCTGATATTTAGCTCGTACAAAAGCATATCCTTTTTAAGGTAGTTAATCTCCATATTGTAGTTCATTTTGGCAATATCAAAATTAATTTATCAGTAAAATTCCCGAGTAAATATAATATTCAATAATATAGTATCATAAACTGTCTATTAGACAAGTTTCAAAGACATAAGTAGGTAAAAATACATATATGAAAGCAAAAAGATATATATGCAAAAGATAAATGTCAATAGGCAATTAGCAATAAGATATAAACCTGAAATAAAGAAATGAGTACAGGAAAACTGATTATATAAGCAAACGAGAACTTCAATTAAGGTAAACAGATAGACCTATCTAACTCTATATCAATAACATAATCAACACGCCCCACGTTGGGCGCCAAAATTTGCCTCACTCTTTCTCTGTTTGATAGCAGAGAGTATGTATTTGTTTTAAGATAATATAAATCTACACTAAATGGTTGATTGAAAGAGAGGCAGTAAAGTTAGTGTGCAAACCACCGACTGCTCAGGAGATTGGTTCGTTTTCTATTTATAAGGGCGCCAACAATTCTATGCCAGTTGACTGTTAACCGCTCTAGATGTTATGAGTACCACTCCTCAAGACCACTAAGATAAAATTAATTAAAGTTAATAGTAAAAAAAGAAGCATATTCAACAAATAACATTTATTAACAAGTTCAGTACTCCCCAAAATATTTCCAGAAATATGTATCTCCTGTAGGTTATTTTATATAACATATGAAAGAATTTGAAGTTTTTTTTAAATGACAATTGACTGTGTAATGATTCTATGTTAATCAGCTTTCATACCTCATATGCTGAGAGAAAATCTAAAGTATATTCAAATAAAGATCACTATCCAAATATTAGATCAACTGTGTAAAATGTTTTATGAAAATAGCTAAAGAATCACAAAACAACAAACTAAATGTACAATAAAACCTGAAAATTAAGTAATACGGATGAGAAAAGAAATTTTCAATCAGCTAATGACAGGTAAAAGTAATAGACTAAATGTTTATAAAGAAAATCTTTAAGTTGTTTTAATTTACCGAACAATTTGATCTAACAGTAAAAATGTATCAAAAGATGCAAAATAATCAAGCAATTAATTAACTTCATTAATTCAAATACAATTAACAATAATAGAATAAATGAAAAGAGTATTATGTGAATCTAAGAGCAAGCAAATAGAAAAATTTATATAACTAAGTTTCAAATCCAATCACCAATATTACCTAACAAAGTGACACCATTGTTTTATATCAAAATACCTTTCTAAAGCAAGTAAATACAATAAATCATAAATATCATGACATATTCCAGTAGTGTTACCTGTCTATAATACTTCTTATATACCTTGTATAAACTAACTAGATCTTATAAGTTAAAATTTCAAGATGTGATCACACTTTAGAACAACACTGTATCTTAAAGTATATTATACTATCAAATGTTGGCAGAACCTATAGACTATTGTGTCATAAACTTATTCTGTATCTTAAAGCCTACTATACGGTCAAATGTTGACAAAAACCTATAGATTATTGTGTCCTAAACTTATAATGTGATATTTAAGTTTCAGCATGAGTTATAAAGTAAAAATAATCTTATTGACAACACCAATAATCATGGTTTATGCACGTCAGCAGTAGTTAGAACTTTGTATCAAAAAGTATACTCTACACCAGGGGTGCTCAAACAGTCGATCGCGAGTGCTTTTTGAGTAAATCCCGGAAGAAAATTTTTTTTAATAAGTAGGTACTTAACTAAAATACAAAAATGTATTACGTAATAAAATAAAACTCTGCTAGCGGCAAAAGGCGGCTTTATCAAAGGAACGCGCGGTACTTGTCAAAAAAAAGCCGCGTTCTTTATTCTTGCCGCTTTTCTAGAAATTTCGGGCGGCGCGTTTGACGGGAACATTCGAGACTTTCGTTCACGCCGATATAAATGTTGCGCCTGCAGGAATTGGAGTCATTCTGAATTGCAACTTGAAGGCAATACTACGTCGATACAAAGTTTATTATTAAATATTACAAAATGAGTGCAGCGAAGAAATCTAAAATGTATCATTTTAATAACGATTGGGGGGAAGAATTTTTGTTTTGTATGGTGAAGGATAAGTACATTTGTCTTATTTGTCGTGCGTTAGTTGCAATACCTAAGCGTGATAACTTAGAGAGGCATCATTAAACGGTTCATAAAAACTATGAAAAGGATTTTCCGCCACAGAGTAAATTAAGAAAAAGAAAAGTACGTGATTTGATATCTTGTTTGAAAAAAGAACAAACCATATTCACAAGACCAGCCAAACAATCAAGGTGCTACGATCGCGTCATTTAAAATATCTCATATATTGGCGAAACACAAGAAACCATTCGAAGATGGATCGGTTGTGAAGGAAGCATTGATTGAAGCGGGTGAGACTTTATTTGGAGATTTTAAAAATAAAACAGAAATCATGTCTGCTATTAGAGAACTTCAGTTATCTCGTCCGACTGTCACAAGACGTATTGAAGTCAGGACATGGCAGATAAACTAAAAAATTATATCATGGAATGTACATACTTTTCTTTACAGTTCGACGAATCCACCGATATGACAGACACTGCCCAGTTGTGTATTTTTATTCGGATGGTATTCAATTACATGTTGGCTAAAGAAGAATTTTTGACAATCATTCCTCTAAAGGGGAAGACCCGTGGCGAAGATATATATGACGTTTTCTTCAATTTTGTAAAAAACTACAAACTACCAATATATAAATTAGTGTACATTACAACCGATGGAGCACCAGCAATGACTGGAAACAAAAACGGTTTTGTGGCATTGTGTCGAGATAATAAATATTTCCCTTAATTTTTTTCAATCCATTGCATTATACATCAACAGGTTTTGTGTTCAATAGTTTTAAACACGGAGGAAATTATGGGTATTGCAACAAAAATTGTGAATTCCATCCGTGCACGTAGCTTGCAACGGCGGCTCTTTAAGTTGCAGTTGGAAGATAGGGAGTCAGCTGAACACGCTGATTTTGTTCATCACACGGACGTCAGGTGGTTGAGTCGCGGAAAATTCCTAGAAAGGTTTCAAGAAATATTGCCCGAAGTAACAGCTTTTCTAGACGAAAGAGGTGATGACACTCAGATGTTGAAAAACGAAAAATGGCTGACTGATTTGGCATTTTTGACTGACATCACAATGCACTTAAACACCATTAACTTGGAGCTTCAAGGTAAAGGAAAAACTGTTATTGAGATAATTAGCGCAGTAAACGCATTTAAAAGTAAATTGCAACTTATGATAGATCTACTGAAAAGAAAGGATCTGAAACATTTTCCGTCTTTGCAAGCAAGGATTCCTCAGTTGAGTTATGATACGTATGAGGCTGAATTATCAAATATTTTGGGACAATTCGAAATGCGTTTTTATGATTGTAGTAAATTGGCAAATGTAGCATCATTTATGAGTTATCCTTTTTCATGTAAAAACATTGAGGATTTAGCTACTGAAATAGCAAGTCAGTTTAATATGAACTCATGTTCTGTTGAAAATGAGTTGGTGCAGATTATATCAGATATACATCTCAAAGCTACAGCATCTGTTACAAATTTCTGGTGTTTTATATCTGAAAATAAATATCCGAATCTAAGGCAAATCGCCATTCAACTGACAGCAATGTTTGGGTCAACTTACTTGTGCGAGTCTGCATTTTCTGAAATGAAGATAATTAAGTCAAAATATCGCAATCGACTAACTGACGATCATATGTCATCATGCTTGCGATTAGCACTCAGTGGTTACTTACCATCTTATGAAAAATATGCTGAGGACATGCAGTGCCTCGCTTCAATATCCAAAGTCACTCCTTAGTTAAGTTTAACACCATATGTAACTCTTTTGTTTTGTAACAACCAATAAACTCGCAATTTTGAATAACTATGAGTTTTTTCATCGATATTGTAGAGAAGAACCTAACTAAACCTAATCCAAACCTTGACTAAAATAATGTATATTGTGCGGAAAGCTAATATCTATATATGCTACGGTACGCCCTACCTAGGTAGGTAGGTAGGGTGTATGTATCGTGGATGTACGACAACCTTGCATCACACATACTTGCAGCCTCTCAGAGTCGATCGTAAGTAGTCTAAAAATATTGAGGTAGATCGCCAGCAGTTCAAGTTTGAGCACCCCTGCTCTACACTCAAAAGAAACAGAAAAAGTCATAAAGCTGATCAGCAATAAACAATAAAGTCAATTCAGCACAAGGGATGTTAAAATTAAGATACTTATTTAAGTGTCTATCAGCATCGGTGACTTAGATCAGCAGTCTATGATGTAAGTGTCATCGAAGACATTTCCAGCAGGAAAACTGGGTACGTACACACTTAAGTACTAGGTAACAGACTTCTGCTCCACTTACAATGACACATCCAGGTTCAAACCCTGGTTAGGAGAACAGGAACAAGAAGTAGAAGAGGAGGGAGAACAAGATTAAGAAAAAACCCTTATTTGATGGTAAAGGGCTTCTTATTAGTCAGTTCGTAAAGTTTGTCCCATCAAAAAGATATGGTTGGTGGTCAAGTGCAGTTAAATCCTCACAAGAGAGTAATAAAAGGTTCCTCAACCAAAAATATTAAGGTACAACGTAATTAAATACACATAGGAGCCTTTTTAACTAAGTTGTCGACGTAAATCCCAAAAGATGGCCTGGATTAAAACAGGATCAATTCGCCAACAAACTTTCACACTTAACCTTCACCTTCCAGAGAGACAAGAAGCTTAACCTACCTCACCACCAGGTCAAGGCAGCAGTAGCGGGATGACAATCCGTTAGTGGTGCCACTTTACTAAAATCAAACTGACCAAATCGGGACAATAGATCAGCCAATCCCTGAGCTGGATCACAGGAAAGAAAAAAATATTTAAAGGAGAAGCCCATGCTTTTTAGTTACTGTTCCCAAATAGATAAATACAAATACGGGAGGATAGAATAACAAAATTAGCTTTTAGTATTTTTATATTAAATTGTAATATAATCGACTAAGTTGGTCTGTATCATTTTTATCGTTAATGGCATTAGGGTTTCGTTTTATGTTTTCAGAACCAGCACGTAGCCACGGGGGATCCTTTGAAAATATCAACTGATGAGGTATATACAGTAAAGAAATAATAATTGGAGTATCAAAATTTATTATCAGTAGGTCAAGATTACCGTTTTTTTCTTTATATATAAATATATATATATATATATATATATATATATATATATATATATATATATATATATATATATATATATATATATATATATATATATATATATATATATATATATATATATATATATAATTGGACTTCTTTCTTGGGTATAGGTTTATTTGTAAAATCAAACAGTGGGATTAATTTGACGTTTCGCCTATCGTAGTAGGCTTTCTCAAAAATTGCTCATTCCTTTATTTTTTTTTTTTTGGTGTATAAGGCTTTCCTTTCCTATCTACAATTAATTTAAAAAACATTTAGTGATCTGATTATACAAGACATTTAAAATTTTTTCTAAAACTAATTTAAAACTTTATACAATTGACAAATAATTATTACAAAATTAATAAAATAGGTAGTTAGTTAGCCAGGCAACTCATGGCACAGTTTTAGGTAAAAAGGTGTTCTTATCGTAGTACGTTTTTTTGAGGAATTTAAAGATAATTTTTTTTGGCTATTTTTTAATTTAAACCTTAGAGTAGAATCAGACATTCACAATTATATACTACATTTTAAAAATAACGGCTTAAACGAAGTTAAACAACTATACTAAATTATCAAATTGTGGTATATATGACTTAAATTTTTTATGTCTTGTTTGTCATTTACTGCATTTTTTTCTTTTTTTATGTGAATCATTTCTTTGATAATTAATTTTTGATACCGGTTATCTTTATCAATGATTTTGGTTTCAGAAAAATTAAATTCGTGTTTTGTGTTTTTTTCATGTTTATGTAATGCAGTGGATGCATTCTTTGTATACTTATGCCCTTTTATTCTATTTTCTAAAAGTTGGGTTGTCATACCAATATATTTCATAGGGCAGTTTAAACAAGGAATTTCATATACGAGATTGGATTTTTTATTTTTAGGAATTTTAGTTTTTAATTTTGTAAATAGGGAGCCTATCAGGTTCTGGGCTTTATGACACACAATTATGTTATATTTTCCTAAGATATGTTTTAATTTTTCAGATAATTGAGATGTGTATGGCATTGCAATATATGTTTTTTGCGTATTATCTTGTCCTACGTTTTCGTTATGATTGTTATAATATACGTACGTCCTTTGTTTGATAATTTTTTGTATTAGTTTTTCTGGGAAATGATTTGTATTTAAGGTCTCTTTAACTTTAATATATATATATATATATATATATATATATATATATATATATATATATATACATATATATATTTATATATATATATATATATATATGAAGCGTTTGTTGTAGCGTTCTGGTTCGCGGGAGCAATTGCGTCGGGTCATTTATTAAAATAATCCATGTAAAATATTTGTTACCTTGATCAGACTGGGGAAATGGCCAATAACGCTTTTGCTATTCTTTCAAATGGTAAATTGAATTGACATTATATTGTGTTATTGATCCCCGAGATATCCTCCTGAGGCCTCTAATTTCGGGACTTGCTTCACATTTTAGGCACCAATCCTTGATTTCTTCATAATAGCGGACCCATTAGAATCGTTCTCGAACTTAATCCAGAGTTTCTTCTTCTCGGTACTTTTATTTTCGTGCAAAATTAAATCAATAGGAGACTTTTAATTGACCTGCTCGCCATTCTGTTGACCGCTCGTGGTCTGGCTTTAACGTAAATCCTTTAATTTTTCTGTGAACATATCCTTCCTGGTGATCTACCTTTTGACAAAGCCTACAGTCCTCTTTACATGGACGTCTGCGTAAGGCTTCAACGTTTTTATGTTGTCTACCGTGTCGATGTTCAATTTGGATTTTTCATTTCCATAAGCCATTTTAACGCACCATGATCCGTCTAATCAAGAATTTTCGCCCACAGAAATATTTGTAGAAATGGTCAACGGCTCTTATGATAGCATGGATTGTTGGACTTGCGACAAAACAACTTCAATAACAACATTGCTTGCATCTGTGGCCAAAATAAGTAGCCCTTGTTGTTGAGAGAAAGCCAGAATTGGGATTGAATATAAAGTAGATTTCAGTCTATCTGTAAGTATGTATCTGTATCTGTAAGTATCTCTATAGACCGATGTTGTAGAATAACAGCCCGAAGAGAAAAAACCATTAGTGCGCCAGAGATTAATTCCAGATTGCAACAATCACATAATATCCAGCTTTCAAATACGACGACGTCTGCATTAAGATCGGTTAAAATTAAGAAGACCTGCAAAATTTCCAGTCTTAACCATTCAATGCCGAGTTTTATTTTTAACAAAAATTTTTCGTTTCTGAGATGGATACATAATTTTTTCAACCTCAGGTGCTTAAAGTAACGCAAAATAATGAAAGAAATAACCAGTTTCAGAGCAAAAGTCGGAAGAAATAAACAGTAGACAAAACATTTCTTTTTCAAAAAGCATAATTTTTTTTAATTTCTGTAGTTTTAAAACTGAGCCACCGATAAAGATGAACCAAAAAACAAATTTTAGAAGGGATGCCAAATTGTACAACAGGAAGAGACTAGAGGATCTCTGAGAAATTCTATATATGATGTCAAACATATAAAAAAAACATGGATCATTGCTTCACCCTGCAAGTCTCAATAGACTGAGCTTAGATGCCAATCCTGGATTGGGTAGATAGTCCTTGATCTACAACCTTAAAAAAATCATATAAATAACTTCAACCCTTCAGAACTTATATTAATACAAAGTTGCACTGAAAATTGCTTGGAACATTTCCAGTGGCGATGAATATATTTCCATAGGATAGATTTGTAATATTTATAATTACGGTTGTTGAAAATAAATATTATTATTATTCTTATTATTATTCAACCATTTTTGAGTGAACATGGACTTTTAGTAGCATGGTCTTTAATAGCGATTTTATTGTGTTTTTACTTTTAAGTTAAAATTTCTCAAGAAATAGTTATGCATATCGATTTAATAATTAAAGAAAAATTGTTTTTTGATGTCTAGTTGTATTTCTATGTTTAGGTAGTGGAACCGTCTATACATTCAGAACCTTGCTGCCGTAACTATGAATCTACAAACGTTAGGGAGAAGTCTTTATCGAAGGAAACTTCCTACATTTTTGCTCATGGAATTAGATCAAACTATATGGATAGAAGTATAGAAGCCAAAAAGAAGGTAATTGTATTTGATGATTAATAGACTTTATAAAAGCTATGATTTTTTTCTATTCTATGCTTTTATGCTGTCTCTAGAAAATATTCAAATTCTGGGTACTTTCAGGTATAATGTCTGGTTTGTATGTCAAAGTAACATGTTTAAAGTGTTCAAAAAATAAATTTATTAAAAATTGAATTTTCTCTCTAATTCTGTGCAGCTTAAAACCAACCAGCTTAACAACTATTCTTAGTAATGTTTGCTTCTCTTTGTCACTTAGTAATTCGAAGGGGAGGGGGGCAGAAATGACCCTGATAAATATTTCCGTAAATACAATAGTTTATTTCCTCCCACTGACATTGTAAACACATCCGGGAGACAAATGTGTAATATTTTCATTATGTTTAAAAATGAATTTTAAAGGAGAAATTCGTGACTATAACATGTGATATAGGGAACAAAATATAAATTTCTTAAAAAATTTTAATTTATAGGCATATACAATAATCGTACAAAATACAGATAACAATATATTGTTGGTTCAACAAAAGCAATTAAATAGCACATTTTTATCATTGAATCTAAAGTTTAGACCCTCATTTTGCGCCTTTGGGGAATCTCTCATAATAGTCCAACAGTAGTCGGCTAACATCTCATAGTTCCATTTCCCCTGATACCTTCTTTCCATGTTTGAAATATCCTGATGGAACCTCTCTCTCATCGTGCTCGTCACTTACAGCTCCACAATTTTCCGGAAAGTAAACCAGACGAGAATCCAGGAAATGAATTTCCAACGACATATTACACCCTAGGTTTTGCTAACACAAAAGAAGTTGGACGATCAGGTCTTTATAGTTTCTGCTTTTATGTTTCCCAAAAAAATTTTGCAACAATTTTAAAGACATGCCAAGCGTCTTTTTCCTTGGTTTCAAGTATGGAATTGAATTGCGTATCTCCGAAAAGTTTCGCAATCTGGGGACCCAGTCTTTGAAGCGGCGGTAGTAAATTCTTTTCTGGGGCGACTTGTTCAAAAGTGATCCGATCGTGCTCGACTGTCACATTCGCAGAGGAAGCAGCAGTATTTGGTATAACCTAGCTGCATTCCAAGCAAAATCGCACCACTTTTAAATTCCCGCAATTTTGCCATTTATATATTTCATATTTCATATTGTATGGTCCCCAGTAACAATTTCAAATTGCTATACGTCTCATTCATATGGACTGCATGACCAATTGGGACTGAACGCAACTTGTTTCAATTATGGAGCAATACGGCTTTAAGACTTACCTTTGAGGAATCAATTCCAATCATTTGTATCATAGTCCAGATTTAAAGCTGCCATTAATCACTCAATATCCCTACAGGGTACCAAATTATTTTCCATATTAAAAATAGTGTTAGATTTTTCTGACGGCTTCGGTAAACAAAAACTTTTACTTCATCTTGAAGTAAATTCCATTGTTGCAGTCGAGAAGCCAGTAGTTCTTCATTTTCCTTGAGCAATTCTAAATCCCTTATAAGAACACTTAATTCACTTTGACTTATTTTGTGAGGCTTTTTACTGGGAAGTTCACAGACCATATCGGACTGTTGCAAATTATGTAAAACGTTTTGTAATTCTCAACCGAAAAAAAAAAGAGTAAAAAAAGATGCATATTTATTTAAACCTAAATGAATAGTTCTTATTCTTCAATTGAGAGACTTTGTAGAGGATATTTTGAAATTCATATCTAACCCACTCATATCTTTTTATTAGGTTTTCGTCGGTCATAAAATAACTCCTAAAATTTTTAATCAACGTTGCTAAATAATTTTCAATTTTAATAAATAAAACTTTAATATGTTTCTTTTTAGCAGTTTTTGTTGCTTCCTCTTTGTGTTCCATAATTCTAGTATCTCCTGCAAAAAACTTTTCTTAAATATGTCGGCTATGTTGAGCAAATAGCTTATTTCATCATAAATAAATGACTTCGACACTAGTCTGCCCCTTGGCGCATTTCCACTGCCAGAAATATTGCGATTTCATCTCTTAATGACTAATTACGTTGTAGAAATTTGACCCGTGATAACGACCTTAATTCACAATAAAAAAGTAACCTGAATGGTCTGCACCCATATTTTCGCAAAATGCAGGAAAAGCCTGGATTTTAAGGGCCTTATTTTCATATAACTCACCACAGTTAGAACAGTCGTCAGCTTAATTAGATATTCTCAGATCTCATTTCTTTGGTAGCAAGGGCTTTTCTAAGTCACTTAGGGGACTTTTGCCTCACAAGGGCTTAGAATCTTCTTGACATTTCTGGAGTGCTATCTGTACATATTCCAACACAGTTCTACCATTGAATGTTCCTCTAATTTAAATAATCATCCAATATATTAAATAATTCAAGGACAGAACTTCCGTTTTGTACTGTTTTAATAAAAACTAACTCGTCAACTGCTGATATTCCAATGCAAAATCTAATAACAAAAAAAATCTTGTTGCTATATGTCACCTCATCAAACTGAACTAAGTCTGCCTCTCAATTTTGACAAAAGTGAACGTTCTATAGCTTCCGATATACCGCCAATTCGATGAGGAACAGTATCATTATCAGAGAGGTGGGACAATCAAATGGATTGTAAAAATCTCCAAGCATAATTTCTTCAATTTGATTTGTAGACTGCAGACTTTTTTAAAAACATACTTTTGCTTTTCCTAAGATAATAGTTTAACTGCCAAAAAACTCCGAATATTTAATATCATTGTTAATATTTCCAAGTGTGGTTTAAGCTTGTTAGGGTTCATGCTGTCTGCCGCCAAAAACACGCAAAGGCTTTTCTTGGCAGTTGACTTCAGTTCTCATAAATCCATCTCATAATGTCAAATATTCTCCAAAAGATTTGATTTTTTGTAATTAAACCTTCCAAACAGTGCTCTTGTGTGCGCTTGTTGATCCTCTACCCTCCTCCAAAGGTGGTTTACGGCCAAATTAAAAGGGTATCTATATTTCTAAGCTCAAAAATTATTCGTTGCATATATTAGAGTTACTACTTAATCGAGTTCTCAAAGCAAAGATTTCGACGTCAGATTTAAAATACGGCGATTTTGGAATGCAACTGGCATTTTATACTCGCAGATGCATTTCTGGTAAAATCCCGACAAATAAGAACTCTTCGCGCAAGCGCGAGAAATAAAACACGATGGGCAACCATTAAAAAGAGGCCGCCATTAAAACTGATATGAAAAGTTGGGTAGTAAATATTAATAGGTTGAGGAGATACGCTGGTTTAAAGAAAAGTGACATTATTTTCTGCATAAATATAAAAATATTTCATAAAACGTACTATATTAACTTACTAATTATTAATATTGTTAATATAATTATTAAGTACCTTACACACAAAAAATGTTGCTAGCAACATTTATTTAATAGTCGTTATTCTTGATATCTTTTTAAGCTAGCAACATTTATTTTTTAGTCGTCATTCAAAACACGTGACCGGAGCGCTCCCCATAACAAAGTATATCCGTCTTTCTTTCTCTGAGACATACATTCTCTTTCTCTCTCTTTTTCATTAGGGTTTCACATATGGTTTACTTATGGGGCTAGGCTTAGGTTATTTATGTTGTATGATGAACAGGCAATACAAAGGATAATTTCTTTGTTCTCTACATTGGTGTTTTATTTCTCTTTCTATCCCGTTTACCTTTAGTTATATTGTCTCTGTCTTGCGCATTGACCTCTGGTTAACTTTCTCAAATGTATAAAAGCTGCCTGTGTGCGTTTGTGGGCCCTTTACCACAGATATTCAAAGGGTGGCGCCCGAGATTTAGCCGATAAATACTTCAAGTACTATAACCGACCGACCGATGTTTACCGAAGATCACCGAAGTACCGGAGTTCGTCGCAACATTATATTCAAAAATCAAGTGTGGCATAGTTAAAAACTAGTAAAATATTGGTGCATAGCTAATATAGAGAAACAAAATGAAGTCCAATAAAAATTTTGTTTGAAAACCAGATTTTTAATGTTGTAAATTTTTACACCAATCCTCATTGATAGTGAGGGTAATAATTGATATCTTAATTGGTAATAGAAAATCAATATTAGATCGAATATCGTTGTCTTCAGTAGAAAATTTTTAGAACCCTTTTTGGCACAAACTTTGTATATATAATGATATTATTTAATTCTTATAAAAACCTAAAGAAAGAACAAGCTTTAATGCCTTATTTTTGTATGTTTTAGGTTTTTATTTTGGGGTGGTGTAATATGAGGACATCTAGAAAATACGTATTATTTACTGTTTGATTTAGGGCAATTAAAATTAATAAAAAATTTAACTTAATAATACTTTACTTTTGCGTGGCGAAAAAGCCAAAAGCTTAGCCATCAATAGCACAGTTTTACTTTGAAATTTTAATGAGTAATGGGCACTAGAATTATTTAGTTTCTTCTTGTATTAAGCATTGGGTTAAACTTGTTGGATAAACATATTATTTATTTCTACAAATCAGTCGTTAATTTGTTTTTTATAAATATGTTGATCTGTCTCATTTTTTATGATCACTCTCTAGACATAAAATAATAATGCAAGGTCGGCAACGGAAGAAGTATACCTTGTTCAGAATAGATTTATACAGTCGATGTAGTAATTCAAAAGTTTCAACAAAAACGTATATATTTAATCATCCTTTGTCTAAACAAATATTCAAAATTAACATAAGTATCCACTGTCTCTCCTAAAACGTAAAAGATAAAGGTCTTCGTGAAAACATATACTTGATATGTAAATATATCCATTACCCTTCACATAATTTACTACGTTTACCAAAGTTATAATAATTAGTGGTAACAATTATTGTTCTGTACAGTACAATCACAAGAAGTTATCTGCCAATTAAACTAAATAATTGGAATTTGATTAAACTTAGTTCATTAGCAGCTGGCGTTTGAAATTGTTAGGAATTATCAACCAATGGTAGATTTAAATGTATATTTCATTTCTATAAAATAAATACGAACCGTAAAAAACTGGAAGGATGTTTAACTTTTTCCAAGGTAATACATTATTTTTATAACCCCAGTGTACTTTGGATGAAAAACGCAATGATAAAAAACGCAAAAAAAATTACAGGAGCTCCACCTCCATAGGCGCTCGATATTTTCGTGCGAACTAAAATTGCCACATCGATACTAATACATATATATGCACATGGAGTCTTAATATGACCCCAATATCAAACTCAAGTTTATGTAGCTGCCTATCTGTTTTGGGTGTTTTTGTTTATTTATTGCGCATTTCAAAAATGTATCGAAGCTATGGACTATTTAGTTCGTATGTTTTCCTTTTCTCTGTTAAGTATATATCATCCCCATAACGCCCACAGATATTTGAAATTATGACGGGTATCTTCCCCTTGCCCCCGCTTTAAGTCCGCAACTAATCAGTACAGAATAAACATAAAATAGTATATTAAAAAAGTAGTTTCATAAGATATAATTTTAGAGCACGAGCCTTAGGTTAGAAAAAGAACCGAAAGAGAGTTCTTTAAAGGATGATGAGATTAAATGTCTTATAAAATGAGTATTTTATCCTATTTTTTCTCTTTTGTACACTATATTTTCAAAAAACATTATCTTTAAAAAAATGTATTAACTGCTGGTAACAAAGCATTTCAGAAGTTTCAGTTACATGAGCATAATTTTTGCTTGTCAATTATAAGACGTAACTGGTTTCATATTCAAGCTTTATAGAAAAAAGAGGGCCAGTGCGACGTCGACGCTACTTTGCATATAGAGAAGACGTCTTTGTAATTGCAAAATAGAAAAATCGGTAAATTCCTTTACCCGGAACTTCCCCCGTTATAAATTATTACTTTTATTGGAAAGAGTGAAGTGTGATCTAAGTTAGTTCAGTACATAGTCACAGTATATATGTGTTACATATACTGTCTCTTCATTTTTATTGGGCGCCATTTCTTTTCTACCTATGCCACACTTGACTTTTGAGACATAATTTAAAATAAATTCGATAAGTATCAATATTCACATATAATTTTTCTGAAAAAATTTAAAATCAATTGAACAAGATGTTTTTACGTTGATTTAAAAAAAAATTATTTGGCCGTCATTTTGTTTCGCCATTTTAAATTGAAACCCAATTTATCAGTCTTTACCTACTACGTTGGTTCTCAGATATTCCAGATATTAAGTTTCTGAATGGTTTCATTTTAAATTGAAACCCATATTAGTCTTTACCTACTCCATTGGTCCGCATACATACAGTCTAACATAACAACAAGAAGATCGTTAACGAAAACCATTTAAAAATTCATTATCTGGGAAATAACTGCGAACCAACGGAGTAGGTAAAAACTGATAATATGGGTATCATGGAGGATATAACATTTATGTGTCCCGAGGATGCAACAATAGAGTTGCGAAACGTCGATAACTTAAAAAAACTTTTGTTGTTTTTACAAGATCCTAACTCCAAATAATACACCATTATAACATACAAATATATATATATATATATATATATATATATATATATATATATGTACATTCTGAGGATGCAACAATAGAGCAGCAAAACGTCGCAATTTGAAAAAAAGGACATTTGTTTTTTTACTGGATCCTAACCCCAAATAATACATAACTCTAACATAAAACAAAAGGATCATTAACGAAAACCATTTAGAAACTAAATATCTGGAAAATATCTGAGGTATAACGTAGTAGGTAAAGACTGAAAACATGCGTTTCATGCAGGATATAGAATCTATATGTGTCCTGAGGATGCAACAATAAAATGTCGAAACGTCGGCAATTAAAAAAAAAATTTGTTTTTTTACTGGATTCTAACCCCAAATAATACACTACTCTAACATAAAAACAAGAGGATCGTTACCGAAAACCATTGCGGAAGAACGGAATAGATAAACACTGATAATATGGGTTTCTCGCAGGATATAAGATCTATATATGTGACCTGAAGAAGCAACAATTACGTTGCAAAACGTCGACAATTAAAAAAAAAATATTTTTTTTTACTGGATGTTAACCCCAAGTAATACACCACTCTAACAAACATTTTTTAATAATGTTCCGCCATAATCGGTTTTTACCAAAATATTATCAGGCCACCAAAATTTAAAATCAGTTTAGTAATTCAGCTATGTCGAGAACTGACACACAGAGGTGAGTTGTTATATCATGACGGACCGACGTAATTGATAAATAATATTTTTTGGCATCTAGCGAAGCTAAAACGTAAATATGTGTAAAACCTGAGTGGGTGATTTTTTTACGATTACAAACATTTTATTTGTCCGCCATTTTGCTCGGCCATCTTGAATTAGTACCACTATTTTACTAGTTGATCCCTATACTAGAATTAGTTATGGCACACAATTTGAAATCAAACCATATTAAGCAGTTTTTTCAGGCTGAATTTTTAAATATTTCAGTTTTAGGTAAATAGTTTTTTAATAATAATTTTTTAACACTTCACTAGGCCGCCATTTTGTTTCGCTGTATTTGGATTTTACCCAATTATTACCAAGTCATCCCCATATGACTCTAAATCGGATAAGTAGTTTTTTAGCTACGTCGCGAACAGACAGATAGACAGATCGACTGAATTGAGAAAACATGTTTTTCGTCATCTAGAGACCCTGAAACGTGAAGATCCGAAAAAATCTCGAAGAGTGATTTTTTCACGATTACAATACTTCGCTCCGCATCCAAAATTTACTTGCTCTGGGTGCTTATATTCCAATATTTTTTCCGAACCCATGTAAATAACTGATTCGTTAGTCCGAAACATATGCTATTTACAAAACTACTTCATGGTCGGTTATTTACTAATTTGCGAATCACCCGCATGCCCGAGCCTTGATTATTTGTATCGCTTATACCCCCCTGCTCGCCTGCCTGTATTATATAGGGGCTCCGCAAGGCAGTAACGTCCACAAGACTCTAACGGCCTTAATAATTAAAAATGTATTTTATTGCGTTTGTAAAACTAAAATCAAATTTCGTCCTATTTTTGAGCTCCAACGGTGACACAAGAGGAGTTAGCGAAGTACGCTATACTACACTTGTGTATAAGTATAGGAAACCCTGTGCCAACTCTTTTTTCAGACAGAAAGGAGCAATTCATCAAAAAATTAATATGGCATTTTAGATTTTCACCCAGGACAAATAAACTTTTATTTATTCTTACAATGATATATATTTCGTAAACCGCACCATGCTTATTTGAGACTGTAAATTGTATAAACATCACAAATAAAAACTGTAAGAAGTTCGGATTTAATTAAATTTGGAGAGGGTATGTTTCTCACATTCGTCCATTTTAATGACATTTGCAAGAACACGCTTTCTATAAAACAATTTGAACTTGGTTTGCTAAAGATGAACGATATTATTATTATTCTTTGTATAGAGCGAGAGCCTGCTAAACCCATACATATGACGCCTTCACGAAAATATTGGTGTGCGCCTTTATGGGGTTATACCATTTTTAGCCAAAATGCAAAACAGAAAAGCGGGAGTTGCTGCACATCGTTATGCGTGCGTGTGTATTCGTTATGTTACGTTGCGAAAAACTGAACAGGACCTCGTGACATTTAAATTTATTCCAAAAATATGGGACGATCACGTGCCGAGAAATACAGGATGGTTGTTAATCCTTGTTGAATATAATGTATTCGTAAAGGTACGGCAATGACCCGTGATTGACTAAGTTGTTCGTGTTTAATTACTTAAGTATTGTTTTCAGACATACACCATATTCAAACTATATATAGTAACTGCAACTGCCACAAGTGAATAATAAATTCGGGTATTTTTATCGCTGGGGGTAATAGAAGTGATTAGTTATACATATTTAATAATTTTTTGTACTTAATAACTCTTGATCAGTGTTAAATATATGGTTTTTCTTTTAAAAATAATGTTCATACATATTTCATTTCAAACAAGACTTAATCCCGTGCCTGTACCAAGAACAGGTCATTAAATAGAAATAAAACGATACGAGCGAAACCCCGTCGAAATTCGACACGAACTATAATTTTAAAATTTTAAAATTGAACCTGATAACTATAACATGAAAGGTGGTATCCACGTCAAACTCGGATAACTGGATATTTACAAATTACTTCTTTTCAACTTCAACGTTAAATATTGTTAAATTTTTATTCTATTCCATGAACCTGTATTTACTTACCAGTTATCTATACTATTTTTAATGATTGTATTATCAATATCAGTTTATATGTCATGTCATGAGTATTTTGATTTTATTGATGCCTATATTTCAGAAGTTTACTTTTACTTCAATTTAATAAACTCGGTTTTACTCACACCTACACATTTAGACGTACATACATTAAATTCCACTAACGCTGCACATCACTGGATACATTGGATTTCAACTTTCCAGAACTTTTTAGAAGCTGCAAAAGTTAAAAAAAAATAAAGAAAAACTCAGGTTCTTCTAAAGAATTATATCCACGGATATTGACAATTTTTAATTAAAAATTAAAATTAGAATAATAAAAATTAAGTTTCTGGAAGGTTGCACTAAACTTGTTTTTGGAGAATCGCTAAAATTTATTTTTCACGAATTATAACTTATGAAATACGTAAAAAATTGATTATATTAAAGATCCATTAGAGCTTACGTATAATAGATAACTCATTTAAATTGGACGCTTTGAAACGATCCGGAGACATCAATGCTCGCCGAAACTATATTCTTTCGTTCGGTAACCCTCGACTCGCGAACAGGAACAAGACGCAACGTTTCTTGAAATAAAGTTTCTAGTAACCATTCGTTTTAATAGAAAACAAACTTATTCATACAAAAACCTGAATAACTAAATCAAAGAAACAACGGTAAATATTATTTTAATCAAAATGCAGTTTTAAACCTTTTAACTTAAACATGAACAGGAATATTTTTTTGCTTTTTGAGATACTTCTATGTACGAGGTGAGTTATTATATTATGACAACCACCTGCAGGGTTACTTATTAACAAAGATAGAAAAAATGTGTAGGGTAAGAAATATGTTTTTTTTAATGGAATACCCTGTATATTGTTTATTTTTGTGAAAGGCCATTCTCTACTGATTTCAAAAAATATATAATATTTTTGTTTGACTGCAACATTTATTAATTATTTTAGTTTATCTGCAACATTACTTGTTATATAAATCTAAGGTAATATTATAATATATTGCAAAACTTGTTACAGTTAAACCAAAATAATTGAAAAACGGGTTGCCCCAAAGTAGTCAAACTATATATTTTTGAAATCAGAAAAAAAATAACATTCATAAAAATTATAAAAATACAGGTTGTTCTCTTCTTCTTCTGTGACACCCTGTACATTTTTGAAACAAGTCAAAAAGTAATTGTCACTTTTTTAAATTACGTAATCAAAAAGAAACTAAATAATTTCTTACTAAACATATCGGAAATAAGACAAGCGGGTTAATACAAAAGGGTAATATAGCCGCCCTAGATATATATATATATATATATATATATATATATATATATATATATATATATATTTATATATATTATATTTCTCGGATAGATGTAGGCTTTTCAAAACCTGAATCCATTTAGGAGGGCCTGAACGTTGCCTTGTCTTGTTCGATCTACTGCGTAGCTATATTGATCTATTATTATATCATGCTTTATAATTCAAAATTGTATTATTTCTAACTAAAAGTATCTAATTACAGTGATGCCAGATGGCTTAAACTCAAAGTCCCTAGACGAGAGCAAAAAAATTTCAAGAACTTCCCTAACTTTTTTACATTAATTCATTTGAACTGAACACGATTTTTTTCTGGGTCGATGCCGAATGCTAGACTTCCGCCAGTGATGCACTTCGCTTTTGATTAGTGTTGATCGCCTTTTGTTGTATTATGGCACAGATTAAGAACCAATCAGAAACCGCACTCCTGGAATTTTCATTCATAAACGTGTTTTATCGAACCCCATTAGCTGGAGGGAGAACTCAGAGATGTACTCGAAATATTATTATTTCCTTACTCAAATGTTTTGTAAGTAATTTAATTTAACCAAGTTTACTATATTTATACTGAAAAATTAATGTATACATAGTAGTTATGCACGTATAGAGTGGTTTGAGTTTTTATAGATTTATGAAAGAATAAAGGCAAGGTTAAAATTTAATATTATTGTTAGTTCAGTTATATCGCTAAACTTATTGTGTTTTAGTATCATGTAGAAAGTGTTTTTGATGATTTGATGATGATTTTTTGGTACCAATAATGTCAAAATAAATTTAATGGGCAGTTATAAAACACACAAAATTAAAACTTGTAAATAATTTATGTTAAATTATTAACGAAACTTTAATTTTTTGTATATATAAAAATAGAAACATTTTTATTTATAGGAATTGCTAACATTAAAATTGTTGATGGTCGCCATAAAGGCCTACCTGGCTATATAAGAAAAAATGATAGGGGAAGACAAACATCCAATCGGGTGGTTTTTGTATTTTATTTGGAAACGGCTAATGTAATAGACCCGAAATTTGGCATACGGATAGAGGACAGCACCGATATACGGACCGACGGAATTGATAAAACATATATTTTGGCATCTAAAACGTGATGATATGTAAAACCTGAGAGGGTGATTTTTTTACGATTAAAACATTTTATTTGGCCGCTATCTTGAATTATTGCCACAATTTTACTAGTTCATCCCTGTACCACAATTAATTATGGCGCACAATTTGAAATCAATCCATTAAGTAGTTTTTTCAGTCTGTATTTTTAAATATTTTATTCAGTCGCCATTTTGTGCCGCTATCTCGGATTCATACCAAAATTTTACCAGTGGATTCCTACATAATAAATTTGAGATGGATTGGATAAGTAGTTTTTAATTTTCCATGACCCTTGATTTTTGACCAAAATTTGAAGTCACTCGGGTAAGTGGTTTTTTATCTATGCCGCGAAAAGGAAAAACGACGGAATTGAGAAAAAAAACATGTTTTCGGCATCTAGGGACCCTGAAACGTAAAGATCTGAAAAAGTCTCGGAGGGAGATTTTTTCACGATCACAATACTTACCTTTTCCGAGGGAAGTAAAAATTTACCTTTTATCCTTGGAAAATCTAAAAAAGCTATGGGTGGATTTATAGCTTGTAATTTTGCAGTATTTTTGGTAGCACACACCATACAACTTATTTTCTTAGGAGTTTTCGTGTTTTGATATTACTTTTTGTAATGATATCTAATAGAACTCCTAAATACTTAAATTTAATTTCCACTTTACTTGGGCGGCCGGTACTTCGAAGGACAAAAAACGCTGCCACTGCACAAGACACATCTGAATCGTAGTATGAATATTTTTGCTTCATAAATCTAAGTAGTGCTTGTCATCAGATATGGATTTTAGAACAGGAACGAATATATACATTTGAAGCCCAATCAAATTTATATCAATTTACAAGAATACTTTTTGATGTAACTAATGGAGTTGCATGTTTTCATCGAAATGAATGCAATTTTGGATGACGTGACAATTTGTCGATAGTGTAGAGAGAACCACGAAAAGAATCTACAGGCATTTTTAGATGTGGCGCTAAAGAGTATTCCCTTACACTGAATAATGAAAAGAGCAAACCACTGACTCCTTAGGTGCCACTACAATAACGCAATACTTTTAATAGGTAAAATATAAAATCCACCCAACAAGTATGTATATATTTGTTACATTTGTACAAGACTTCAAGTTTTGATTCAACAACCTCCGCCAATTGATAAAGCATTACTTAAATAATTCAAGGAATGTTTACACATTTTTCCAAATTTATATGCAAGTTTTCTGAAAATATTCGAAAGCTAATATAACAATAAAGAATTAATTATATTTGCCCTTAGACATCACTCCTGCAGTTTGTTTTGGTTTCAGGTTATAAGAATGCTCTTCGTCATCGTAGCAGAGTTCTTTATCTGCTGGGCCCCTTTGCACATCCTGAATACGTGGTACCTCTACTACCCTAAAGAAGTATACGAAATAGTTGGATCTACAGGAGTGTCACTGGTTCAGCTTTTGGCCTATGCAAGCTCCTGTTCTAATCCCATTACATACTGTTTTATGAATAGAAAGTTTAGACAGACATTTTTTACAGCATTTAAGTGTCGGTAAGTTTCTTTTATTAAATAAAATCACATACACGGTGGAACATTTAACTGTAATTCAGTAACTTGAAAAAAGTTCATAATTTCGAAAAACTGTTTTACCCGTCAGTTTGATTTATTCGTCTCTCGATCTTTTGATAATAACTAGTTGCAAATGCAACACTCCGTATAATATTGTCACATTTTTTCAATTACTGGAACATTTGCCATCTCAAAATTGTCATTTAGGGCCGTTTGGGGCCCTCTATCGTCCAATCGGTTAAACTTAATACAATTTATTACACATTCAAGTTTTAACTTTTTAAAATTTATTGTATAACAGTAATTAAATTTGAAAATTCGACACTTCCAAACGAACCGGAAGTGAATAAATGTCATATTTTAGCATTTCGGGCTTAACCGGAAGATGATGTCATCGTAACGGGGACGTCATTTTCTCGAGAATAATTGAATTTTGATATAATACATGTAACATAAAATATGCAATTTTCTAGTGATTGAAAAAAAAACAATATACGTGGTATTTAACTTAAAAAAAATGTTTAACGTCATAACCTATACACAGATAACGTCACAATTAAATCGTTATCACCAGAAGATCCGGAGACGGTAAAACAGTTTTTCGAAATTATGAACGTTCCTATTTATTTAACTCTCATAAATGTTTCACCCTGTATATGTAGTATGATAAAACGGCCTGAGAAAAATTCAATAAAAATACTTCCTGTCATATGTTGGGTATCTGATTGCTAAATATGGGACTTGTAAAGCAAATAATTTTAGAAATATGCAAATTTTGCAAAACAAAGTCCTAAGAATTCTATTGCGCTATGATAGGTTTATTTACCTGGAAAACATATACAGAGAAGGTAGATATCCTTCAACTAAATAAACTATTAATCCTTGAGCAGTGCAAACTATTATATAGGATAATAAATAAGATACAAAAAAAGTTTTACAAAAATGACGTTTAGTAAAAATATTCACTTACATAATACTAGAAAGGATGATAATGTATACAGAAGTAGTGCAAGAACCAATATAGCTCTATGTAATCTTGGGTTCCAAGCTTGCACTGAATATAACCGATTGCAGTTAATATGTAAAGAAGGTCGAAACTTTAACTAGATTTATAATTAAATTGAAACTCCACCTTATTTTCTAATTTAAATTTAATTGGTAAAGAAATATGTTCACATAAATGATTTTCAAAAAAAAATAGGGGATCTATATATGTACTGACCATATATGTATATCCGTCTCCTGACCGTAAATATTTATATTTTTACATACGGAAAAAAAATTTATGGTAAGTTAAGGTTGCCGAGAAGAGCTTTAATAATATAGCAGGGTAAAGGGTAAGCAAGCTAAACATGCTTAGGGCATCTAAAAAAGTGCACCATAAAAAATTCGAAATAAAAAACAAATCATCTTAGAATAGAACTTAATATAATACTCTATTTTAAAATAAATGATATATTTAAAAAATAAAAATCACGTATAAAGACAACTAAAAAGTAAAAAAAAGCACTGTTCTAGCAATGTGTGCCAATAAATTTTAGGCTTTAAATATATATATTTATCACACGAATAAAGAATAGTGTGCCAGTCATACAGTTAGCCACAAATTGTGATAGTAATATGAAGTATTTCCTGCTTTCTGCATTTCACTGGCACTGACCCCTTTTTAAGTGTAATATATTTTTACTTTTCCATATGACGTCATATATTGTATTATTAATACACAAAATATAGGCTATACAGGATGTTAATGTGATCATGTTAAAAACTTCTAGGGTAGATAGCTACTACCTAGCATAATAATAATTCTGATTAATTTATCTCTTGATCCCTAATATCCGTAATGAACCTCATTGCTCTTTTGACCTACTAATTTCTTTAAGACTTCAATATTTGTATCTTAACTTGATTTTAACCAATTTCCGAAGAAACGGTGACATTTAGCGACTTATACAAAAAGTGCCATTTTATGCAAAAGGCATCACAATCTGATATCAAAATCGCAGGAAATTGAAGCCTTAGAGGAATGGGGTCAAATTTACCAAAATACTACCTAGTTCGCACGCCCCTGGTAAGAGTTAACATTGTTCAATTAGCTCAAATAGATAAACTTACTAACCCCAATTTTTGTCCCAAAATTGGTTACGGTAGCTGAAGTAGTTCCGGAACTATAAAACAAAAACTAATTTATCAAGGCCATCTTCAAAGGGCTCTAGCTCTCTGAGGACGCGTTTCCGGATAATACCTAAAAAATAGAAATATGTTTCACCTCAGAATAAACGAGCTTATTATTTACTAAATTACTTTATTTTTAAAATTCTTTTAGTGGATTTTAATTAACTAGAAGAATTTTATTTTACCTTTTAAAGATTGTTTTAAATAATCTCTCTATTTATCTTTTTTCTTAATATACGAAAAATATAAAATTATTCGTAGCAGGTACATTAAATCGTTATTACCCTCATCTTATGGCAACTCCAAACCAGGGCATTTTTGATTATTTCCCGAGGGATCACATTTAGAGTTTTAGAAATTATGCCTCCGGGTTTAAAATACCTAGTAGTTTATTTTACTTATACCTTAGCTTAATTATTCTGTTTTAAAATGACTAAGGACTGAAATCACCATTTTTTAGATTAATTAGGAATAAACTTAAAATGATAGGGGAAGAAGTTGCTAGATTTATAGACTAAATTTTCTATAAATCCCACCAACGTGACTCTTAAGTACAAAAGTATTTTTGGCATTAATTATAATCCAGAAATTAATAACTTTCCATCAACGCGTTGCCAGTGGTGCTGAGGAGTTAAAAGGTGAATTTAATCTTTCAGTGCTTGTCAATATGAAATAAAATACATAGTTGGACTTCAAAACACTTCTTACTTAAACTATTTTGGGGTTTAACCTCCAACACCTTCCGCCTTCTCGCTGTGCCACTGAACGATTTTACAAGTTTAGTTTAATAACTTTACGTTAGTTTTTAATAACTTTATACATTTTGATTTACATATTGCAGGAAACTGTAGATTTTCAACTACTTTGTTTAAAGCTATAATGTGACAAGTTTTCTGAATGAAACATGATCTTGAGCTCTCGATCGTATTTTAGAAAAATTTTAAGTTATATGAAAACAATATTTAGAAAAACTGACGCACATTATCACCAAATTATTTAAAAACTCGTTAGGACTTTTTTGTTCAAAATACCCTCATTTTTATTTTTTGCATATTTGCTTTATTTACAATATTTTGGCAAATATTGGCAAAATATGAATTTTTGCATTTTTTTTGGATTCTTTTTGAACTTGCGGAGAGTTTAGCTATGTAAACTTTGGACTAGCTTAAAAGAACGCTAAAAAAAAATTGGCCTGCTGCCTAATTTTGCCGCTAGTATTTTAAAGTGTCCAGTTGAACAATTTTACGAATCTGGAACTGTACTAGTATAAAAGTATTTTTTTTTGCAGGACGCCTTGCTTACAGAATGCAACAATATCTATGTCAAATATCGATGACAAACCTATAAATATGGTTCCCAAAAAAACTGCTAATCACTCGGATAATTCCTGCAACGATTCAACGTTATTTGTCGGTCGCATCAGCTACTCCGGACGATCAGGTAAGAAAGTGTTCTTTGTTTCTTTCACCTACTTAACCTAATCGAAAAGCGTTAAATTAGTATGTTATTCCCTGCCTTTTTTGTTTAGAAAAGAAGGAGGCTTATGTGTTTAACAGTCATGAATGTAAGCTGGCTTCAAAAAAACAAAATGGTAGAAGAAATAGAGTATACAGAGTGTCCAATAAATAAGCAATTATTAAATACCATATAACCTGGTAGAATTCAAACGGCTAAACGGATTTTAATAAAATAATTAAAGTTTCGTAATATTCTCGCATAATCACTAATTATACATAGATTTAGCAAAAATTAAATATGCTCTAACTAAAAGATCAATTTTTGGAACATGAAAAAAAAAATGTTGTTTCTCAAAGAAACAACAATTATTAACCAATTAATAATATCATTCTTTAGGGTTCCACGAACATAAATTACAATTTGCAAACTAGCAGTTGCAAGTGTTTTGCTTTTTGTTGCTTCCACCTGGTTTAGATTTTTGTTGTGTGAGATAATTTCATACCGATTTAATACGTAGTATGGTTTTTAAAAATGTATACAAATAATGAATATGCAAATTATTACTTATTTATGGACAATGTAGAAAAAAGCGCCAGAATGACAGCATTTGTATCCGTTTTACAAGTACGCGATTCGGCAAGTGTAAAGCTTCATCTTCATGTGGTTTGAAAGTGGTAAACACTGTGGAATGTTCACTAAAATCGTTCTGACGGACTTGCATTGTCATTAATACATGGGTTTCACAACCTTTTAAGTATACGATTCACCATACTTACACGGAATTTGGTAAATGCATTCTTTTTTCTTGTGTTTGTTTGCATCACTTATTAATCTTTCAGAGTAACCAGTCTACGACAGATCTTTCTTTATGTTTTCAATTTCTGCCCGCCTCAAAGTCTATCGTATTATTACAAGTTGTTAAAGCTCTGTTGTAAAGCGTTCTTTGTTGCTGCAGAATGATTGGAACCCTAGTTGAGATATTGTCCAGTGTGTGTGGGTTTTCGGTACACTATAGTCCTGATGCCCTCTGCCGATCGCCTAACCAGAACGACAAGAAAAGTCAAAGACAAATTTTCCTCTTTCTCCATTTTAAATTTAATACATGTTCTTGCTATTTAAGTTATTGAAAGATTCTGTCAAATGATTTTCATTTGCAGTCCAAATAATAAAAGTATCATCTACATATCTAAGCCAAAGTTTGGACTATATTTATTGCGTGCTCTTCGAACCACTCCATATATAAATGTTGGCTACCACCGGAGAGAGAGATGACCATCATCATCTTGTGAGTAAAACCTATCTTTCAGTTGAAAGTAAGAGTTGCGGAAACAGCATTCTAATAGATCCATCACACCCTAATGTGATGTCCTTAAGAATATTAACAAAATGGTTAGAAGTTTGAACAAAGAATTCGTCTTACCTGGTAAAGGTTGAATTATCTCTAACAAATATTTAGCCAAAGCACTTATTGGTGAGCTCCTGGAGTAATTGGTCTTAGAGGCATTTTCGGCTTGCTGTAATGTGGCGTTAATTCGCTGCGTATCCTCCCTGGGATGTAGGTACTTTATTTTTTCAATATTCTCGATTACATTTTCTTCAATGTCCTCGATTGTACTCGAACGTCAAGACTATAATCAGGGAAAGGGTGTCTATAACTACTGTAGCGTTCCCTTTGTCTGCAGGATGAATCTTTATGGAACTGTCTCTCTGGAAATGTTTAAGTTATTCAATGCCGGAATTTATCTGCTTCAGTCTGAAGGATGTTGATGGTTTTGACAGCTGCAATGATTTCCAAAACTGGTGTGCGGTTTGGTGCCACTACGATATTCAGACCCTTGCTCACCAGTTGTTCTGACAACATTCTTTTTGATACGTTGACTATGGTCTTCCCAGCATCTTTTGTTGGTTCTGTTTGGCGGCGACATCGAAGCGTATGCGATTTGTGTTGGTGTTTGGTGTGCAACTGTTGTCGTGGTCTTTCGCATGTCTCTTCAATTTTGTGGAAAATTGGCCTATAATCTACTTCAAAGGCATACTTATTTATTTCTTCATATCTTTACATGGATTCGGTCTCCAGAATTTTCTTCCACCGATGGTAACTTATTTGTGAGAGTATTAATACTTTACTGGTATTATCCTAAATACGTCTTACCATATCGCCAGGAATTGATGCTCTAAGTCTAAAACCTACTAGGATTAAATTTTCATTGCGGGCTTCACGCAGAAAAGAAATATGGGTCATTTCTTTGGTCAACTTTATCCTTGTCTTCTCGTAGCTTCAGATTTTTTCGCTGATACTACGGGCAGAAATTGAAAACATAAAAAAGATGTACTACAGAATTGTTACTCTGAGAGTATGATCATCATATTACGATACATTCCGATCCCCAAGAAACATCACCCTTTTTCATAATAACCCCTATATTAAAGGAACATCTGAAAAGATTCGAAGAATAGCTAGGGATTTCAACCTGAAAACCGCTTTCAAATCGAGAAATACGTTTCAAGGAGACAAGGAGCGTATTAATCATACTCAAAAGGGAGAGACATCAAGATCGGGCATAGCAGAACACGTCTGTTTAAACCAACACCGGATGCATTGGTCGGATTTTGCAGCAACAGCTGAGGAAAAATAGCATTTAGTTTACACTTGAAAACTATTGGAGATAGCTACCATTCGAGACGTTGTGAAACCAATGTAATAAAGACAACGAAAGTCCGACAGAATGATTTTAGTAAATAGTAATTGTAGACCTCAGAGAAAAATGGGACCCGAAAAAAAGGAACATAGTATAGTTCTAGGGAATGAATGTTCGACAGTAGTCCGAACTTTAGTTCGGATCTCAGGAACCTTGCTCCATAGCTCACGGTCGGTCTTGTTTTGTCTTGGATAGAGGGTTGGACCGTGTTTCGGAGGTGCGACCCCCTGATGATGCGATTTTTCTTTTATTTATTTTTCAATAACCCCTTATTGTAGAGATTGCACTTAGTTCTAGGTGGTCTCACCTGTTTCCAGCGTTGCTCCCTGAGGCGCAGAGTTCTCAGTCGCGTCCTACAAGAAGAAGAAGTCTATTAAAACCTAATCATTCTTATCAATTGGCGGTCCGTTTGGGACTCCATCGGCAACATGTCAAAAATAATCCCAAAAATTATTGTTGTTTATTTTCAATGACAGGATATTTCTACTTTTTTATACAATATTATGCTAATAAACCACTGTCATTTTTATTAAATAATTAATTCAAACATCCCAAAAAATATATCTCAAACCTAAAGGTGTTTTACGTTTCATTGTTGACAAACCACAGCAGACAAGATTACAGGAATCTCGCACAACCGAATAGCAATGTTGCCATGTTGTCAAGAACTTTTTAAAGGGTAATATGTTGAAAACCATTTAGAATTTAATTTACCGATGGTATATAATAATTTTTTGTTTAAAATCATCTATACTATCATGTCAAAATATGTGTAGTCAAACCCCTAACACCCTGTATATTGCAACAAAATATCTTTAATAAATTAATTTATTTTTTCTTTTTACTATTAAAATATCAGTACCATTTGGTACCGTAGATCGTACCAAATTTTTGTATTTTCATCCGAATTTCAATGGGTTCAAAACGATCTGCACCATTTGGTACCATCGGGCTGGACAGATTATGTAGGGTTACGATGTTTCCAAAAGATTGTGGCAGCTGAATTACATACGCCCGCAAAATTTCAAACTCGATACGACAATTAGAACTAGGTTCATCAAAGTCGATTTCGATTGCAGTATGCAGTGCACGAAGGGATATGAAAGGAAACCAAATTCAATAGAATTTTCGATCCATTGCCGACCTTAGTAATGGTTTGCAATGCAGGCGACAGTCTATAAACATCTATCCAGTGTCAGTCTGGCGCGGGGAACTACATATCCAGAGAGTGAGATTAAGGACCCAAATTAGATCTGGGGCCAAATTTTATCATACCTTAACATAAAGCCCCCAGTAAAGCTGATGTTGAAAAAAATTGATATAATGTAGTTGGTAAACAATTTATTTGGCAGTTTAATAAATATATGTTCTAATAAAATAGAATACAAAATAATATTATATTTAATATGTATTACTTCCGTTTTTTGAAGAATTAGTGGGCATTATTGGGAGTTAGTAGGCATTTCTGGGCATTGGTGTACAAAATTTACCCAGCGGTTTTAATTTGGTATCACCCCCTCTAAGACCTCCCCTGGAGCCTTTGTTCTGAATAAAGTATTAGTAGGTCAACTCCATGCTAGCCGTTTTAGAAGTACGCCCTTTCAAGACGTCTTTTTTTGAGAAGCTTAATAGCGCAACCAATAAATAAAATATTTGTTCTCAACTCGTATGCCGGCAAGATTTGATTGTGATGTTAACAAGAGAACCAAATGAACCAAAGAAAGTTTAGAGAAAAAGTTATTATTTAAAAAAAAATGTTTTTTGTTTAAAAATACTTTTTACGTTAAGAATTTTTAAACTGATAGACTTTAGTCGATTAGGCTTACTTTAATGCCCATTTAAAAAAAACCTACATAGAAAAATTGTTTTAAGTGCAGGTCCATTTAGTATGTAATTCTTGGATATCTCTTTAGATATTACCAATAAAGCAAATTTTAAAAGTAAAGATACTTGGGTACTAAATTTGCATTTTATATTGATTTTTTATTTATACAGGATATTCTAAATACGCGGTCGAGTGTGGTCCAATAATAGAGGACGTCGGCTGTAGCTCGGGAACCGTTACTGGCTGGCTAAGGTTGGCTGCTAGGAAGCGTAACAGCATCACAAAAGTATAAATGCCAATTTTCTCTTAAATTTCCCTAATTGAGGTATGTTGAAAATATAAGCATTATATTCTATAACGCAATATTTTGCTTCAGACCATTTTTGTCTATTTTCAAAAACAAAGTAGTATCCAACGTGGAGCCATAAACTGTACCGTAATGACTTTGTTAGTGGTCACTATATTATGGCGTTGTTTCAGAATTCGCTATGACTTTAATATCACAATTTATTTGGTAGTTATGAAGGGCATTGAATAGTGAAATACAAAATTTAGATCTGTATTTAAATTAAGAAAGTTGGTGATGGTGAAAAACGAGAGCAATCTTGAATATTGAGCTTGTTGTTCAACATAACTGCATACTACATGTATGCAGTTATGTTATGTTATGTTTTTGGAAAGCCCACGTTATTCCTAATAAATATAAAGAATAATATACAGGGTGCTCCATTTAAAAAAATAAAGTACGGTCCGATAACTTTTTGACCGTATACTTATTCTAAACGCATATTTTTTTTTTCAAAATGAAACGTAAAGTAAGTCTAACTGACTAAACTACCTCGACGTAAATAGTATATTTTTTAAAAATAAACATTTTTCATAAAGAATAACTTCTTCTCGAAACTTTTCGGTTCATTTGATCCTGTTGTTTTTCCGAATGGAAATCTACCAAAATATATTTTACCCGTCTTAAAAGAGCTCAAGTAAGTCATCGCAATCAAGTCTTGCTGGTATACCAACTTAAAACTAATAGTTTATTTATGTTTTGCTCTACTAAGCTTCTTTAATTTTTTTCGAAACAACTAATATAATTTTGACGTGTTTTTTATTCAGGAGGTCAAAAAACACAACATATTTAAAATTTCACTGAAACCGGCTTAGTCGTGTTGGCTAATTTTTGTAATTATCTAAAATCTAAAAATTAGAAGAAAAAAATAGTAATAAATATCTATTTTGTGTCTGAAATCAGCGGATCAACGTAATTCTCATAAAAAAATCATTAAATATATATTCTTAATATTTTTAGGTTGCCAGAACCACACCTAATAAAAATAAATCAAAACATATTCTTATATAGTGTCGCTTTTGATCTTATATATATATATATATATATATATATATATATATATATATATATATATATATATATATATATATATATATATATATATATATATATATATATATATTTTACTGTTCCCCTATATATATATATTAGCTATACTACCACAGTTTTACTAGTTGACCCCTATACCACAATTAGCTATGGGACACAATTTGAAATATAATCCATTAAGTAGTTTTTATATATATAAATTTTTAAATATTTTATTAAGCCGTCATTTTATATTACATTATATATATATTATATATATATACCAAAATGTTACCAGTTGATTCCAACATAATACTTGATGTTTTTGCAAAATATTATAGATAAATTATATGAGTAGTTTTTTAATAAACATTTTTTATATATATATATATATTTATATATATATATATATATTTTGTTTTGCCATTTCATATATATATATATAAAATGTTAGCATATGATATATATATATTATATATATATATATATATATATATATATTATATATATATATATATATATATATATATATATATATATATATATATATATATATATATATATATATATATATATATATATATATATATATATATATATATATATATATATATATATATATATATATATATATATATATATATATATATATATATATATATATATATATATATATATATATATATATATATATATATATATATATATATATATATATATATATATATATATATATATATATATATATATATATATATATATATATATATATATATATATATATATATATATATATATATATATATATATATATATATATATATATATATATTTTGTTCCGCCATTTTGAATTACTACCACAGTTTTACTAGTTGACCCCTATACCACAATTAGCTATGGGACACAATTTGAAATCAATCCATTAAGTAGTTTTTCAGGCTAAATTTTTAAATATTTTATTAAGCCGTCATTTTGTACCGCAGTCTTGGATTCGTACCAAAATGTTACCAGTTGATTCCAACATAATACTTGATGTTTTTGCAAAACTTGAGATAAATTGGGTGAGTAGTTTTTTAATAAACATTTTTTTAATATTTTGCTAAGCCGCCATTTTGTTTTGCCATTTCAGATATTTACCAAAATGTTAGCAGGTGACCCTTAATTTTTGACCAAAATTTCAAGTCAATCGCGTAAGTAGTTTTTTAGCTACGCAGCGAACAGACAGACAGACAGACAAACCGACGGAATTGAGAACATGTTTTGCGTCATCTAGGGACCCTGAAACGTGAAGATCTGAAAAAATCTCGGTGAGTGATTTTTTCACGATTACAATACCTATTTGTAATAAGTATTTGAAGAAATAAGTGCACTGGTTTTTTTATACGAATCGAAAATTTTATTTTTAGGTGATTTTAATTTGCCCGATTCTCGAACACATTATCTGGTGAGAATATTGATGATAACACCTTTTGTTTGTTAATTTTATGGAATTTTTCAGCCTAAAACAGTATAACCTTGTAAAAAATTTAAATAATCGTTTGCTAGATCTTGTTCTATGTAACTCTGATACTTTTTCATGTGAAGTTGAAAAGGCTGAGGATTTTTTGCTTCCTGAAGATGTACATCATCCAGCTCTGTTAGTTCACTGTAGCGTGACATGAAAAAAAAAATTAATAAGCAAAAGACCACTAACATTTTTTATAACTTTAAAAAGGCTAATTTTATAAATCTTTACTCGCATATGACTAATATTAACTGGGACTTTTTGTGCAGCGCCAATGACGTAAATTCTGCTTGTGAAATATTTTATTTTAAAATTTATGAAATCCTAGATCTTTTTGTTCCAAAAACACGAAAGCGTCGCAGAAACTATCGAACTTGGTTCAATTCTCAAATAATACGAAAAATTAGACAAAAATTCAGGGCATGGAAGAAGTTTAGAAGAACTAAGAATGTTATTGATTTGCAGGCATTTAGGGAACTTAGGACTCAGGTTAAATTGGTCATAGCTAATGCTTATAAATATTAGAGCCAAGGTATCGAAAATGATATTACGACTAATCCCTCAAAATTTTGGCAATTAATTAACAGTAAAAAAAATAATAAGCAGTTTCCAGAAATAATGACGTTAGGCGAAGACAGTTTTAAAGATCACACATCGATTGCAAATGCATTTTCAATTTTTTCCGGTCCTCGTATATTGTGCCTGATAGTGATGGATTAAATCCTCAGAGAATCAGCGGTATTGTGGACACCGTTTTTATAAACTGCGCTACTGAGGACGATATTTTACGCTGTTTAAAAAAGTGAAACCGAAAGGGACGGTAGGTCCAGATAAAATACCTTCATTTTTATTACGAGACTGTGCATGTCTTCTTGCAAAGCCTCTTACAATACTTTTTAATTTATCAATTAAAACATCGCAGTTTCCAGATTGTTGGAAATTATCTAAAATAATTCCTGTTTTTAAAAAAGGAGATAAAAATAAAATCTAAAACTATCGTCCAGTAAGTATAATTAACAACTTTTCTAAATGTTTTGAAATATTCCTGAATAGAAATTTATACTAAAAATAAACTCGCGGATAATCAGCATCGTTTTGTCAAGGAAAAGTCAACAGTCTCCAACCTTGTCTATTTTGGGTCCTTTAATGTTTAACTTATTCATCAATAGCATAATTAATAATCTGGATAATCACACGCTTATTTACGCAGATGATATGAAGATTTATGCCCGTATAAAAAGCTCAGAAAATTGTAATACTTTGCAGCTGTCAATTGACAAAATTTTTGATTGGTGTAATAAAAATAAATTACCGTTATATATAAAAAAATGTAGTAAAATGACATTTTCTTTAAAGCATAGTACTATACTGTACGAATATAAAATTAATAACGAAATGCTGGAAAGAGTGGAGTATTTTCGTGATCTTGGTGTTGTATATGACAGAAAGCTTTCTTTTGTTCCTCATATAAATGTTCTTATAAAAACATGTTTTAAATCACTGGGTTTTATCATAAGAAACTCGAGGGATCTTAAGAATCAAAGTGTCTTAAAATTACTTTTTTACGCTTTCGTGAGGTCAAGACTTGAGTATGCCTCTGTGATATGGTCGCCTTACTATCAGGTATTAAGTTTAAAAATTGACGATGGGTATGCTGAAGTCAGCATACCCGAAAGAAAATTATTGCGTAGGCATTCGTTACACTCCTTGGCTGATCGGCACACTGTGTTTCAGCTAAAGTTTCTTCATAAAATCTTACATAACAGGATTGAATGTAGTGATACTTTGAGCCAGCTGCAGTTTCTGATACCTAGAACGTCAGCTCGCCATTCTCAAACTTTCTATGTGCCAACAACACTCACAAATATCTATAAGTACTCTCCAATAAATAGTATGTGTAATGCATAAAATTTTCATCAAGACAAATTTGACATATTTAACTGTGGTTTGGCCCATCTAAGTTTGATATAAAATTTCTTTGTGGTTCGCCTTTGTATTGCATTATTTTTGTACATACATATATATGTATATATATGTATATATGTATATATATATATATATATATATATATATATATATATATATATATATATATATATATATATATATATATATATATATAATGTTTTGCTGACGTTTCGCCAAAATCACATTTGGCATTTTCAAAGCTTTCGTTCTCGCGTCCGAATAGAGTTCCCATTCAGACGCGAGAAAGAAAGCTTCGAAAATGCCAAATGTAATTTTGGCAAAACTGCTCTTTTCAGAACGACAGTAGTGAACGGATGTACACCCGGAATGAAAACACTTTGTATTTTTCCATCCGTGAAGGAATAAGAATCAACATATATATATATATATATATATATATATATATATATATATATATATATATATATATATATATATATATATATATATATATATATATATATATATATATAATGTATATCTATATATATAATATATATATATATATATATATATATATATATATATATATATATATATATATATATATATATATATATATATATATATATATACATATATATATATATATATATATATATATATATATATATATATATATATATATATATATATATATATCGAAATCTTATTTTCTTGGGTCTAGGTTAATAATAAAACACAATTTTTCATATTTCGCCCATAGTGTTGAGAAGCTTTTTCAAGACTTTATCTGGGCTTGCTTGATTTCTAAATTTTTTTTATTATATAAAACACAGAAAATTATACACAAAGGCACAAACATTATGATACATACTGGAAACATTAAAAAATTAAAAAACTGTAGAATTTTCATATTAATAATGTTCAATTTAAAACATATTTTTTTTATAGAGGCACACCTTAGTTATAATATAATAACATCAGGTATGGTACGTTTTTAAGGACATATGTTTAGCGAATTTTAATATCATTTACTGTACTAACTCACAATTATGTAAATCGCTATTTCAAGGATAGATGTATTTTAAGTTTCTGTTCTTAAATATGTATGTTTTGTCAAAACTAAATATCTTATTTGCCAAACATCCCATACCTACAAACAGAAGCAGCGTTCTAAACGTGCGGTGAGATTAGGAGAGCATTCATTTTTGAAATACTTATCTTGGGCATTACGAAACTAGGAGCTTTAATTGACCTAACTATGGTGCGGCAATGTGAGTTTGCAAAAAAATGGCCGTTTAAGTTGTTAAATTGTCTTTTAATCACTAAGTAAACAGCTAGATTTCCTTTTCCAGGGGACTTGTAATGTCTAATGGAGCATAACTTATTCGCTTTTTTAGATCACATGACGTTTTGACCAATCTGGTTCAGTATAATAGAACGTTTTTTTCGGCGGGGGTCATGTGAGAATCCTCCGAAGGAAAATGATACAAGAAAGTCTCTGAGGTAATTTTTTTGATGATTACGAAATGTTAAAATTCCGCCGCCATGTTGGCATTACTAATTATTAAATGTTGACAAAAATTCATGATGTTCAGTCTTAAATACCCCTAAATGCCGAATTTAAATCAAATCTGCAAAAATATTAAAATTAGTCTGCTATGTTGGGGCCGCCATTTTTAGCTCTCAAATATTGTCTAACTTTATTGTTTAGTACTTCTAGATACCGATATCTCAGCCAAATCTGTAAAATGGCAAGATTCGTTCGCTATATTGGCGCCACTATTTTGAATTTTGTTGAGCATTCTTAAATAATCCCCACAAATGTTAAAATCATCCGTCCGACATCCGACATGTTGACATTGTCATTTTGACACCGCTATTTTAAATTTTTAAATGTTGACACTTTTAAATTTTCCTATGCACCTTTTTTCAATTTAATCTACACAAGTAACAAAATTCGTCGGCCGTATTGGCGCCGCCATTTTGGATTTCTACACAATAACTAAAAAAATTCCGATTTTTTATCTCCGAAAATGTATGCATGTCAAATTTGAAAATAATCGGTAATGTGAAAGTGGAAGTGGGCAACTTAATGGTTTGTAATTTTGTTTTTTCTTCGTGATATCCGATGTGAATGATGTGATTTCTAAATCTTAGTATAATTTCACAATTTAATTAAAAAAAAATATTAGAAGATTACTATCACGCAAATCTTATTATTGCCATTGATAAAATCCACCAAAAATTTGTGAAAACGTTGAAAATGATACCATTGAGCGGTAAGAATACCCATTTGCCTCATTAAGGAATAGGTAAGAATCCTTCCTTTTGTCAACGATAATGAAACATGGCTCATTTCTTCATTTTCGTACATCAAATATTTTAACAGGTCGTCATTTTGTTTCGCCATATTGAATTCATACCAATATTTTACAAGTTTTTTTTGGATCAAACGTTAATCGAGTAGGTAGGTTTTTAGCTATACCGGGAACAGACCGACCCACCGACAGAAATAGAAAAACATGAACATCTGTAAAAACCTGGATCAATGATTTTTTCACGATAATGTTTCCTTATGCGGGAAGTATCTCGTGCCGCCACTGGCATTCGTCTACAAATGGCAACGGCATGGCCCATCCCCACTTCTTATTTTATAGTAAACATTGGTCGATAGAATGTGAAAAATAGGAGAAACATGTTGGCGCATACCCCTAACGTGATTTATGAATGAATTGTGATCTCTACTTTAATTCTTAATCTGAGATCCCATCCCTAGTAGCAGAGTCTATATATATTATTTATATCTTAAACTGTGGTAGTAGAAGCCGATACGAGAAGAATAACCGCAGTAGTAGTAGCAGGCCGACGCTGCATCTGTAATAACTTGGCTACATAGATAAAAATACATTGAGCACTTAGAAACAGACATGCAATCAATCCGTAATTAGTGGTGTAACACAAAGTTTGCTATTTTAACCATATAAATATGGAATATCGAATTCGTGTTAGTCGGTGAGCACATATTAAGTACACTGTTCTGCTGACCTTATTCACCGTAAAAGAACTATAATTGCTCAGTTTTGCCAATTTGTTAACGTTATTGTGATTACGGTTCTGGGACTGTTTAGTTAGGAACTTTTTTTATAAACATGCATGGATGATAATGCTGGTCTAATGAGCTTTTCAAATTACCGAAATTCGCCCTGATCCCAGTAGAGAATTTTTGAAGTTTTATTTTTGAAATTTTAACATTAGAAATAATTATTGCAGATTGCCGCACAGGCGCAAAAAGCTAGTGTCTGTGGCCTCGAAATCAGCAGCCTTTAAAATACATAACCACCACAAATTTGTCTTTTAACATAAAAGTTGAGATAAATGGAATAATATGATTTTTTATGGGCTTTATTATTTATTTCGTCATTTCTAATTTTATTTTATAATTTAGTTTAATAAAATCCCTGAAAATGTCAAAAAATTATCAAAACTTCCAATATGATAGCAGTAAATTAAGGAAATATTTATTCAAATTAGTATATACAAATAAGAAAAACGTAGCAGTAAATTAGAGGCTAAAAGTAAGGCGACATACTTTAATAATTGTTTTTGGGATTCATTGAATAAAAGTACTAATAAATTGCCAGGAAAAGTGCAACTGAATTTAGTTTTTGGTAAGGCTCACAAATTTCTGGTACTGAAAAACAAGCAACAGAAAATAAGGATGGAAAGAAAGTAGGAAAATCGGTCATTTCCTTTACCCGGAACATCCGTCGTTATGATTCCTTCGTTTTATTAGAAATAGTAAATTGTGACCCAATTTAGTTCAGTACACAGTCATTTAGTAACACATTAAACTGTCCTTTCAAACATTTTTATTGGGAGCCATTTTGTTCCATCATATTGGATTCCTACTAGTATTTTACCAGTTTCTAGCGAGACCGTACTTGGGCATAATTTAAAATAAATTCAATAAGTAATTTTTACGTTGACATACACCGCCATTTTGTTACGTCATGTTCAATTCGTACTAGTTTATACCATTATCACATTTAATTTTTCTGCAAAATTTAAAGTCGATGGAGTAAGATTTTTTACCTTGATTATTTAAACATTTTATTTGACCGCCATTTTGTTTCACCATCTTAAATTCGTACCAAAACTTTACCAAATAGTTTTCTAATAATCTTTTTTTACAATTCATTGGGTCGCCAGTTTGTTTCGTCATATTGGATTTTTAGCAAAATGTTACCAGGTCATCCCCATACGACCCTTAATAACCAGAATTTGAAGTGAATCGGGTAAGTAGTTTTTTAGTTATGTCGCAAACAGACACCGACACAGAGACCGGCGCAATTGAGAAAACATGTTTTTTCGGCATCTAAGGACCCTGAAATGTAATAATAATAATAATACAATACTTCACTTTTACGAGAGAATTGCATATATAGAGAGGCTATCACTCAATTGGCACTAAGTGAATATTTCTAACTTATTTCTTTTATTATTATATATAATATTACCATAAATCTATGAATTTGTCTTAATCTTAATATCTGTATGTGACTTATTTTTGTTTTTACGCTGTTCTTGTCTTGTCTTTTCTAGTGATTAATTAATGTCTATTGGTAATACTCATGTGATTCTATAAGTAACTAACTTTTGTGACTACATATACAGGGTCGCTGGTAAATATAGAAGCCGTCGAATATTTCCGAAACTAAGAAAGCTAGCAAAAAATGTTGAACACTTTAGGGTTTTTAAAAATCTATTGACTACCGAACTAACGGTAAAACTGTGTTTAACATCTCGAATCGACTCGATCAAATGGGTCTCTTGCTGCTAGATATAAATATATAAGATTTATCTTATATACACTCGAGAAAAACCGCGCCATAAAACAGAGTTAGAGAGAAAAGGAAACGCCTTACTATATAGTAGTATCAAGCCCTCTTATAGTAGAGCTTTTCTCAAATTTCTCGGGTATCTCTAAAGATAGGTATATTGTATATTTACAATCAGCAAATAGAGGTCATGTAAGGCATATATAATATACAGGGTATTCCATTTTTCAAACTTGCACCTAATAATAAACTGTATAATTAGTTTTCTTTACTCCTAAAGATTTTTAAAAATCCTAACACTTTTCTATATAACACTTTTGCTAGCTATCTTACTTTTGGAAATAATCAATGGTTTCCATACATACTAGCGTCCATGTAAATGTTTTTGTTACTGTTTCCCAAAATAATGTATTCTTTTTACGTTATTTTACCGTAATTGCCAATGATATTGTGTTTTTTACTAGAAGTTAACCATGTTAATGGCTTAAATGAGCCGGAGTAAATGGTAAGAAATTCAATTTCAGTAGGAAATTCAGTTAAGTTAGGTTGTATCTGTGGACTCGTACATGCCTAATTCCCTACTGGAAATTATCTACTAGAAACAGTAACCCCCGTATTCACTAAAAAGGTTTAAGAGATAGACTAAGTCTAGTTGCCATGGTACTTAAAACTCTGTGATGGAATCCAAGTTGCAAAAGTAGGCCATATCATTGAACTATAATTAAGGCAATAACTTATTGCAACAATGTCCAACACAGCTTTTCGATTGTTGTAAATATGGAGTAATAGTTTATAGAATCATCAAATTATTATTTATTTTATTAATTAGGTTAGTCTAAGTAGTTTGATACCATTGTAATTAGATTTAGAAAAAGAGCAGAATAAAGTGTTACACAGTAAGGAGTGCACGCTGATTATTTTCTTAAGCATGTAGTTCGAACCAGAACAAGAAGATATTACATGGCGACCCTGCAGCCTATGTGCTTAAGTTAACAGTGCAAAAATATCGTTATGGTGCTTTAGAAGAAAAGAAAAACATGGGAAAAACACAGTCAAAAGAAGAAGTTATAATTGCCCAGGCAGGCAACAGTGGTGGTACGACTGCAGAGGGTAGCAACAGTAACTATTCTCTTTGGCAAGTTTGCGGAGTTGTAGCTATAATGATAGCAGTTACCTTAATTGTTTTATGGTGTTGCCGTCGCAGTAAAAAGGAATTGGAAAGAAAAATACGTCTAGAAATTAGAAGAAGCCAAGACTTATAAAGTCGAGAAAAAAAGAAGACACTGGCCGAACCAATCCGGTGGTCAGCAACGAGGGCACGTGCTAGTGTGGCAAAAGGCCGCTAGTGCGCAACGTTGGGATTGATAAAGCCCCTAGTATTGGTGAATATGGACAGTATGGACTTATCTTAGGCGACTATGGACAATGAACATACTTAAGTATTAACATAATTAGTAAGTCATAGTTTTAGCACTATACAATTTTATTGAATATTATTTATTGCCTTAAATTTATTGATAATTATTTTATTTAATGAGTGTAGTAGATTTAAGCGATTTGGATAAATTGAATAACATTATTTCATTATTTATCATAAATATAAAAAAGGAGTCATTAGAGCGTAGAGAATCTTTGGATAGGGTAAATAAATTAAGTAGCAACGTAGAAACATTAGAAAATAAATTTTTTCAGCTTAGAGATCAGTATAGTAAACAGGTGCATGACACCGATAAATTAGAACATTTTCAAAAATATGTATTAGAAATAAGAGAAAACATAGATAAAGCTAGATCTATTTTATCAGGTCGGTTAATTGCCATAAAGATAAAAAAAAATTACAGCTCGCAGAGACTGATTTGGTTTTGGGCATTCATCCTAGTTCAACAATGAGTGAAAAATTTGATTTGCGAACCGCAGCTTCTTTGTTGCCATCTATGGATGGTACCGAAGAAACTACGAAAATGTTGATTGATGCTATTGAATTATATAACGACTTGCTTGACGACAACGGGAAAGTATTGCTAATCAAATATGTTTTAAAGGCCAAATTAACACAAAACGCGAAATTAAGATTACAAACGACGTATACTAATGTTGGTGCTTTGGTCACAGATATAAAAAACCAACTTCTTACAAAACAATCTGCACCAGCTTTAGCTAATCAGTTGCATAACGTTAGACAAGATACTAAAAGTATAGATGATTATGCGAAAACTATCGAGCAACTTTTATTAAATTTAACCTTAGCGCAAGCGGACGGTGATCAAAATTCGGCAAAAATTTTACAACCGGTGAATGAAAAATTGGCGATAAATGCTTTCGCGAATGGGTTAAAAAATTCAGATTTAAGAACAATAATAAAAGCTAGAAATTACAATAATTTAAAGGACGCGATAACTGGCGCTAAAGAAGAAAATTTAAATTTAACCCCAACTTATTCTAATAACTTATTTCATATGCGTGGGCGTCACCAATATCGAGGATCGGTCTAGAGGTAATTTTACAAATTTTAGACAAATTCATAATTATAATCAATCTCGTAACCCGAGTAGGCAAAACTTTAATAATTACAATTTTAGCAGACAGCAAAATAATTCGCAGTACCAAGGCCGAGGTCGTTCCAGCTTTAGTAGGTCAAATTTTCGTCGAGGAGGTAGGCGTCAGCAGTTTTCAAATAATAGTGTATATTTTGTTGATAATGTGGAAAGTAGTAACATAAATAAAAACAGCGAGGAATCTCAAGGAAATAAGTTTTTTTCGTTTCTAATAATTTAAAAAATAATGATACAGCTAGTTTTAATATGAATGCTTTAAATTATGTGCGTGTCGGGTATGAAAGGGAAGAAATGATATTTTTATGTGACACTGGTGTAAGTATTTCTTGTTTTTTTGAGAATTATTTGAAAGATAGTAGTATTATAAATACAACTAATAAAATTAAAATTAAAGGAATTGCAGGCTCAACATATTCAGCTGGATCTGCAAATATTTTATTCACTATGAACAATGAATATATTTCTCATGATTTTACAATTATTAAAAGTTTCGATTCTAGTATACATGGAGTTCTAGGTTCAGATTTTTTCCTTAAGTATGGTGCAATTATCGATTATGAAAAGGTTTTATTTTCTTTTTGGCTTAATCAAAATAAGCAAATAACAGTACCTTTGGAGTCCAAAAATAATTTATATACTGTTATTCCACCCCGATGTGAAATAATTACACATTGCTGTACCAGTCTCACAGATGAATGTGTCATTTTAAATGATGAATTATGTGAGGGAGTGTTGATCGCAAATAGTATTGCAAGACCGAAAGATGGTAAAGTGGCTGTAAGGCTATTGAATGTGAATGAAAGAGAAATAAGATTGCGAAATTTTGAGCCTAAAGTTGAATATCTATCAAAATATGATGTTTATTCTTTTACAAAAAATAAAATCTCCGTTGACAGAGTTGATACAATTTTAGATCTTATAAATACAGAAGCCCTTAACGTAGAAGAGAGAAATTCTATACAAAAAATATGCGCTAAATATGCGGATGTTTTTCACTTAGAAAATGATTCATTAACAGTTACTAATTTATATAAGCAAAAAATAAGGTTAAAGGAGGACGCAACTCCAGTTTACGTTAAACCTTACAGGTTACCTCATGCTCAAAAAGAGGAAATTAATAACCAGGTGGACGATATGCTAAAAAAGGGTATTATAGAGGAAGCACACTCAGAGTGGTCTTCACCTCTTTTATTAGTTCCCAAAAAACCGGACAAAAATGGCGTTAAACGTCACAGATTGATAATAGATTTTAGGTTATGTAATCAACGCCTACAAAATGATGTATTTCCGCTATCGAATATTACGGAAATTCTAGATTCCCTATCTGGTGCGATTTATTTCTCGCACCTTGATTTAGCACAAGGATATTACCAATTAGAACTTGATCCTGAGAGTAGGCCCTGTACAGCCTTTACAACGGACAGAGGACAATTTCAAATGAAACGATTACCAATGGGTATGAAAATAAGTCCTAGTGCGTTCTCAAGGTTGATGACTGTAGCAATGGCGGGTTTAAATTACGAGGCATGTTTTGTTTATTTAGACGATTTGATAGTTTTTGGACATTCCTTACAGAATCATAATCAAAATTTAACTAAAATTCTACAACGCCTTAGACAAGTAAACCTTAAATTAAATCCTAGTAAATGTGAGTTCTTAAAAAAGGAAATTTTATATTTGGGTCATTTAATTTCATCTGAAGGTATATCACCTGATCCTGAAAAAACAAGGGTTATTTCTCAATATCCAGTTCCTAAAAATTGTGACGAAGCCAAACGCTTCGTTGCATTTGCAAATTATTACAGGAAATTTATTAAAAATTTTGCAGAAATTGCTCACCCTTTAAATAAACTAGCTAGGAAAGGAATAGTTTTTAAATGGTCTGAAGAATGTCAAAACTCATTTGAAACTTTAAAACAGTCTCTTATTAGTCCGCCCTTGTTACAGTATCCAAATTTTTCAAAAGATAATCAATTTATTCTTAGAACCGATGCAAGTGGGTACGCGTTGGGGTCTGTATTGTCGAACTCAGATGACAGGCCTATTGCATTCGCTTCTAGAACTCTAAATAAAGCAGAAATAAACTATTGTACAATAGAGAAGGAATTATTAGCAATCGTTTGGTCATGTAAACATTTTAGACCATATTTATTTGGTAAAAAATTTATAATATTATCGGACCATCGTCCCTTAATATACTTATTTGGCATGACAAATCCTTCTAGTAGGCTCACAAAATTTAGGCTAACGCTATGTGAAAGGTGCTGAAAATGTTACAGCGGATGCTTTGTCACGTGTGTGTATAGAGTCGAACGAATTAAAAGAAATGAATAATAAAGTGAGTGCCAGTTTAAACGCAATCACTCGTTCGGAGACAAAAAATAACAAAACAAAACCCAATATGACAAGTGATAATACTTCCATGGAAAACAGGATTGATCACCCTGTTGCAGTGGAAATATTAAAATACCCTAAAACCCAAATAATAGAACTACGGCCGGTACGTGAAAATGAATTTACGAAAATAAAGCTTAATAATAAATTAAAAACTGAATATGAAAATTTAATGTATGACGTCAATTCTAAGATAGTGTACATATCCCAGAAATACCGATCAACGTCGAACTTAGGTGAGTCGTTGAGGCATCTGGAGAAATTATGTAAAAAACACGATATTCCGGAATTAATTATTATAAAAAATAATGAGTCTAATCAGTTTTTAAATGACATGCGCATGATTAAATGTAAAAACGAAATTTTCAAGACAAATCTTAAACTCAGTATTATAAAAGATAAACAAAGGATAGAAAATAAGGAATTACGTCAGTTAATTCTTAATGACTTTCATACATTACCAACGGGAGGACATTCAGGGATAAACCGAATGTATAACAATATAAAAAGATATTACTTTTGGGTAACCATGAAGAATGACGTTGAGGATTTTGTCAAAAGGTGTGACGAATGTCAAAGGTACAAGCATTCAAAACCAAATAAACAACCTATGACAATATCATCAACGGCTACTTCAACATTTCAAAAAGTATACCTAGACTTAGTCGGTCCATTACCAGTTGATATTGAAAATAATCAATATATACTCACACTTCAATGTGAGCTAACAAAATTCGTGGAAGCATATCCGCTTCCCAATAAAGAGGCATTGACTGTTGCAAAGTCATTTGTAGAAAATTTTATTTTGCGTTACGGTATTCCTGTTTCTTGCGTAACAGACAAGGGAACCGAATTTTTATCTAATATATTTAAAGAATCTTGTAAGCTGCTTAAAATTAAACAATTAAATTCTACAGCATTTCACCATCAAACTTTAGGAGCCCTTGAAAATACCCATAAGCATTTGGGTGCATATCTACGCATGCAACTGTCGAAAGGAACTATTAACTGGAGCTCTTGGGTTCCTTGTTGGTGTTTTTCATACAATAACAGTGTACACACATCAACGCAGTACACACCTTATGAACTCGTATTTGGAAAATCCAGTAATATTCCATCTAACATCGTTAATCAAGTCGATCCAGTATATAATTTTTATGATTATCCTAAGGAACTCAAATTTCGGTTGCAAACAGCGTGGAATGACGCGAGAAATAATTTAATGACATCAAAAAATAAACGCAAAATTGAGTATGACAAAAACAATTGTAAAAGTCAAACTTATAATGTAGGAGATATGGTTTTAGTAGAAAATAACGGTAGAAATAATAAATTAGAAGCTTTATTTAATGGTCCATATCCAGTTTTGGAGGATAATGATCCAAATGTAGTGGTAAAAATTAAAAATAAGAATGTAGAAATACATAAAAATAGAATAAAACATTATTTTAGTTAATTCCACAAAGAAAAAAATCTATATGTATATATTTTTTTTTTGCTTTTCGGGGAAGGTGTGATGGAATCCAAGTTGCAAAAGTAGGCCATATCATTGAACTATAATTAAGGCAATAACTTATTGCAACAATGTCCAACACAGCTTTTCGATTGTTGTAAATATGGAGTAATAGTTTATAGAATCATCAAATTATTATTTATTTTATTAATTAGGTTAGTCTAAGTAGTTTGATACCATTGTAATTAGATTTAGAAAAAGAGCAGAATAAAGTGTTACACAGTAAGGAGTGCACGCTGATTATTTTCTTAAGCATGTAGTTCGAACCAGAACAAGAAGATATTACAACTCTTAGTTCGCCAGTTATGTTTCGCTTATATCGCTGTCATTTTATAATTGTGTCATTTAGAAAAATTATATATGCAATTGTTAAAAATGTCACCTTAAACCTATAACTGTCAAATTAGACCCAGTCTAAATTTAAACCTCTTTAGTAAATACGGGTGTAAGAGATTTTTAATAAATCCAATTTGAGAAATGTGCGAAACTATGTTCTAGAGTTGTGCCAACTATAGTGTGGAAAAGCAGGAGAATAGAAAGAACCTTGTATAACTCTGTATTTATTTTAATTTTTCCTAAATTCTGGTGTCAATTATTTTGGGCTCTTTTCTGTCATATTTAAAAATTTCATAATGCATAATTTATTTGGAATTTGAAAATTGTTCTTTCAAAAGTTTTAATAGTATATATTTTTTAATAAAAAATGTATTTATTCTAAAATGACAAATGCCGAAATATTACGTTATAATTGTCTGTATTGTTTCAGACCCAGAAGCCGAGGAACGTGTTTAGCAGCGCCTCAGATCACACTCGATCTTGCGGAATTACTTCACTGGCTGTAATCGAGGTAAATCCAGAAGATGAATCGTTCCGGTACAAAATATCATGGATAAAAAATCAAAGTGACTCTCAAAGTGGTCCGTGTAAAGGACAGACGCAGACTGTATTTTAAATGGTAGATTTTTTATGAGCTTGAAATTACTGTGTGTCTTAAAACGTAGACATAAAAACTATTTTGTCCATTAAGTGGGTCTCTTCTTGTTGGTTATGAATAAACTATGTATGATAGCTTTATCTCTAAAACTAATTAGGAATACTGATAAAACACTACCATAAAATGCACTTTATTTCCATTGGCATCTCCATTTTCTCTGTCTCCAACACATTGGCAGGGTTTTTGTGATCTTTTTGGTTGATTTTTAAGATCTTATTAAACACAAACAGCCGTATTCACTAAAAAGGCTTAATAAGTTAAAAACGACATGCATGAACGGAACATTTTTTTAATTGTCACAGTTGCAAATTGGCACAACGACATAAGCGAACATAACCGTCAGCTAAAAGTTTTAATTGCCATTGCAACTAAGTACGGCACAACTCTTAGTGAATCTGGTAGAAACTCGGCACAGAAATATCTATTTAATGGACATTGTTTTATATTTCTATATCTGACCCGATTTCTTAAGATAACGTAAATATAAAAATACATATGTTAAGAACTAGAATACAAATCCTACGGCCTAAAATTTCTGTACTATAATTAAAAAAACTCATTTATAAAAAAAACGGTATTTTATATCCGTGATGTTGTGTAGATATTTATATAGGTATAGGAAAATCTTAAAGACCGCTTAATTCCGATAATTTGTAAGGCATAAAACTACATTTTTTCGACTACGGTATCTTAGTACAAGCGAGGGCTTGTAACGTTGAGTATGAGGGGGCACGGGCGCGGCGGCGCGGCGGCGGTATGCGCAAAATTATTGTAAAAAATAACACACATATTTGACAAAATATAATATCACTTTTGTGAAGATATATAATCTTGAATGATACTCTATGCCAGAAAAACGTATTAATTTGAGATATTTATAAATACAAAAATCGCACATTTTCATGAAGTCACAATGTTACTGAAGAGATGAAATACCAATCTAGAACTGAAAAGGATTTTAGTGTTCCTACAAAATTGCCCACTTTTACTGTCGCTGATCTTAATTAAACAAGGTATTCGGAGACGTTGATTAAAACCTAGAACAATGATCCTAAGATAGAACTTGAGAATGAGTTTATTTTAGGCATATATATCCTGAATAAAACTTGTCATTAAAAGCTCTAAACAAATCTGGATTATTTCCAAATCTGGAAGATTCGAGATTGACCTTATTGGATACTAAATTAAGCTACTTAATCTTAATGACAATAAAATTGACTTAATAACCTAAACAAGACACACATTATCATAGCTTTCGCAGCAAATAAATCTAGAAAAAATATTCACCTAAATGAAGTACGTATTATTTACTGTTACGTGGTCTATTCTTTGAGAAGAAGCATTGTAATTTTTAGGATTACATTACATTTATTTTTTATCGTCAAATCTTTATTTTTCAGTTTTTTTCAATGAGTTTTAGATATTCCCTTTTTGTACTTACGAGTCTTGTTTTTAAACAAACAACAATCTTTTCAAGTTCGATATAGCGTTAAATGTAGCCGAGGAATAAGGTACACCTCTGCAACCCACGCACTCTTAAAAACCCGACACCGAAATGTTATAATGGGCCAATACGAAATTAACTGGAATATTAAAAACTTTAATTTTAAATGAAGGCTTTTCTGTATTGATTTTAGAGATCTTTGCAAAACATCATAAAATTAGAGTATAGGAATCTGACATCTTCTAATATTTTTTATATCTACGCGTGTATTTCAACAAAAATCCTGTCGGGGCTCGATATTGCGTTAAATGTTGCCGAGGAATAAGTTACACCTCTCTTCACCGAAACATTATAATTGTCCAATACGAAGATATTAACTAAAAAATTAAAAGCTTAGTACAAAAGCGTAGAAGAACACAATTTTTTATTTTTTTTTTGTAACAAATTCCGGCTTCTATCTCGGAATTCCGACTTGTAACTTGGAATTCGGACTTCTATCTCGGAATTCCGACTTCTAACTCGGAATTTTGACTTCTAGTAATGTTTTCACATAAATGTTCCAATTTTTGCTTTGGATACGTTGTCCAGTGACTGCACATTTAATAATTATCCTTGTGATAAAGACCTTTATGACTTGTGTAAAATATTAATATACAATTCAGCTGTTGAATTATATATATATTTAAGGGCTTTAATTATAAGGTTAATCCTTTAGCAGTGCATGTATAACAGAAAATAAACATGAACATCAAAGAATTATTTTTTTTAGTTAAGTTTAAGATTTTTTAATTTATAATAAGCAATATAAAATATAATCAAAAAATCTTCTAGAGTATTTATTTGGTTTCTTCATTTAACAAAAAAATACGAAGTTAAATGTATTAATATAATATATTTAAGCTAACAATTTTTAAAACTAATATTCCTATTAATTTTAATTGTACTTCCGTAAAAATGTACCTTACACAATAATACAAGTTAGGGCTATCCTATGTGAAGTTAGCGACCAAAAGCTGGTAGCCACTTTTCCGAAAACATCAAAACTTAGTATGCATGCTATTCTAGCATTATCGATAAACAAAATTTCCAGTGATTTTAGTTTTTTACGTTTTCAGGTTTGTTAAGTTTTCTTACCTTTTTAGGGTCCTACTCTATTAGTAATAAAGTTTTATAACAGGTACATTATTAGTAAGTTACAATAAATACTTGGCATCAAGCTGCCACCCAGGGGTTGCTGATGTATGACGTTTAGTGAATTTTATCCGAGTTCTCTACCGCCTAAGGACTGCACTTTTTTATTCATATTAGATCTCATCATTAAATATATTGGTAACAACTTGCAACTAGTATTAAAATATTTTGACTAGCACTGCCATTTGAGAGTATTTACCAAGGTTATTAAATATTAAATTTTGTAACCCTGCCATCGCTGCCACTTTTATTAAAACTGGATATTATTTCTAGATATTTTGGCAAAAACTTCTTACAAATAATTTGCCTTGTACGGAAGCCCGGGGATGTTTAATTTGTTTAGGTTTGCTATCTCTTTAAGGCCTTGTTGCCACTTTCATTCATAATAGATAATATTTCTAGATGTATATGTAATAACCTCATGTAAACAATTTGGCTTCAATTGTCATCAAGGAATGTCTACATAGGATGAAATATAAAATGTAAGATTTTCTGTCCTTTATTAAAATTTGTTTAAGATTTCAAGCCCTTTGCAATTTTTATCCATATTAGATAGATAAACTGGAAATATTGAATTTTTTTAAGTTTTCTACCCATTTAGAGATTATTTCTAGACACATTGGTAATAATTTCCAATAAATAGTTAAACCTGAATTGGCGTTCAGGGGTGTCTACCATGAATGCATTTTGAAACTTTAAAAATGTTTTCTCATTAAAATTTTGTTTAGAATTTTTTTCTGTTTTATTAAAATTTGTTGAAGTCTTCTACCTGTTTAGACAGTCGCTGCCAATTTTGCTTATACTAGATACTATTTCTAGGCATATAGTTCATTCTACATATTATTATATAACAATAACCTTCTATAAATAAATGAGAAAACTTTCTTAAATATTTAGTATAGTCTGTTCCTGGTAGATCCTCTTGGTCAGCAATGCCAGCCAAACTATTTATAGGAGATATTAGCAATATGTCTATGCGGAAAAAATAATTCAATTATTTAATTTTATCCCTTGTAGAGACACCATGGATGGCAATGCAAGCCAAACTATTTATAGGCTGTTTTTACCAACATCATAAATAATATCAAGTATAAATAAAAAGTGCAGCGAATCTCTAAAGAGAAGACAACTTAAACAGATTTTAATAAATAAGAAAAAAAGTATATTCTACCCCTAGTAGACTCCCTCGGATGGAAGTGCAAGCCAAAATATTTATAGGGGTCTATTACTCAATGTCTGGAAATATACATAATAATATATATTTATGAATTAATGTAGCAGCGGGTTTCGGAAAGGGTAGAAAATTCAAATTAATTTTATTAAAGTAGTAACAATTCAGTTAATTTAATTACCAATGTGTCTAGAAATAACAACTGTATGAATAAAAGTGACAGGATTAAAAAAACTGAAACAAATTTTATTGAATAAGAAAAGTCATATTTTCATATTATGTCCTAGGTCCCGGACAAAACTAGGTATACAAAATATTAATTGGTAGTTGGTTGCCAATACGTCTAATAATAATATATAGTACGCATAAAAGTGGCAGTGAAGTCTTTAAGGGTAGAAGACCTCGGCCTGCCGAGTCATTCCAATGTATTAATGATGTGTCTATTACAAAATTTTATGACAAGTAGAGGAAGATCCAAAAACTTCATAAAATATCAATGTCTTCATTTGTGGAGGAATTCTAATAAATTATAGTTTAAAAAACTGAAAAACACGTTTAATAGCGTAGGGTGCAAGATATCAGTTATTATAAATATTCGATCGGTATAATTTCTGAAAATAAAGTCAGTATGAATATATGGCACAAAGGCACCCTACGCCTTTTTCACAATGACATTAGTTTTCTTGCTAATCACTTTAATCTCGTACAAACGTTTTTTTTTTCTTTTTTAGTTCAATTTACTATTAAAGTGTGTTTTTTGGTTTTTTAAACTATAATTTTTTGTTTAGTTCAGTTTACTATTAAAGCGTGTTCTTCGTTACCTCCCCGTGCCGAAAACGTATTTAGTATAGTAGCCATTTCCCAGGTCCCCCCCAAACTTATCAAAGCATTGCATGGTCATCGATTGTAATCTGACGTTTTAAAGTGGGTGAAAATCAAGTGAAACTAATAAAAGCGTTTTAAAAAAAGTAAATTTACTCGAGCATTATTTTAATTAACAGGTATCAGGGAAACTTTGGTTTTTCTGACTTTATTTTAATTATTATGTTTTGTATCATACATAGAATGTAACTGATTAGTTATGTTCCTGTCCTTACTTGAAACAGTCAAGCTAAAATATCTTATACTTTGATGAAATTTAATCTGAATTAATAATAACCGAATTGAAAAATAAAGATAATACATATTATATATAATAATAAAAAAATAACGAAGTTTAAGTTACTTTAATGGAGGATCCATAAACCTTTCATAGGTACGTTATTACGTAAGTTATTACCTATTTACTCAAAAAAAGATATTTTTTAAACAAATATATTGGTTTTCTCTTAAAAGAAAAACAATAATTATTATATTTAAATTTTATGTATAACAGTTGGTAAATTGTGAAAAGAAAAGTACAATACTTGGGAGTAAATGACGATAGGACTTGATGGATAGCGAGGAGACATATGCCCCAACACTACAGTGCACTTTATATATATATATATATATATATATATATATATATATATATATATATATATATATATATATATATATATATATATATATATATATATATATATATATATATATATATATATATATATATATATATATATATATATATATATATATATATATATATATATATATATATATATATATATATATATATATATATATATATATATATATATATATATATATATTTGAAAATGCGTGCACTACCCTTCTTGCTATTGCATTTTTTTAACATAGTATGCATCAGAAGTTCTTACTAAATGGTGTTTTATTATTTCTACTATCTATGAAAAAGATAAAGGAAAATACAAGATTTTATTTTTCATGTCCACCATATTCAAGCCATCGAAACCGACACAGTCGTTATTTTTTAAATTGGACTTTATGCGCAGTTAATAAGTTTCCTGTAGTTTTACTTTCATTCATCCTGATTCTTATAATTAAAATATTATTTTCATTTAGAATGAACACTTCATTTGACGTTAAAAGAATATAAAAAAGTGATTGCGCTTATAAGCGGGCGTGTATTAATTACAACGTATTCCGAGATAGAAGTCGGAATTCCGAGTTAGAAGTCGATTCCGATTTTACCATTAGCCGGAATTCCGAGTTAGAAGTCGGAATTCCGAGATAGAAGTCAGAATTCAGACTTAGAAGTCGGAATTCCGAGTTAAAAGTAGGAATTCCGAGATAGAAGTCGGAATTCCGAGATAGAAGTTGGAATTCCTAGTTACATGTCAGGATTCCGACATAGAAGTCGAAATTCCGAGATAGAAGTCGGAATTCCTAGTTACAAGTCAGAATTCCGATATAGAAGTCGGAATTCCGAGATAGAAGTCAGAATTCCGAGAAAGAATTCGGAATTCCGAGATAGAAGTCGGAATTCCGAGTTACAAGTCAGAATTCCGAGATAGAAGTCGGAATTCCGAGTTAAAAGTCGGAATTCCGAGATAGAAGTCGGAATTCCGAGTTAGAAGTCGGAATTCCGAGTTAGAAGTTGGAATTGGCAACAAAAATAAAAATAAAAAAATTGCGGCCCTTCTACGCTTTCGTAGCTTAATGTCAAATTACAGTATAGGCTTAGTTGACCATTCTATAGAGAAATTCTTCTCAGAAACGAAACTATTGCTCTTTGTTTTATCTCTGAGAGATCGCAAGGGAATCGCAGCTCTTCTTCAGTCATATATGAATGTCCCACTCAAGAGTGGAGTTTTGCGCTTAATACGTGCCTTCTACTTTTATGGTTTTAAAATGCGAGTTATAAAACTGCTGTATTTTTAAAATTATTAATTATATCTATCATAAGTACCAAGTAGGGTTAAGAAATTCTATGTAGTAAGATTAGATAATATCTATGTAGTTGGAACACATTAAATGAAGAGCGCGCTATATCTTTGTTTCATAGTTTTTAAAGATAAACTGTGTATCACCTATGAAATTTTAATGCAACATTTGGAATAAAGTTAGTCGTATCACAAATGCGTATCACTTTTTGGATGAAATGAATATCTACTATAAAGCAAAATTATGTAGCAATGTGTTTTTTGAATCTTCGGATTCTATAGAGCAGATATATACCTGGTCACCACGGAAATATGACATCTTCTTGAACAACCGCCAGCAACATTACCGGATTAGGAGTTTCTTATTTTATGTATGAACTTGAAATATTTGCATGTGCTTTTAATAGTTCCCAATAATCATCTTATGAAATTTTTTAGCCATGGGTATCAGATTTCCACCCAAAAATTAAGAGACTTCAAGGTATTACAATTTTACCATTAATCTATATATTTAAAACACTAAGCCATATTTTTTAGCACGTTCGCGAGAGAGTTGTACTGCACCAATTTACAATATTTTTTTTTTAAATGATCGTCTGGTTACCGAGACCATTCCCAATTATTTTTTGTATTGTTTTATTGCGTATTTTTTCTATAAAATCAATATGTTTTTCTTCAATAACATTCCTGGACGATGTGGAGAATGCGCCCCATATTGGAAACTCATCGTGCCATGTAACGGAAAAGGCAGAACAAGGTTTTGCCGGGCTAGCTAGTTGTCTTTCCTGAAAATAGATGTGTGAGTTATTTAAGACATTAACTGGGTTGGTTATTCTTTGCTTTAATTAAATTATTTTTTCTACGACTGCTATGAAAACGTGCAGAAAAAACACAACCACAATCAAGTTCTGAAAACGACTAATTTCGCATGTCGTGGTAAAGCATTTCCCACGGCTAAACTTTGTAACAGTTTAATTTTGTTATAAGTGCATTTCGTTTAACAGTTTAATTTTGTTATAAGTGCATTTCATTGTATGATTAATTTAATATTATAATCTACTACTTTAGTATTAAGTTTAGTGATTAATATAAACGCCTTGTTGGTTTGATTTACTTAGATTTTAGTGGTTTTCTTATTAGAAGCGGTTACATTGTTCATATTTAAGCGAAATATAAATTCAACACCTTTTGCAGCAAATTTCGGTACACACAGTGTCACCTCTGGATAAGTAGTTAATTTTGTACCTATATCTGAACTCAAGATATAAAGGAATAATTTTCAGTAAATGGTATAAGTTTAGCGTTCGTTCATAGATGTCGCCAAAAAAAAATCAGTTCAAATATAATTGTTGGATTTATTTAATTTTGCCGAATTTAATAATTATATACTGTATAAGAAAAACTTCTAATAGCACTTTAGACAAACTATTTATTTCCCATATATTTTACAGAGTAGATATAAATTAAATTTTATTAATTTTGAATACCTGTTTTCGAGTCCTTTATACAAGTCTTGGGATTTTCGTTTTCTTTGGCTAGATATGCTGCATTTTTAGATTCGAGCGTGTATTTTGTATAACTCTTCTGTCGCTGTAAAAAAAAACCAAATCATTAGTACCCCAATAAATCCTTTGATATAAAGTCGATATTATGTATTAATATTGAATTGTAAATACTTGTATAAAAAAAAGGTTGCCTTGATAAATATTTCTTTTCAGATATACATAGGATTATTTTTAGACTATAGATACTATATATACACCACTTCATATTTTCTCTTAAATCTACATTTTATTATTCGTGTTCCTTTTTGCTGTGAATATGTATCATATAGTTAGACATAAATAAACCAAAGGTATTTCTCGATTCAATATTAATATTCTTACCTTTTTTTCCTGAGACTATATAAACTACAGCCTTCTTATAATTTCTATCAATGTTTGATGTTCCGAAATTCAGATCGACTTTTGTCCATAGTTGCATAATTACTTGGAGCCTAATATAAACTGAAATTTCGTTACGTCTGCGTCTGATGCATTTCCTAAAATAGTTAATAATTGTGTGAATAAATTCCTATTTTATGGTTAAATAATGAGTTTATACAGTTGGGAAAATTCTATTAAATTAAACTCAACTTACGTTTCATTTTTATGACATTTAACTACTCCTGCATTAGCACATCATTTTTTTTGACTCTTTGGTACTCTACTCCGGACTAATATTTGACTTTTCTGAGTGGTCCTTTTCCATTAGTACTAGAGTAATTAATTAAATATTATTTGTTTATTTACATTTCCATTTCGCCTTGGCGTTGCTTTTAAATTTCAGGTTAGTTGTTTCTGTCAATGTTATTATTGCGTCGTCTCGGAACTTTTCGGATCTATTCGGCTAAGACTTCCATATTAACTTATTCTCGGAACCCTCCATCCGGTACTTCCTCATATCCAGAGCGCAGGCTTCTTTTTCGCTGTTGCCAAGTGTATTCCTGCATTATTTCCTGTATCTTTCTCAACCAATGGAGAGTCGTTTTTCTTGTCTAACATGTTAATCATATCCTTGTTTTATTCCGTCTATGTGCTCTTTTGGCAAGGTTGTTAGCACCTGACATACTCTAGCCAATGGTATTCCGCCACCTTAGTTAACCAAAGTTCTAGATGGAAAGGAAGCTGGGGGAACACATTTTTCACTTTTCTGGTCACCTGCAGATAAACCACAGGTCTTCAGCGCGGGTCTGAGGAAATAATCCAGGAAAATCTTGGAAATCCGTTAGCGGGATTTTTCCTCAACACCGCAATAGTTTTTCGGGCACATTATAGTTTGCACTGTGAGTGTTATTTTTCGTGCTAGAAAATCTCTCTAAGAGAGGATTTGACCTGAAGATTGGACCAGACCGCCATTTTCCATGCCCTTGTACTTGGCACGTGAAACCACCTTTTGACTAGAACTGAGTGACCCTATTGGATAGGTAATTTGCTTTAATATCATTTATCCTGAAAAGGGTATCTTTTTTTCTTAAATTTTGCTATTCGTAATTTGGTAATTCTCTCTTTTTTTTTGGAATTAACTTTTGCTCGGGTGAGACGATTATTTTTTTTTTTTTTGATGCAACAGGGGCTAGTTTTTATATATTTTTTTTGAAATCTTAAATATTAATTGCAAGTGTAACGAATTCGCGTCATTTATCAGCTCCCACGTACAAAATATAGCCTACTTCATATTCTATATTATACAACGATATTAGCAACTCTTTTCATTCTAATTTTGAATGTCAATGTCAAATATATTTAAAATATAGTACGCCGCACGGATATGAAGCCGCGACGAAAGAGGGCGGCCTGTCAAAAGAGGCCGTTTCTATGGATATGTTGGGTTTTATCCAATCACCACCAGTAGCGGCTCGTGGTGAATTATATTGGGAGATCAATAACAAAGTTAAAAATAGGCATATTTAAAATAAAAATAAATATCTTATCTTTAAATTAAGCTTTAACTTTTCTTCAAGTTTAGGTCCATTCTTCGTTCTTTAGAATTGGAAAAATGCTGAATGACACGTTCGTTAAAATTGGACGCACATTCCTTTTATAAACGATTTCTCGATACTTGACATTGCTAAAGCGGATAGTCTATCTTGGCCCAACTCCTCAACAAAATTTATAAGCCCTCGAAAAACCCCTGGATTTTCAGACAAAGCCGTTTCATCATGGCCACGTAGTGCCAGCTCGAATGCCTCACAAAATTTTACACAATCTATAATTTTGTTTAAAATATAACGATTTTTGGAATCATTTTCATTAAAATCTCTAAGGGATTTTCTATTAGCTGTGTCTAGCTGAGGGCGAATATCAACACTTCCGACCATAGCATAGTTCACCGAACATTTCATGTGATCCGCAGGAAACGCATGTTTTTTTATTTTTTCTTTTTAAGTGTTTTAAGTCTTTAACACCAGTTTTGCACCATAATGAGTCCGACGAGTCCTTAGAAAAGCAACAAACAAACATAACAGTAAAATGAGTTAGATACTTCACAACCATATATCCAGTTAGCTAAATCGTACATACTTTTGCAAAAGTTTCGATGAACCTCTTTATTTATGTCGTTACTAGTTTGTCGTATACTAAATTCTGGCAAATTTAAGTTCGTTAGCACTCTTTAGTTGTTTAATTTTTGCACTACCGACATTTTATTTCATCTACATTCACAACTCAAACATAGACCACCTTGAAATTGGTTACTTTTGCAAAATTAAGTTCGCAGTTTAAGTTAAACACTTTTTAGTTGTTTACTCAAAACTGGATCATAAAGATAAAAAAATATATATTACAAAAAACAGTATATAAATCAATTTTTATCGATTAAAAACGTGTGAAACAATATTGAAGAATATTGACCGCGCGACCTCTGAACAATTGAACTTCCGCATGCCGACGTGATGGAATTATGAGAAGAGACCGGCTGATGACCCAAATCGCGATTTCATATTCCATTTGCTATCACGTTCGGCTGCCGCTCGGTAGCTGTGAAATCTTCGGGTACTTTCGTCAAGCTTTAAGGTAATCAGAGCAATTCGGACTGTCCAGCCTAGCTTAGTATAGCGTATTTAAGGAACGCAAGGTTCACGTTTTATTACAACTATTAGGAGGGGCGGTCAAACGCATAATTTATTTTCGAAAATATTTTTGGGGGGTCATTGACCAAATGACCCTATGGAAGAGCCGCAACTGATCACCACGTTGCCATATATACTTGCATTATTTTCATAGCCTGAGATTCGCACGTCAAATTATACCGATTTTTAGTCGAATTTGCACAAACGACTGCGCCCATTTTGCCGCCACCATTTTAAAAGATTGACTAAAGATCGACAAATTGTGCCTACTCCTAAACACCCCCAGATACCCATTTTCAATGGAATCTGCACAAATGACAAAATTCGTCCACCATCTTAGCGCCGCAATTTAAATATTGACTTAAAAGTGATAATTTGCACTCTTAAATACCCCCAGATACCAATTTTCATTCGAATCGGACCACAACATTTTTCCGTAGTATTAGACCTACAAATCTGATTTTTTTTATGTGCAAAACAAAAAATATATTTTTTTTATTAAACTTAACTTACCAATCGTTAACGCACTCCCTGTATCACCACTCTCTGAAGCCGGACAACTAAATGATTTCAAAAGCTGATCTATTTTCGATCATTTGTCTTTCTTTTTACCAATAATAAATACTATGAATTTAATGGTGTGGAGTTGTAATTGTTTTTTTTTTATTTTCGCAGTTACGAATTCTTGTAGGCGCTTTGGCAGACCGGCCCTTCGTTCCGTGGAACTGCGCTGGGTACGCCAATGGTATTTATGTTACGACTTTTAAAATTAGCTTCTAAAAATCTAAAATGCCTTTGGACAATAAAGCTAAAAACAACCAGTAAACATTTTATTCAAATATGTATTTTCGAACTATAATAAAAATAATGAATTTATTAACCATTACACAAAATCCAGTACCATCTGCTGGTAGAAATCCATTATATGGTAGATTGATCCAGTATAATGGACTTCTAATAAATATTTTTAACATTTTATGGACGATAAAGTATAAACTTATAAATTATTGTTTATTAAAATGCTTACAATTGTATATACCCTCTAAAATATTCTAAAAACCTATCTTGGCTACTGTCTATATGTCAGAAAATTCATGTTCAACAGTAAATGTTTTCCGAAAATATTTGTCATGCTCAAAAATATGTACAAACTAGTGATAAATATATAAATTTAAAACATATATGGTTCTTATTTTATGTGTTGACTAAACATGAAAAAGCAACAACTTGCTCTGTTACCACGGAGCAGCGGAAAGCGGTCATTCCAAAAAATACATTTTCTACTATGTAATAGTTCTTGTCGTATTAATCTTTTTTTTTTTGTTCTTTTGATTTATTACTCTTGGGTTATGAGTTTTGCCATAGATCGCTTCATGCTGCTCCGTAGTAATAGAGTAACAAGTTCGGTGACGATTTCGGATGTTCTCTTGATAACCACAAACATCAGTTTTGCTCCTGTTGGTGACTCTGGTGTGATATTGTATGTTAAGTTTGGCGCTAGTTTTACTCGTTTCTCAACTAATTAACTGTACTAATGAAAACCTTAAGGTAGAAACACGTCTCTACAGTTGACCAAATTTCATTATGCTTTAGCGGCCATTCCAAAAAAATCCTTTTTCAACTTTTGATTTTTATTTATATGTCCAAATCTCGTTAGATAGATTACAAAATTGTAGTACCTACTCCGTCCTTGGTGGTGAACACGGTTCAAAGCAAAAACAAAGAGTCCCCCGCCGGCTTCGCCTCAAGTGTTCACCCAACTTCATGACTATTTTGTTGTGCGTGGTGGTGTACATTATTTTGTATTTCGATTTAGCCTGATTTATGACGGTAGGTGCTTAGTCACAGTTTACTAAATTACTATGTTAATATTCGGTGGCTTAGTTTTCTGGTAGTAAATTCTTATACGTGTTGTGCCCACGATGGGCAAACATACTAAACAGGGTGTTTGCTCAAATAATCTATTAAAAAGACTAAAAAAGCTATAAACATTGATAAAGGAAAATAAAGGTGGCCGGCGAAGACGCATTAAAGTATTAAGCAGTTTAAGTGATTCACTCCACGCCCCGTCGTCAACGATTCTCTGACAACAAATAAACAACGGGTGGCTGTGAGGTGTCCCACTATGTAACAGAAGCTGGTAAGTTTATTTGTGTTTACAGTTAATCTTGTAATAAAAAGTAAGTGGGATATAGCTCACACTATTGAGGTCAGACGGCCTAATGACCTTTAAGCTATAGGTGATAATTTTCTTATTTCCTTTTTGGCAAGAACTTACACTACAGGTAATAAGGCAGCCTTAAAAGACATGTCTATCATGTATGTGTCAAAAACTTTTCTTAGGAAGCTCATTTTTAGGATGGGATAAGGATTCCCATAAAAACCCGTAATGCATTCTCCTATAGGAAATATTCGGAGAATGACCGTGACCATACTTAGGATATTTTGGATTTGTCTGAGAACGAGCTACGACGTATTAGAAATCTTGGGTGTAAAAGTTACTCGAAACAATTCTAAAGATTTCGAATTGCATCCCATATTAGCATCAACGTAGAATGAATGTACCGCAAGTGGTCTAGACAATATTATTAAAAAAGAGTTATTACAGAAGTACAATATAGATGGAAATTGTAGACTATCTGCCCCAAAACTGAACCCGGAATTGGTAGCAATGCTAAGCGAAAGTCCACTTAAAAACAATTACTTTTGTGAATCACAGAATTTGCTACGAGCTGGTTTATGTGCGCTTGGTTCTGCAATGAGCTCAATATTAACAAACGAGGGATGTAGATCAACTAGATAGTATACAAAAACCCTCAGCTGCCGGAAAACTGCATCAGACCTCCATTATACAAATTCCGTAGCAAGGACGACGTATATTTCCGCAGGTTTAAACATAATAGTGAAGCCTATGCTTGATAAAACAGAAATAGGTACCTTTTTATATAGGGAAAACTTAAGCGAAAGCATTAAGGATGCGAAATCTTTACAGAAAGTGGCTCAAGATCTTAAAATCCAAGCCACTTCTTCAAGACCCCAACTATGTCATGAACTTACTCAGCGTTTATACTGGGGGGGGCCACCTGTTCGGCAAGGCAATATGGGACAGGTGGAAATCCACCAGAGTCCAAACACCTTCAGTTTCAACCGAGATTCCAGTCACAGTAGTTTCACAAATACCAATAGCAGCAGCCCCGCAGGAAGAAGCAGTAGAGGTTACTTATGCTGGTCGGTTAACTAAGTTCTTAGGAAATTGGTTAACTATTACTGATGACTTAAATTTTTAAATTGTATTAAGGGTTATAAAATTAATTTAGTCTCCAAAGTTTTTCAAAATCAATTTCCCGCCGAACCTCAGTGGTCTTTTCCTGAGATACTAAATCTAGATTTAGCTATGAATATGTTATGTCCGATAGGAGCTATTGAGAATTGTGACCCACTACCAGATTAATTTATTTCTTCATATTTTTTAGTGCCGAAGTGTGATGGCTCAAGAAAGATTTATTTCAAATATAGATACCTATATTTACCAAACTGAATCTCGCCCTTTTGTAAGAAGATACTATTAGCTGGTATTATTATATTTTGAAAATTCTAAAATCTTAAGTTACTGGTACGATCACGTGAAAATGCTCCCCAAACGCTGGACGAGTTGGCCCTTGTCATAGAAGAGTGGCAAAATATCCCTCAGGCGTTCATTAACCTCTTGGCTGATAGCATGCCACGGCGATGCCAAGAGGTTGTGAATGTGAGGGGAGGGCCAACCCGCTATTAATTAAATAACTTTAAATGCCAATCATTTTTTTAGTTTTACTTACCTTCCAGTTTACTTTGTTGTGTTGTTTAATTTTAGTTTGTTGTTTTTTAGTTCACTTTGTTTAGTTAGTTCACTTATTTTGATTCGTTTTACTGAGGTATTTACCTAACTTTTGTTTGTTTATTTAATTTAATAAAAAATTAATATTTAGAAACACTTTTTGTGTTTTGTCGTGTGTTCTGTTTTAAGTTAACTTAAAAACGGATTTACTTTTTCATATAATTTTTTGTTTGGCAGAGAATGTAATTTACCATCATTAACAAGCGTATGGGATGTATGAGCTTAAGCAGATTCCGTCACTTTATTCTTTGCAAATGGTCAATTCACTGATAGTCGCGAAACGTTGCTCCGATTCCTGCATAAAATTGGATTTCGATTTAAAAAACTTGACAAGCGCATTTGCATTACACAGATCCAACTTCTTGTGGAATGGAGACAAAAATATTTATTCCAAATTGATTAGTTCCGGGCAAAAAACCGAAATGTTTACTATTTAGATGCGACTTGGTTCGACACCCAAGACACTATAAAGGTTGACAAGATTCTTCACCAAAGCGCATTTTAGATGTACCTGCTTCTCGAGGAAAGAGAATATCAATCTTACACTGTGGCTGGAGGGATAGCTGGGTGCCCAACGCTTTACTATTTTCAGCAAAAAACATTAAGGACTGCTGGTTAGAGTACCATCAGGACATGACAAGTCAGTGGCGGCTCGTGGATTTAAGATCGGGTGAAGCGCAGCGTAGCTAGGTGTATAGCGCCGCAGATGAAAATTTTTCGGGGTGCGACGTCCAAAATGGCCGTTTTTCAACCTTCTTATGAGTTTAATTATCCATATCTTTGAAGCGTTTTTTAATAGTTAGGGGAAATAATATAAATTTCTAAGGTTTTAAATACATTTTTTTGTTCTTAAAAACAGTTATGTAGCGATATCTTTTAAGCTAATTTCAATTTGATTCGATCGCACTAACATTAATTCTATAACAAGCGGACAAGCGCCTGCTGTTTAGGCCGGTCCCATCTTTGCTTACGGATATTCAGCATTGCGTTGCCATAGCAACTGCCGTAAATAAATCTAAGCGCGAAAGCCGGCGTGCGGGGGGAAACTGATGCGGAATTTGTTACTGCTGATTGTAATGCCTCAACGGGGTCGCTCTTATGAAAATGTGTTCAGCGCGCTACATTTTTAAGTCATTATTTTTTGAGTATATAACGCACTAGTTTTGATAGAAAATAATGGTATTATTAAGTAAATAATGTGAATTTATATAAAACATACATTTTTGTAATAAAAATGTAGATTATAAAATGCTTAATATTTGAAAAATATTCTTATTTTTAAGTAAATTGGTTGGAAAATGTAGATGAAGCGGCGCTTCACCCGCGTCCCCTGGCGAGCCCCCACTGGGACAAGTGAGCTTTTTGAAAATTGGATGAAAAATTCTATTTTCCGAATATCTCGCCAGGCAGTGTAGTCGTTTATGATAATGCTAATTATCACAGCACCTTGGCTTAAAAAATACCAACCATAAGCAGCAAAAAATAGGTGTTGCAAGAGTTCCTCGGCCACTATGACCTCTAGTTTGAAGAAAATTATACAAAAAAACAACTAGTTGAGGTACTAAAAACCAAATCGTATAAAACATATTGCGTAGATGAGTAAAATAGATTGCCCCCCCTACCACTGTGCTTTGAATCATATAGAAATTATATGGCCGTTAATGTAATTGAAGTAATTAAAATTCAATGTGAATTAATACCAGAGAGCAGTTGGAGATCATGCGTTAATCACGTACTTGAAGTCGAAAATAATTATAAGAAATATTGGGAAAACGTAAAACCTTCAATTATATCAGTGGATGATAGTGATAGTACCAATTCAGACCTTTGAGATTACTTATTAAATCATTGATTGAGGTGATCCATTTTATTTATACGCCTTTTTATTTTCTTCAGTTTTTAAGATATCGGAATAACCTTTTTTGTTTGGAACAAAATATTAAAAATTATATAGCACGCCTTATTACTTTTCCGCATATGAATAATTTATGTCAAAGTCAGCAATACGCAATACATTTGTGTACGTACATATATAAACATTACATCCATCTTCCTACTACCATCCTGGACCGGAAAGATTTATTAGCCAAAACAGATGCAAAACCAAGCATAAAGTATAAAGGTATTAGTTAGTCATGACCATTTATCGTGTGTCGGACTATACCTGAGGTTTTCGTATATTGTGTTATTAACTCGCAATTAATACTGACAAAATAAATACACTTGTTAGTGTACAAATTTATTTGGTTACGCCTTTCCGACTGTGAGAATGTTGTATAAGTGTTTAGTCTGGATACAAATACAAACCTCCTTCAGTTCAGTGTAAAAATATTAGGGCCTGTAAGGACCAAAATGTTTAAAAAAAAACCAATTACGGACCTTTATAAAAAATTAGTATTGCATTAACAAACATTTTTCTAATAGTGGTAGGGTATATAACACTGTTGATTTGTAGCCAGATCTTCTGTTTCTAAATACAGTTAATTGAATGCTACTTTTTACACCTTCTGAAATGTGAACATCCTCAACTATCTTTTTAGAATTTCTTTTGACCTACAATTTAAAATGTGCTTATTACCCTCAAGAGTAATGTTGAGCACTATAAAAGTCTTAACATACCATAAAAACTTTCGAGCGTATGCACTACTTACAATTTCAATTTCCATTTTTTTTTCAACTATATAACCATTAGTCTTTTTTAATAGATATTTTATTAAATTTCACATTATTATTGCTAATAATTTGTCATTTCTACAAAATGTTTTTCCTCCAAAATAAAAAAAAAACTTGTGGTTCCACTAATTTAATTCACACACTTGCTTGACTCTACAGTCTTAATGAACGTACAGCCCTAATGGAAGCTACAGCCATGTATATTTTATGAGTTTTTGAAGGCTCATCATGTATTTAATTTTAAAAAAAACCATTTTACTCAAAACGTTTTTAATGCATCAACTTAACATAATATTTTTCAAACGTTATAACTAAAGTTAAAAGAAAGTATCCAAAATTCCAATACATATCTAAAAACTAGGTATAGCAAGAACTACCTTAAATACTATAATAAAGAAAAACATTTTCAAGGCCACTCTAATCAAAGTTAAACGTGTTCTACACAAAATGACATTTGAATCTGGTAAATTCTCTAGGCATTGTTCGATATAAAGAATACTTAAAAAATCCATATATGTTACTATTTAAAAGTTCATGTATTTGCTTAAAACAAGGTAGAATCTGAATTGGTCGGTTTTTAAAACCAGAACAAAAGCTTTTAGGGAACGGTCAGTTAAGAAATCATGGTTAAGATTATGCAAATAGTGACTTTATTAGCTTTCTTTTTTTATGCTATTTCTTACCATGTGTTGTGTATTGGTGTATATATAGCATACATTTAAAGAAAAAAGAATAATGCTTTTGTAATTTGTGAAACTAAAAAATGTGGACGGCGAAAACTATAAAAACGCCAAAATATGAAATATATCCAGTATCCACATATTTATCTAGAATTAAAAAACGAGTTAAAAGTATTATTTTAGAAAATTAGAAAGTGTTTGAAATTAAAAACAATGAAAAGTGGAAAACGTCTGACCTGGGATTTGAACCCACAACTTATGTCATACCGGGGCATTGTTCTACCAACAACGCTATAGAGAAACCGACAGCAAACCGGCCAAATGTTTCTCCCCACCCGCCGCAGACATGTTCCACTCTTCAACGCCTTACTAATCGGTATCGGTCCTGCTTCGAACGAACACTCTCCTCACATTATGCAGGTTTCGTTCGTGTTTATTAAAAATTCCTTATGTACGCCCAGCACAATTTTGCAGCTTACGTCGCTAATACACACGGACGAAATCTGCACAATGTGACAAGTGTATTTGTTCGAAGCAGGACTGATTCCGATCATGTGCCCTCTATCGGTTCCTCGATAGCTTAGTTAGTAGAGCAATGTTCCGGTATGACACAGGTTGTGGGTTCAAATCCCACTCGAGGGCAGACTTTTGCCACTTTTTATTGTCTTTAATTTGAAAACTTTTCTAATTTATCTCTGGTTTCGGTTTCCATAACCGACAAAACTCACCTTTCCTACATGTAAGTTATTTTAGTTATACTGGAGTGGCCTCGAAAAGATTTAAAAAAATAACTATTAATTCTTCTTCTTATTTTTATTCTTCTTATTTTTCTTGGCTTTACCGTTCTTACTCTGCGATAGACTTTCTGACTCAGGAGTATTATTTGCATTATCAAATTCATCGGGACACTCAATAGCCTTTTGTCCTTTCTGTTTGCGACTCTGTCTATTCTTACTTCCAGTGTTATTTGAATCATTGTTATCTAGTGCAGCATCTTGAGTCTCGTGTTCTTTATATTCTAAAAACGGATAATTATTTATAAATTACACCGATAATTCTTATAAAATTATATAAATGGGAATAGTGCGATGATGTGCATTAAATCCTCGTCATAAATAATTTGACCTCGAACAAATTTGTTTTCATTTAATTGTAAGTTAATCTAAATTTTGTAACAGTATTGAAAAATCCATAGTTTACCAAGAAACAAAGATACAACTTTTTAGAAACACAAATTCAAATAATACTAAATTCAAATAATACTAACTTTCCAATAATTTACAGGCGAAAAAGGAGTTTTGGCGTTACTCTGCTACCGACTTAAGGAAAATGTTTATAGAGACGACTCTAGCAAACAATCCATAAATTTCACAAAAACTTAGTATGACACTTTAATTTCCAGAAAAGTCCAATACACATAATATTTACGAGAATCCAAGCCTCTAATATTTAGAAACACGGATATTAGCTCAATAGATGACAAATCACGAACCAGCGACTTGAAAAGAGGCATTTTTCCTGCAAAAACCAATTTAAAGAATCTTATTCCTAGGCTTATACTTAATAAAAAAAGGGTATCTACTTCAGAAACTTTGTTCACTTTAAGATTCGTTTCGATATGTTGTGCTAAATATACAGTAGAACAGAAAAATCTAACGCAATAGAAATTCGGAGGCAATTACACTAGATCTTGTTCGACAAAATCACACTAGATCGCTCCATGATTTTTAAAGGAATAATCTGAAACCAGTATTGCCAGATGGAAATTTCAGATCGAGTAAGAAAGAGCCGTTAGAAAGACACAAACAGATGACCTTGAAGTGCTTCGAGCCATGCGTTATGAATAACAGTCTGGTTTAAAAAAGCGGAAAGTAGACACAGAATGTCTTCAATTCCAAAACGAAGGGACTGATGAATACTTTTTTATCATGCACAGTGGTAAATCTATATGTTGAGCAATGAAGAATTTTCTGTTTTAAAAGAATACAATATGAAGCGGCATTACTTCAGCAAGCATTTAGCTCAATATAATTTACTTACGGGCCAGTTAAGAAAGGATAAAATTAAAAAGCTCACTACCGATTTAGGGACACAGCAACAAATGTTCCATTCACAAACATCAAATCTAGACAGTTTTGTTAAAGCTAGTTTTATAGTTATTTCCAAAATAGCGAAAACATCGAAGTCATTTTCTGAGGGAGAGTTTGCTAAAGAGTGCCTAGTAGATGTTGCAGAACTTCTGTGCCCAGAAAAGAAGAAAGAGTTTGACAATGTGAGCATATCGCGACGTAATGTTGTTCGACGTATAGATATGGTGGACAGTGATATAAAAAAAATTGACTGATAGATTGGCTGGTTTTCAAGCATTTTCGATTGCTTTGGATGAGAGTACCGATTTATCTGACGCTGCCCGGTCAGCTATTTTTATACAAGGTGTTGAAGAAGAATTTGTAGACGGATTTTACCGATGACTTAGCAGATCGCATAGTTAGAGATTGCAGCTATGGCAGTCACGTGGCACGTAAGTAGTTAAGGGGTTTAAGTCTAGAATTCTTCTTTGGACGCCAACATTATTTCCCTCATATTCGCCCCATTGTCATACTCCCAGACCGCTGCACTTGTCCAATTCAAGCCATTTAAAACATGAATGATATTTTCAGTCAGTCCTGCACCAGTTGAATCATTGACTGTTAAACATTTTATGAAATGCTCCTTTACAGTTTTTTCTGATAATAAATCAACAAATCGGATTTTCAGCTAAAACAGTATATTTGGATTTTTTTGGCTAACGATATGATTTCGGACTTTACTCTTTCACCCATCAGCTCTATTAATTCGTTTTGAATATTTTCCCCGCAATAGTGGTCTGAAATATTACCTGCCACAGCTAATCGCAATTGCTCCTGCATAACTGGATCAAATTTGCTGAATATTAGCACTAAACCCAAGAACTTTTTATTGTGCGGCGTATATAATTTGTCTGAAGTGCCTCTGAACACTATGTTATTTTCAGGAAAATAAAGTGTAATATGCATTAATCTAGTTAAAGCATCATTCCATCTTGTGGTTTCTTTTCTAATCAAATGTTGTTCTAGGCAATCTATTATGAGAACTGCTGTTCTCATGAATTTTTAACATTTCAGGCAAGTGTTTCTAGTCCTTATATCCTTTAGATAATTGTCCACTGAGCTATTATCAAAAAGTCGGCAACAAAAACCATAAACCCGCTTTAGAAACGGAGTAAATTAACCAGCGAGGCTGAATGGTTTCATTGTTTACAAGTTTTTTCTAGTAGTGAGAATTAAGGAAATTTAGTCCGTTGTAATCTTTCGGATAATTATTCTTATCTATGTGGGTATGCGTTGCGCTGGGCCAGTAATTATTATATGATCAATAGTTCCAAAATATTTAACCTTAGATCGAGGATTCCCCCGAATTTCAAACAATTTCGATGTAGCTGACTAAATGGTGCTTCTGTATAGGTTACGAAATCTGTTAAACGGTAGGAAAAAAGAACTCCAAATTTTTGAGAACATTTTATCCGATGTAAGAGTAATTGCATTATTTAAAAACAACTGTTTTATTATTATTAGCGCTATAAAAATTAGCGGCCAATAAAAATTATAAAGTTCGTTATACTACTGTTTTGAATTAAGTCTTGTTTCTATTTTTGCGGTCGAATGGGGTAATCAAAATTCAAATGCGGTACCTTTTTTCTTTTTTGTTTTAATTCATCCATTTGTGCATCCAAATCCACCTAGAGCCTAGGCCTAGTTTCTAATATTCTTCTTTTTTCGCGACTGTAGTCTAAACGGATTTACTTAGGGCGAGACAGCTTAGTTTCCCATTTTAGTTTTCCATCTCTATCCCTTGATGTTAGCAGGGTCTAATCACAATTCACCAGATACGCGAAAAAATATTTCGGTTAAAGCGGGAGTTAACGTCACGTTAAATTATCAAACAAAGAAAAAGAAATGTTCAAGCCGTTTGTCTCTTAACCAAAATTCATTCGATGCAAGAAACATTATTCCGGTTACACCGGGAATGAATGTCACGCGATAGATTATCAAACACCCAGTAGCAAGGTATAATGGAATGCTGTATTTAATCAAGGATTCTATGTGGATCCTAAGTTCCAGTGAATGAAGTTCATTAAAGATGGAAAAAATTACATGCCAAGACATGAAAAATAGTTTCTAAAAAAATGCTGAAAATATATAGGCAGTGGGAAGAACGCCAACGTCTTGGCTCCGTAACAATCGAGAATCGACTGGATAGACTGGGTACCAAGTCACGAATTTTATTTAAACTGGCAATATATAGTACTACATTGTCTAACGCCTTTATTGTTACAAGAGTGGCTTGTAACAACTGGTATCGAAACCAAAATTTAAAAATACAATAAATATGTTATTACTACAGAAAAACACTAAGTAACTATTTTTTTTACCTTCACATTTAGTTAAATTAGTTGTTCCACTGATATCATCGGTTAAACCGGAATTATCCTGTTTATCTGAAAACTGAAGTGCTTTCTGTCCTTTCTGTTTGCGACTTTTTTCATTTTTACTTTTATTAACGTTACCATTCATATTCCTAGAGTTATTTTCGGTCCTGTTCTCTGGAAAGTGATTCTGAGTCTCGCTTTCTTCGTTTTCGAAAGTAGACAATACGTCATAACGTGATTTATTTGCATGTGTAAAATGTGCTAGATTTTGATCAAAAGAGTTTACGTATCGTTGATGCATTAGCATTTGTCTTCCGTCAGCAACAACTTGGTCATATTCTCTATAAATTCTGTAGTGATTAACGTCATCACGATTATTCAAAGCACGTGGTCCATAAACAAATGAATTATTCTGCCAGTAACCATCAGGCTCCCCTGGTATGCCGGGGTGCATTCTTGGTTCTGAATTATAGTATCCCTGATGCATCTGCATTTCGTGTCGTAACTTATCCTTCCTATGTTTTCTAGAGTTTCCATATCCAAATGCGCCTTTTACGGAACCTTTAATCGACCTTACTGTATCAGCTAGTCTATCATAAATACTCAACTTATACAGCTCTTTCACGACGAATTCACTTTGTTTATGTTCCGTTACACCACCCATTTGATGCAAGTCATAAAGCTGTTTAATTTTATTACCAAAATGTCTAAGCGTGAACAATTCACTTATTTTCTGTTCAATAGCTTGCGGAGAATTATCAAAAAACCCATTTGTTGCGGTGTCATATTTAAGTGCTTCTTCAAGCACTTTTTTTTCCTGTTCATACTCTACAAGGAGACGTCTTAGATAATCCAAAGTTGACCTATTAGACTCAGGGCCAAGGTTTTCCTCCCTAAAAATAACATTTATTTAATATTGGCATATAAAACTGACACACAGAACTACATAAAGACTAAATTTACAACATACACGGCCGGTTGCAGAAAGCTCAATTAAACAGCAGTTAAGTTTTGTGCAACCAGCTGTTAGAATATTTAAATACCACCGGATATTAACAAACACTTAATTATAGGTGTTACCATTGTGACGATTTATTTATATATAAGCAAGAGGATTGAGCAAATACATAAGAGGTTGAACTAAGTTGGAAACTGAGGACTATGAGTGGACTAAGGAGTTAACTAGGCGCAGAACCCTAAATTGGTTGAACTTGCCAGAGAACAAACCCGTACAAAAAAAACCAACAAATGTTCCTAGTTTTGGGAGGGTCTACGATGATCTGCTTGCTTACAAGGGCCCTTTATCAGAAGCTACTAAAAAAAAAGGACCAAAAAGAAAAAATGAGAGGGTTCATAATAATATATATGGACTGGGGTTCCTAAAAAAAAACTAGCGTCGGTGTTTGCCGTTAATTCCCACTCTAATACTACAATTATTTTGTCGGTTCGTGCATTGACTAAATACGGCTTTTAAGACCTTATTTTGCTTTAAAACCCAATTTATTAAATCGTGTAAATAGGTATACTATCCATTCGATGTCCGAATTTAAAGCCGAGATATGGGAAGGGAACATATGTCAGAAAACTTCTGAAAGTAACTTATTTAATAGAGACGGCAAAATAAATGCTCATTTTGCAAGTAAATCATTGATTGTTTTAAGTATATTCACTTATCTGTGTGAAACTGAGTTCTCTCATTTAATTTCGATAACGAAAGACAAAATAATTTTGATGATAATCCAGATATGCTTACTTAATATAAATTATATTTGCCGATACAGAGAAACCGATACACCACAATATAGATAACGCACGAATGTCCACTGTGCTCTTGAGAAATATTTTTTTTACAATCTTGTTCGTTTGTACATGGCATTATTTTTGGTATTATTGGTATGTTTTTTCTCTTTTAGTGAACATTCTACTTAAATCTATAAAATAGGTAAAATTAATAAATAATACGTGTTTTATTTTTGTGATTTATTTATGTATATCATTGATTACTGCACATGGTTTCTGTTTATTTAAAAATGTTCTGAACGGCCAGAACTTTGCGAAAAAAAATAAACAAATGACAATCGGAAAGTAAAAAAAAATGAGCATCGACTGGAACACACTGTATATTATTATATCATTACATTGAAAATATTTTATTTGAATCATGTGGTTTTACCAACAAAGCAATTTTGCATATCTTGCCCGAGGTGGCTCTGTTCCAACTGACCAGAGTCAATTTTTCCGTTGGTAATCTTCATACAATCATACAATCAACCAAATTTAACCAATCTATAATCTACAGTTATTGTTAACCTAACCTAACCTAACCTAATTGAGCGTAAAAAAACGTCATACTGTATTTTACCTATAGATAAAACTGGCCCTGGGGGGGTTTTATCCGTCAATCCCGAAAAAAAAAACGTCCGTATTTTATAACATTATAAAAATAAATTCTCTATATTAAAATGGATGGTATTACAAAAAAACCAAATGAATTATGGCTATTCTACACGAAAAAAAACATCTTGCTGAAAATTACATGGCGATATCTTTTTTCGTCTCTTAGATATCTTGAAATTGAATGTTGGTAGTGCAGTAAAATTGATGTAGTAAACAGTTTACTTACGGAAATACTTTATTATTTAAACCCAAAATATTTTTACCTGGTTATTAAATACTTAATATATTCCTTCAAGGAATCGTTGTATGGTGTAATAGCATTTTTTTGCAGAAAATGAGCAAATGCAGCGGTACATTTAATAATGTATTTATGCTCTTTTTCTAACTCTTCCTTTTTATTCAAAACCTTGTTAATTATTATTTCTTTCTCTCTGGTAGCATCTTCTTTGTTATTGATATTCCTAAGTACATTTTCATCTACAATTCTATTATTGAAAGTTTCTGTTTCATAATATATGTGCATGTGGGTGTTGAAACGACAGTTACATTGACGGCAGGTTTGATTAGATTTATCAATAGCCCAACAATCTAAAATATGTGGATCGCCTACGATCTCGGCAGGCACGTTATTTAAATAACACGGATTATGGCACCGCTGTTTGTAATGGTACTTATTTTTTCCAGCCACCTGTAAAAAACAATTTATAAATGTATACAATTGTTTAATTATTGCAAGAGACAGAAAACATTTATTGAGTTTTATAATAATTTAACCTGGTAGTGAAATAAAACAAAATCATATCTACAAGAATACATTTTATGCAAAAGTACGGTTAAGCCCTTTGTAAAAAAGGCACGACTCTTCCCCTCGGATATTTTTGTATAAATAAGCTGGTGGAAGGGAATCCTGTGTTTTATCATCGCATATTGACCGGACCTCATTTTTTTTCTTTAGTAGAAAAATAGTAGTTTTGACATTTTTTTAACAAATACATATAGGTTTTTATCGATCGAAACAAAAAAAATTATTCGTTTTTAAAGTTAAGACCAATCTGCGATGATAAATGACGTTTATGTCCAATACATAACCTACAAAACAACAAAAACTTCATGACAAAGAATTTTCGAGTTTTCTTCATAATTCTGCTTGTATTTAATGATTTTTGAAAGAACTTATAAAGGAATAATTTTAGTGGTCACTAATTTATTTATTTACTCACAACAACACTACAGAGTAACAAACAATTCCAGATGATTTAATCTAAATCTAAATAACGAAGAAACTAAAGACAAAGTGATAAACTAAACAATTCACAGATAAAATAATTTCCAAGGGGCAATTCTAACAAAAACACTAAAAACACAAAAATAATCAGTTTAAAATTGCTCGTTTAAGCAAATTTTGCAGAATTAAATATTCTGTAAACTTTGTTTAAAGCTCATAAACCTAATAACTACCTGTAAAGAGGTCATATTGCGTAAAATGTATATTGTAATATTTGACTATTCTGTCTACAAAAGAATTATTACCATAGTTTGTGCAATGGAAAATTTCGTGAAACAAAGCTGCTGGACGGGTATGTCTTCTTGGAATCCGAAATAAAATATTAGGAAGCAAGTCAGTACAATCGATAAGCCCATTCAAGAACTTGTAGAGGAAAAAGACTAATAAGAATAAGCATTCTAAATTTTAGGTTCTTGTAGCTAAAAACTACAATTCAGTTTAAAAATTGTTTCTTCAGTTTTTGTGAAAAGTTAACAAATTGAATGTGTTATTATTTTTAAATGCTATTTTTTTATTCTCTTCAAAATTACACTAAACATTATTTCTTTAATAGAAAATGCTATTTAATTTCTTTAAAAAATATAAAATTCTGACTAAATCTAGTTTTTTATTTTTTAAATATATAGTTTTATACTTAATTAAATATAGGTAGAGAAAAATCGATTTATTATTTTATATTAATTATAATTCCTTTTTTTTTTAATAAGCATAATCGTTTTTTTTTCTTTCTATATTTATTTATACTTAAATATAATTATTTAACACATAAAAGATCAGATTTTGTCAAAATTCTTACTTTTTTTAGTTCCCTCGTAAAAGGGCAGTAGTGTAATCGTGAAAAAATCTCCCTCCCAGATTTTTTCAGATCTTTATGTTTCAGGATCCCTAGATGCTGAAAAACATGTTTTCTCAATTTCGTTGGTCTGTCTGTTTGCGGCATAGCTAAAAAACTACTTACCCGATCGACTTCAAATTTTGGTCAAAAATTAAGGGACATATGGGGATGACCTGGTAACATAGTCTAATGAAATGTAAAAAAATATTACTAAAGAACTACTTACCCAATTAACCCCAAATTTTGCACAAAAATCAAATATTATGCAGGAATTAACTGGTAAAATTTTGATATGAATTGAAGATGGCAAACCAAAATAGCAGCTTAACAAAATATTTATAAATTCTGTCTGAAAAAATTCCTTCATGAATTATGGTTTGAATTCAAGATGGCAGAACCAAATAAATTGTTTGCATTCGTAAAAAAATCACCCTTCCAGGGTTTACATATCTTCACGTTTTAGCGTCCCTAGATGCCAAAAAACATGTTTTATCAATTCCGTCGCACTTTCTGTCTGTCAGTTCGCGGCATAGCTTAAAAACACTTACCTGATCGAATTCAAAATGGTCATATGGGGAAAACCTGGTAATATTTTGGTATGTATGAATCCAACATAGCAAAACAAAATGGCGAATATTTAAAAATTCAGCCCAAAAAAATTACTTATTAGATTAATTTCAAATTTTGTGGAACCATTAAGTGTGATATAGAGATAAACTAGTACGAATTCAACATGACCGAACAAAATGATGATGTACATGCATGCGTCACTGTAAAAACGACTTACTCAATTTATTTTAAATTATGCCCAAAAATCTAGTGTGGCATAGGTCGAAACTGGTAACATTTTGGTAGGAATCCAAAAACAAAATCTCGCCCAACAAAAATGTTTGAAAAGACAGTATATATGTGTTACTAAATGACTATGTACCGAACTAAATTGGGCCACACTTCTCATTCCTAATAAAAGATTCATACCAGGAGAAGTTCCGCGTAGAGAAAATTTACCGATTTTTTAATTAGAATTAAATAGAATTTTCTACTTAAAAGATAATTTTTAGTACAATTTTGAAAAGAGCAAAAAAAACTAGGTTTAAAAATATAAATAATTCAATTTGGCCTATTGATGACGATTTAATTTTTAACTAAATTGCAGTTTTTGACCATTCTATTAGATGAAAAAAAAGTAAAATTTGGTATGCTTATTAGTGACAATAGAAGTATTTTTATGTCCCGGTCGAAGCAATAGAAGCCGCTATACATATGTCTTATGTATATGTTTAAAAAGCCATTTTTCAGCAAAAATTAGAAAAGATTTGGCTTCCGGTGGTTGTGCAATGCAAGGATTCCCTTCCCTTTTGCAGTGCAGTTGCTTTTTCACGAAAATTTCCGGAAGTAACAGTTAAAAAAACAAATCAAAATCAAATACAAATTCATGTCTTAGCTTACAAAAAAAACCAATATTAATACATATGACGTTATATAAAATCAATTCAACAAGCAAGCTCTAACAATATCAATAATATAGGCGTCCGCTGTTATGTTCATATCTTTGGTCTTTTGAATATCACTTGCGATTTGATCGATGCCATAATATCAAACTTTGTGAAGTTTTTACAAAGTTCGATAAAACTCTCTTTTAAACGCATGTGAATACTTGAATATTTCTCAATAGTTTAAATATTGCATTATTATTAGTGCAAAGTCGGATTGTATAGCACATATTTAATAATATTTAAACTGACGTATACCAAATGGAACCAACATAGTACAAAAGATTTTACGACTGGCGTCACACACTGGTCAATTTTAATGGAAACGTGGCAGAAAATAGGTAAAACTTATTTTGCACAACACCAACAAAAAGTTGCCGAGTCTAAAGCTAATACTCCAAATAATTAGTTGGCTGGGAAATATGTCTCCTCTTCATTTGTTTTTTCATGACACGAGACCTCAAAACAGGACTTTGTTACCAGCTAGTGTTATTTATTACTTTAAACAAGCATATTTCGTGAAATTTAAATCATTGCCACAAAAATTGTATTTACAAATTAATATTTATGTGCTGTGGATGTTTAACCTAGAGGTATGTACAATAGTTATAGTATACGTATAAATTTTGCATGATAAATTTGTTTTAGAATGAATTTAAATCCCAAAATTTTGGGATATACACTTTTGCACGTTATTTTTCCGGGAAAAATAATTTAGTAAGATTTTTGTTTATGAACTAACTCCGATTAACCTATCGTATGTGATTTTTTTACTTATCTAAATACTTCACTAAATTCAAAAGAAAATTTTGCGAATATTTGCGTTTTGGTTAGAAAACTGAAAATTAAAAATACACGTTAGCGCACAAAATTTTAACATTTGAATGTCAAGTGGTGTTTAAATGCTATTTACGTAAATTAGATTTCGTTATATAGTTTGGCCTTTATTAGCATATTGTTAATATCTACAAAATTATCAAAAGCAATTATACAGAGAGGTTCATATAATAATACATACTGTGACAAAACATCTTTTACTATTGGTCTTTTTTAACTTCTTGCATTTTTTAAATTTTACTTTTAAATCAGGTTGAGAAAATGTTAAATCCAAAAATGGACTGTTGGTAATTTAGCAAGCGGTATCCCATAAAATGTGCAGTGTTAAAACAAAATCACGGACTTATTTTTGTTTAAATAAAATTTCAAACCTATTCTAATTATTTACAGATATGGATGAATATATAATTTTGAGCCATAAATATAATTTTGAGTCATAAAGACCTCTTCAATATATTACTAACTTGTCCTAACAAAAATATAGAATCGAGATTTGCTCATTACATACAAAAATATTACATTTAATAAAATGTGAGACACTAAACAGAAGTTCAAAAAAACTTTTAAAATTTAATTTTTAAAAAAGTGGAAGGCAGTTTTTCGAAAAAAGGGCACTTTTTTAAGCAAATATGGAAAGTGGCTAGATCTCACTGTTAAATTTCAAAAGAAAGACATACCAAATGCAGCGATTGTAAATAAAAAGTGGCGGCCAAAAGTTGGTTTTCATGAGAGTAGTGAACGAACAAAACGATCAAAAGCTCTTCAGTTGCAACACAAATGAGTTTTCGTTCGGAAGGAAATATTGGGGCATCAAAAATATTCAAAGATATTAGCAATGTGCCATCTAGAGCCGAAGAATATTGCAAGGCAATATCAGATACAAAAATTAAGTAGTGACGAAGCACTTTCATTAATAATTAATGCAAAGTTAAGCAAGAGCCAATATATTTTCATAAGAAACCAAGTTAGAGAAAAAAACTGCCACGTGTATCCTGCATACCATGAAGTTCTTGAAGCTAAAAACCGATGCTATCCTGTAGAAATTATAATTCGTTCTGAGACCGAAGCTGAGGTTACATTACAGTCATTGTTAAATCATACCTGCAAAAGACTAATTCAGGTTCAGGAAGAAGTGATTCAGTGCGTTAGTGAAGGTATGGATATTAATTTAATTTTAGTATGCAAATAGGGGTTTGTTGGATCTTCAGGTCAGAGTATAAACAGAGGTTTGAGGACATGAATAAATCGGACAGCAGTATTTTTTAACATCTTTGGTACCAATTAAACTTGTTCGTAAAGAAACCAAAATCAATGAGTCTAATATTTGCCAGAATTTAAGAACAGCATCTCCAAGATTTTCTAGGCCGCTTAAGTTGCAATATATTCGTGAAACCACAGAACATACTCAGCGAGAAAAAGAACACATTGCCAATCACCACACACTCCCTTTAAAATTATTTTTAACAATAAAACCATTACAATAAAATTTGAACTACACCTCACAATGCAATGCCCTCACATCAAACACATCTACTCAAAAATGTTATATTTGTGGGGCTACATCGAAGGATTTTAATAATATTGATGATGTTATTATAAGAACTGACAGCAATTTAAAGCATGGACTTTCAATTTTACACGCCTGGCCTGGATGCGTTTCTTTGAGTGCAGTCTTTTAAATTTACTATATAAAACGAATGTTGCGAAATGGCAGGTTAGATGTGCTAAAGATAAGATAAAAGAATCAGAATCAAATAAATGTATCCAGGAACTATTGCGGTTGCAGATCGTGTTAATTATGGACAAACCAAAACCAGGTTTTGATAGTTCCAATGACGGAAATACAGCGCGCAGGTTTTTTGAAAGAGCAGAAATAGTAGCGGATATAACAAAAGTAGATATCAATATTATTAAAAGATTTCATGTGTTACTCCAAACTTTGTCGTCGGGATTTGACAATAACGAAGAAAAATTTAAAATATATTCAATAGAAACAGCAAAACTTTTTACATCCTTATATCCCTGGTATACTATGCCGGTTACCCTTCATAAAATCTTGATTCATTGTTCAGAAATAATTAATTTCTACCTTATTCCGATAGGGCAGTTATCCGAGGAAGCAGAGGAAGCTCGAAATAAAGATATAAAAAAATATAGGGAAGATTTTTCCCGGAAAATATCACGAATTTTTCCCGAAAAACATCACGAATAGACAATCTAAAAGATGTCATAAATCGACTTCTTGTTTCCTTGGATCCCTGCATATCAAGTTTAAAAAAGGGACCACCAAAAAATAGTAAAAACTTTTTTCCTGAGGCACTTGATTTACTGAAACCTCCAGAAGTAAATCAAGAACAAAACGATGTACCATTTTTAAATTTAGATTCTGACGAGGATTAAAAAAAATAAAAATTGTACCGTTTCTCCTTATGTGTAATCTGCTTTATAAATAACCAGATTTGCGTGAAAATTTGTCAATTTAACGCTTTTGTAAATTTGTAATGTTTAACGCTAACCCCTGATTTAACGAAATCATGCATAGGACCATAAGCCGTAAATCTTTAGCAAAGTAACTCCTTTGCACTTTCGATGTATTTTTAATCGCTATAAGTAGTAAACTGGCCTAAATCTATTTTTTTAGTAAGTATACGATTGAAAATAACAATACGTAACAGGTTTGCATAGAAAAGAAAATACCCCAAAATATAGGACAGCTAAAAAATTATTTCTAATTGATAGCGGTACATTTCAAAGATGCAAAAGTTTATTGTTCTGTTATTAGTGATGCCGTTTTTTTTCACTTTGAAGTAATATTTCTTTAGTTGGTGTGATATTTTTATGACATCTACTTATTGATAAATTAAATAATCCATACTCTCCCGCACTCTTTAATTGTTTTATAAATTCCGGGAGATCCTTGTCTTGCCAAATGATAATTTTACGAATTTTATGTTCATGCCAGTATCTGATAAAACTGACCTAATATAGTTTATTTTATTAGAAAGTATTTTTTTGTGCTAACTGGATCTCGGCACTATTTAATGTGAATAAATTGTTATAGATGTGATGAACTTATGATATACTAGGTATAATAAATATATTTTGTATTAAAGCGATCATATTGTAAATACACCCTGTATAAATAATTTGATCTTATCAAATTAATATAATTCCAATAATACACAAACATGTATCAATCAATTTTTTTCTTTTAGTTATTAGCTCACTGTTTAGATGCAAAATAACAACTAAATAAGAAGAAAAACTGTTTTTTAAAATTGTAAGATACTTTGTGCATTATGATTAAAATATATTTCTGATATTAAATAAACTACAAAATATCATCATAAATTCTAAAAGAACATTTATTATCATTAATATTAAAATGTTCTATAAACATTTACACGTATTTTTTGGTCTACTTATTTTTTGCCACGTTTCCATAAAAATCTACCAGTGTGCGTCAGTTAGGAAATCCGATTTTTTATACCCGACCTTAACTAATCGACGCACGACCTTACTTTATTGAAATCTAACAGCATGATGATTTAAATAAATCTATTATCTTCATTTTATAACATCCCGAGACTAAAGCAATGGTATCTTACATTACTAATGATGTGTCCTGTTGAGTGCTGTTGTTCAGCGACAGCAAATTGAACAATTTGTTCTTTCACGTATTCCTTAGATCTAGTAGACACAGGCCGTTCAGTCTTACCTATATAGTTTATAGCAGGAAATTTTATGAACTCCTTGTGACTGCAAACATCTTTTGGCGATCTTAAGCTTGCCCAATCTTTTGGTTTCGGTCTGCAATTATTATAATCCTAATCGAATACCTAATATTGATTGATAACTGATTGATTCTAAGATGATAGTGAAAACTAAAAATTAAATATCTATTCATATATTTGGGTTTCCTGTAAACAGGATGACCTAGGTTGCTGTTCTTGTTATTTTGTACTAACACTACAAAATGACCTAGGTTGCGGTCTTCTTTCATTTGTATTAACATATTAAAGTAGGGAATAGTACCATCTGACTCAGTTTCCATAGTGAATTTTATATTAGAATGTTATTGGTTTAGATCGGGTAAGTACAACCTTTGCTTATTAAAGTAAAAATTCACACATTTTCGTATTTAGTAATTATAATAGCATAACCAGACATACAGTGGCTATTGAGGTGAAGTAGGTGAAGTGCTAGTTCACCAGGAAAAATAAACAAGCAAACATCTAAACTATATCTATTATATATTTCTTAAAATTTTAGTTTTTACATTCATTTATTTACCTAATTGGTAAAAAATAAACTGTACATCTCGAATAAATATTTTACTTGACCGTTGGCGGCATGTCTTTTTAAACCTTTCAATATTTGACTTTGCTGGAGGTGCTATGTTTATGTTTTCCTACTTGTTGCCATTTCCGATGACGTCGAGCCCAGCGCCATACAACGCTCTCGGTGAATTGCAGGCGCAGTACACTACACCCACGTGTCGTGTTTGCGGTGGTTTTTTACTTTTATTTTCGATTTCGCTGCAACCGGTGAGTTCCTTTGCAGTTAACTTAACTGTTCTGTGTTATAATTATTTATAGTGTTGTTACAACTTCAAATTCGAAGTTAGTAAATGTGATTGTTCAAGACTGGAATAAATTAAAAGACGTCTTTGAATAGTGACAAATCTGATGAAAAATCAATCCGCCTTGCGAAAGGATTTTTTGGTGAGATGAACGATTTTGAATTCACGTTTCTGGCATTAGTGTTTAATGACATTTTCACACGGACATACTATTTGACGTTCTTCAAAAAAAAATCGCTTGACATTCATTTTTGCATATCATTGATAAAGCAAATTCTATTACAGAAATAAATCATTACAAACGTGAGCTTGCTAAGCTTTCACCTGAAGAAATTAGGGCTAAGTATAGAACCCTTTTTTATGAAATATTGGACCATATTTTAATGGAAATGACACTACGATTTCAACACTGTAAAAAACTTACATTTTAATGTTTGGCAGGTTCTGCTAAATTTTCAGAATATAGTTTAAATTTTCCGACTGGCCCGTTTGAAAATGTATTACAGTTATATGAGGAAATATTTTCAAAAAGTCAACGACTTAAAAATGAGCTTGGTCTCATTTTTGCCAATGGAATATATCGCTGCAAGAGCAAGTGAAAAAAAATTAATAAAAATAAATATATTTTCACCGGAGCATATAAATTGTTTTCCCTTATTTTGACAGTACCGACGACAAGCGCTTCAGTGGAAAGAAGTTTTTCTTGCTTCAAATGTGTAAAAACTTATTTAAGAAATACAATATCTCAAGAAAGACTTACTTCTCTTGCAATTCAAAAGGAATTTCTGGAGGAGATTAGGGCAACTCATCCGTTCTATGAGGATGTTATAAATAAGTTTGCTGCTATAAAGGATAGGAGAATTGATTTAGTATACAAAATTTAGGTAAGTCGTCAAAAATATTCTAAATATTTTCTTGCTTCATTTGCACTTCACTTACTTTTTCACCCGCGAGCCGCCACTGCAAACTTATAAAAAAACAAATCAACAAAAACAGATAGAAAAATAAAATGAATTTAATGAGAGACTTGAGTTTGAAGCTGAGAAACAAGATGATCAATATTGGGGTCAATATCACTAGTACATAGGCGCAAAGTGTTTTCTAAATTAACATCTGTAAGCCGAGTATGATGCTTTTTTTATTATTTTTCATGATTAAAAAAGCTGGTCACATTTATACGTGCTACCGAATGTACAGATTATTTTTCGTGCGAAAAATCTCAGCTGTGGATCAGTGGCAGTTATTTAGATAAAGTAGGTGAAGTGAAGCAAATATCTAACTATATTTATTATATATCTCTTAAAATTTAAGTTTTTACATTCATTTATTCACCTAATTGTCAAAAAATAAACTGTTCATCTCGAATAAACGTTTTACTTGACCGTTGGCGGCATGCCTTTTTAACACTTTCAATCGAACTTTATTATAACAACTATAACAGTGGCGCAAACCGCTTCGACTTTGCTGGAGGTGCTATGTTTAGTTTACGATTTTCCTACTACTATGATAAAGCGTACGCGATGACGTCGACCGCATGGAAGATTAATGTTAACCAGCGCCATACAACGCTCTCGGTGAATTGCTAACGCAGTACACTACACCACGTGGGGTGGTTGTTTACTTTTATTTTCGCGGATTTCGCTGCAACCGGTTAGTTCCTTTGCAGTTTACTTGACTGTTTTGTGTTGTATTTATTTATGGTGTTGTTGCAACTTTATTTGATGTCGGGTTTATTAATTTACATTATTGATGAATCCGATCACGCATGAGGTTTGCATTTTGTTAGAAACTCCATTATTTAATCGATGGAAGGAACAAGATCAGAGTTTTAATCGTCATCCTGGTTTTCGGCGTATAAATGGTTATGTAGTAGTCAAATATTACAAAAATTGTTTTGCTGACCTTGTTTACTAGTTTCCAGTAACTATTTAGTGTGGAATAAGGAAGGATTTGCAGGTATGTTAAATATATGAAGGTCTTTGCATAAACATGAAGACTCGGCGGAGCATTTAAAATGCGTATTAATGCTAAAAACATTTGTACAAAATTAAAGCACACTGACACTTTAAAAGAACTATATAAAATACCTTTTAACGACAACATCCGATTAAATAGACTATTTATGTGCTTGGTAATTGATGCAGTTTTGTATCTTGCAAAACAAGAGTTAATCTTTCGCGGCCATGATGAGAGCAGCGAGTCAATAAATAGGGGGAATTTTAAAAAGCTTTTAGGTTTATTAATATCGAGAAGTTCCCAAGAACTAAAATATCATCACAAAAAAATTAAAAATGTTTTTACTGGTGACTCGAAAACTATTCAAAACGAAATAATTAATTATTGATTGAATTTAACTGAATGCATTTCTGATTATTTAAATGATCATGTAAAAAATTAAATAATGAACACACAGTTTTTTTCTGTGCAAGTGGATGACACCACTGATATTACGCAAACCTCCCAGTGCTCCATAATTTTAAGATACGTTAATTCAGAAGGTTCAGTAGTCGAGAGATTCTTAGGATTTTATAATCTCAGCTCCGATAGAACGTCGGAGAATTTATATTCTCTATTGGATCAAATTTTGGACCAATTTGACTATAAACATAAGTTAATAGGGCAATGTTACGACGGCGCAAGTGTGATGTCTGGCCATCTAAATGGTCTTCAAAAAAAGAAAGAAAAAGCGCCGCAGGCTGTATTTGTCCTAATGCAGCAAAGTTTAAAAATATTTCTAAACGTCGTAAATTCTAAACAGTAATTGGAATATGTCGCTGCAAGATCAAGTGAAAAAAGTTAATGAAAATAAAGATATTTTAACCAAAGCATATAAAGTCTTTTCCCTTATTTTGATAATACCATCGACAAGTGCTTCAGTGGAAAGAAGTTTTTCTTGCCTCAAACGTGTAAAAACTTATTTAAGAAATACAATATCTCAAAAAAGACTTACTTCTCTAAGCAATATTTCAATTCAAAAGGAATATCTGGAAGAGATTAGGGCAACTCATCCATTTTATGAGGATGTTATAAATAAATTTGCTGCTATGAAGGACAGGAGAATTGATTTAGTATACAAAATTAGGTAAGTCGCAAAAAAATATTCTACCCCTTCCACATATAAAAAAATTCTGAAAAAAAATTATTGCGATATTTTCTTGCTTCATTTGCACTTCACGTACTTTTTCACCAGCGAGCCGCCGCTGCTGTGGATACTTTTCTTCGGATAGGTATGTTCTGTAAAATTCGCTTACTTCCACATCATCAAATTTAGACTTTAAATATTAGTCTTCTTCAAGCTCGATCAACTACATTCGTTGGTGAAGCGGGGCATCTTAAACATTACACTTACAAGGATTTGCAAAAACATTGAAAGTGCTATCCATATTCTTAAAATCAGAAAACCGATCAGTGAATTGCTCTGACAGTAGTTTCAGTTCTTCAGCATAGTGACCGTATTCAATGTTGACGTGACTGAATAATGTTAAAAAATGAAAACAGTTCTTACTTCTCATTTTGTGTTTCCCGCAAGCGAATTTTGTTTTGAAAAACTTTTGTTTGGCATATGGACTCAATATTATTTTGCGGTTATTTGCACCATTTTTGCCATACATTATGAATGTACAGCTGATTTACCAATTGCCCTTGTTTTTGAAGTTTCAAGTTCATGTCGTTTAAGTGTCCTGTGATGTCTACCAGAATTGCCAAGTCACAAAGCCATGTTGGATCACAAATTTGCGGCAATGTTTTCTCTTTCATTTCCATAAAATCAGATGTTTATTTTCTAAGGTCGTAAAATCTTTTTAGCATTTTACCTTTGCTTTGCCACCTTACTTCGCAATAGTATGTCACATCATCGTGTTCTGAAGAGAGTTCATCCAAAAATGCTTTAAACTGGCGATGGTTAAGACCGCGGGATCTAATGAAATTGATGGTACTTACTACCACATACATAATGTTCTTCAGTCGAATGGACTTAGAGCACAAGTTTTGTTGGTGAATAATGCAATGTAGAATTATTAAATCACATTTTTGCACATTCATGGCGGTTGCTCTTTCCTTCAGAAATTCGATAAAACCTTTTCGTGAACCAAACATTGAAGGCGCACCATCTGTGCACACTCCAACTAATTTACACCACTGCAAACCGTATTGCTCAAAAGTACTTTGCACCTCGGCAAAAATAGCTTTTCTAGTAGTAGTCCCTCCTACACACCTCGTATAAAAATAGCTAACTGGGCTGTGTCAAATAAATCGGTACTCTCATCCAAAGCAATGTTTTTTTGATATCACTGGCCATCAAATCTCTACGTCGAACAACACTACGACGCGATAAGCTCACTTTCTCAAACCCTTTCTTCTCTTCTGGGCACAAAAGTTCTGCAACATCTACTAGGCACTCTTTAACAAGCTCTCCCTCAGAAAATCACTTCGATGTTTTCGCTATTTTGGAAGTAACTATGAAACTATATTTAATAACACTGTCTAGATTTGATCTTTGGGAATGGAACATTTGTTGCTGTTTCCCTAAATCGGTAATGGGTTTTTTAATTTTATGCTTTCTTAACTGGCCCGTAAGCAAATTATATTCAGCAAAATGCTTGCTGGGGTAATGCCCCTTCATATTGTATTCTTTTAAAAAAGAAAGTGTTTCAGTACACAACAAACCAGACATTTTGATAGATTTTTTTTCTTCTGACCTGAATTTGCTTGAATATTTCCCGCATCTTTCTTATCAGTTGTTAAGAAGTAATGAGTTGACACGCGCGCTGAGAGGTTTATATATTACCCGCAATAAGCAACTAGAATACTCTCGAGAGTCTCGATCGTACGCGAATATGCGATGCGAGCGCTCAGAGCCGACTGTTATTCATAACGCATGGCTCGGAGCGCTTCATACATCATCGTGCAGCGGCTTCCCGAATGTTTATCTGTTTGTGTCTTTTAACGACTATTTCTGACTGGATCTGTGGCGTTCTACTGCGTATCCTTAATAAAATTATTTATCAATTTTAGTCTATATGATTTGAAGAATACAGTTTTAGTTTGGTTGACAGTAATTACAAATAAACTATGTGTGCTAAATCTTTAATTTTTTTGGGCGTTATTTGGAAGTTTCGGATTGGAACTGGTGGAGGGCTGGATCGGCGGGCTTGCTCATATATGTTTAGATGATCTAGAAAAATAGTTCTCCATGTGCAGTAGCTCCAGCAGAACTCAAAGAATCTTGGAAAATGAAATATGAAGACGATAAGCATTCTCTTATCAATTCAATTACGATCAAATCAACGTTTTGTGTTTAAATATGTCAGAAATTATGGAAACTGAATCGTCAATAGGTACATTCGTATACTCCCTGTATTTCAACATCAAACTGTGTTAATTGTTTTTGGAGTTTTTGCTAAAAAAAAATCAGATCTTCTTGTAACGGGTTTTAAAATATTTCCTAAAGTTTTTTCTATTATGTAACATTGGACTGTAGTATTTTTGGGAGTCCCTAAAATCGAGCAATTTTCGAACCGCTTGGCTTCAGTTTCTCTTTCTTTAAGTCCGTCAAATCCAAGCCACTGAGAAGTTTGTAGATTCTCCTTTCACTCTTAGTTTGGTCAGTTCGTGTAGTCGTATAGCTGTCATTCTGAAGGAATGCCTCTATTTTCTCTACATAGTTGTTCTTGTTCATGACCACCGTTGTATTTATTTAATCTGCAGGTAGAATTAACCTTCTTTGTCGTTAAGGCCTCTTTATAGCTATTCTCTCGTCAGTGGACATATTAGATTTTGTCAAGAAAATCGGCAATGCTTAAGAATGCCAAAAGTCGTAATTCATTTGCAATCAGCAGAGAATATTTGTTCCTGCGATACAGTGTATATACGTGAAACTGAAGAGTCTGTGTCTACTAGACTTAAGGAACATGCACTATGTATAATTAAAAAACAAACTGTTCAAGATGTAAAAGGTTCTTGCATCACTCCGGGATAACCCTCCAGAAACTAATTCTTACCATGAGTCACACGTCGGTAAACACCGGTCAGGTATACATACCTAAACTCTGGACATAGTAGGGTAACTATCTCGCGAATAACATGTAACTGTGACTTTGACTATTACGTAGTTAGTACGGAATTGTATTGTTCCATTTAAGTAGCCGAATAGCAATAATTCACCCTATTCCTCACTTCTTTATTTCTTTCTTTATATAATCCGTTTTAAAAATATGTACAACTATCTAATTGGGAATACGGCGTAGAGCGTATAGAATAGGTTATTGGTATTTGAGGTAGGATACATGCGCTTCTCTTAGCTTTCTAGCTACGCTTAGGACCTAAAATTAAAACGCAGGCAATTTCTCTGGTGAATATGCTGATGATAGTCCTAAAAAAATTACGCGCCATTAAAATTCGTTAATTTTCAGTACATTTTGGTCAAATATTTTGGCCAATTTAAATCTCAAAAATGTAATTTTGGACTTTGGTTTAAATAGTAATTATCATTAAATATCTTATCATAAAGACTGATTCTCTTTTTAACGTGATGTTTAATTTGTATGCATTTTTAATCTGTATACTCACAAAAACAAACATCATAGCTAAATATTTATAGGGGAGATGAAAATAAACAATGGCGACTTTTACTTTTAGGTTGGCTGCATTTCTTTACTGATAAAATTACTTAACATCAAGTGTCTACGGCTGCTCCCATACGATTTTATAGTTTTGGATTCTTTAAATACACAACTGTCACTTATTCCCAATTACACTGAAGTCATGAACACTAAGGTGGTACAAATAAAGTTATCTACAAAGTTCCCATTAAACCTATACTGTATATTATTACCAAGCGTTTACGATTTGCGAACATTCCGCCGGTTCTTTAAAATTTAATGCGTTGTGTCGTAGCATGCGGAGAGTTGCGGTACTTGAGTCACTACTATAATTTTGCCATCTGTCATAACCATAACTCTTTGTTTCGTTTTTATTTTTTATTTCCTTGAAATAACGCTTTAAGTTGTTTTGTTCAGGTGTGACATAACCAAGTTGTGATATTTTTAATTTTCTATAAAATGTGGCTGACTGACGAAAGCTACTTTTTTTTCTTATGGTATGTGACGCCATTGTGAACCATTTTAACTTGTTACTCGTAGACGATAACACAACTAATTCATGATTAAACTGAATTACAATGACCTTATAAGGACAGTGGCGACAATGGAAGCCCACCCGCCAAATTGATGCAAAATTTCTAAAGGGGCACCCATATTATCGTTAGTTTTTCGCAAAATATGACTAACTTATTCTACTTTTATATTGACAACCTCTATCAGTGTCAGTTGTAATAGTAGTGTTATGTTAATGTTTTAGTTTAATAATCTATTCGAATTGTCTAGTACAAACTTAGTTTTTCATTTAGATTTTTAACAAAACAATGTTTGTGCAAGCGATTAATGAGAGTTGTCTGCCAAGTGAATTTAGTAATGTAATATGTACTGAAGAAGGCCTACAAAATAAAGTTAATATAATAAAGTGCCATATTTAATAACTTTTCTTGGAGTACACTTAAACTTAAAAAATTTACGTTCATAGTCATTTACACATTCATCACAAACACTTTATAATTACAAGCAAATAACAGGTGAATCAGGCTTAAATACATTTCTCCATATGGCCAATGGCTGTAAACTTCTTGTTTGAATTAATATTCATTTCAATAATCCCAAAAACTAATAAAATGATACACTAAAATAACCAACCTCATAAGAAACCCACGTAGGCGAAAAGTAAACAAAACGATTTTAGCAGCAATATGGCCGAACCAATCAAAAATTGGTTACCCTATTGTCGCTACTGTCCTTATAAAATCACCGACCGAATCTCATACCAGCGCCCCCGATCTCTGGAACCTCAAGTACAAGAGGTAATAGTTTACTTGTAGTAAATAATTACTGTAATTCTTACTTCTAAGTTGCAACAGAAGAATAACGACTGGTAATAGCCAGTTTAAAGTAACATCAGACGATAACTTTTTCTACTCTGCAACGACTCATTTTACTTTATAGTAATACGTTATAGGAGTACATTTGAACGTAATGGAGTAGCCTCTGCAAAGTTTAAGAAGGTACTGATACTTAAAAGTTGTAATTAAGTAAATAGTTTAGAAACAGTAACTTTGAATAATTACTATTATGTCACGGAAAAGAAATGAGGACCTTGGAGTCAATTCTTTAAGTAGTTGCTTGGCAGTAGTTATTATATAATTACTTTACATGGAAAATTACTATAACGTATTACTGGCAGTAACAAAGACATACATAATACTTAAAAACGTGTAACCCAAAGTGTTTATTGATATATAGTAGGATTATTAGTAATAAATACGTCAAAACTCTAAAAGAGTAGTAGTGGAAACATGCGGTTGCTTATCAAAACATCTGACATTCTTTCGCTCATTAGATGAGAGATTTTTATATTATTTTATAATTCATCGGTTGGTTTCATTATCAATAATCCCTCCTTCTGATTAAAAACCATTCGACGAGCCGGGATCCCTCGTATTTTATTGCCTCAGTATTTTTTTTAGTAGTTTTTATATTCTCTATCTTATCCTTATCGGCTAAATTGTTAAATTTTAACTTTTTTAGTTTTTTTTTACTTTTTACTAACAATGGGAGGTATTATGAGAAATGAAGTACTTAAAACTTATAACTACACCATTTGAGCCTCAAACGTATATTAGATTCATGTATCTACAGCGGATCTAGTTACTGACATCTAGCGTAGAAAAGGTCCCATACTTCCCACTTTCCGATACTATCCGACTTTCCCCATATCACAGCCTAATAGCAAAGGCTTATACAAAAAAAAGTCTCGACATCAATGCCAATGTCTATCGTATGTACATCATTTTCCTTACCAAACTTATATTGGACAACAACTAACTAAAATGGTTTTAATTGTGAACTGACATCAAATTAATTTTTTACGACATAATGTGTCATGAAAAATAACTTTGTTTTTAGCCAACTCCAACTTGTGCGCATATTGTTGTTTTGTTACCCTACTTTCTAAACCACATTAATTGTTTGAAAGAAATAACTACTATACCAACATGTTTAATATTAAAACTTTGACACGCCGCCATTTCTTTCGAAATGCTTCTTAAATTTTTACACAATAAATCTACTCGGTAAGATCTTTCAAATGGAATATCGCATGACCCCTTTTCCAATTTTTTTTGCAATGGAGCCTCTATTCGAATTAAAATCGGGCAAATTTCATATTAATCTTTTGAATTTTTTTTAATCTAACTAAATCAAAGAGAAATAAAATTGGGTGATCCGCTTTAATATTTCAAACACTGTATAAATATATCACGTTATATATCATGAGACGCAACTTCTGCTTTTAAAAATGAAAATAAATTACTAAAAACTTACTTTATATATTGCACTGCACTGGGGAGCTGTACAAATAGTTACAGGTTGTGACAGTTCTTTCACTCTGATATCAATGACTGGCATATGAAGTTTCTGTTTTAGTTCATCCAAGGTCTGATTTTGAACCAAAAGCTGTTTTGTGTGTTGATCTAACTCATAAATATTATCTCCAATTAACTGCACTATCTCAGCTAATGGCTGTGCTAATTGTAAAATCATTTTTCGAACATGATTAATACTAATAGTTTTTTTGACATCGTGTGGGTTCAGATGAACAATATGAGAAAGAAGCCTAAAATAGATTTGTATGCAGTCTGCGAATATGTTTTTATTATAGCAGTTTATTAAAGTTTAGTACACGCAAAATATACAAAACAATCAAAACTTTTACAATTAAGTTTACGCAGAAACATGTACATAATATGAAAATAATAAGCTGACCTATAGTCCGACGCACAGGTCTTGGGCTGCGACGTCTGAGGGGATCGGGCGATAAAACGCATAAAAACCAAAACACATTGCTTTCTGTGTTGTTGCATTCGATATATTTGCCAATTTATTCGACTTCTGGAAAGGAAACCTTTAATATTTGAAATTAATATTTTTTGCCCGTTAAGTTTCTCTAACCCACGACTTGTGCATCAAACTTTTGGTCGTACATCCATTGAACTGTAATTAGCCACCCCTGGCCTACTGGGTGACCCGCCCATTTAAAATATAATTGGAACACAGAGTCGTAACGTAGGGTGGTAGTTTCAGTTTGTCTTTTACTTTCTTCATAAGAAGGAAGTACCTACTGTAATCGTAAAAAAATCATCCTCCCAGATTGCAAGATTAGACGTAAAAAAAAAATTCTGTCGATCTGTCTATATCTCGACCTGTTTGTCTGTCTCTTTGTTCGAAGCATAGCAATAAAACCACTTAACCGATTAAAATTTGGGCAAAATTTAGAGCCACTTGGGGATGAAATGGTAGCATTTTGATAAAAAATTCAATATGGAAGAACAAAATGAAGGCCTATTGAAATGTTAAAACAATTATTACTAAGTAACTACTAATCCGATTTACCTCAAATTTTGCACAAAAATCAATTCTGACATAGAAATGAACTGGTAAATTTTGGTACGAATCCAACAGGGTAAAACAAAATGGCGGCATTAAAAATTTCTTTTAAAAATCAGTTTGAAAAAACCACTTATTTGATTTCAAATTCTGCGCAAGAGCTAAGTGTGATATAGAGATGAATTGGTAAAATTTTGATACGAATTCAAGACAGCGATCAAATGAATTGTTGAAAAAATAAGCGTTCAAAAACCTTACTTATTCAATTGACTGAAATTTTTCACAAAAATTACACGTGATATAAGGATAAACTAAAATTTTGGTACGAACAAAACGGCGAAATTAAAAAAAGATAGAACCAATATGGAACAAAATAACGAACTATTCAAACGTTTGAAACGAAATTTCCCTCGTTATTAATAGTCCCTTTTATTAAGAATAGAAAAGAATGATCCTATTTAGTTTCGCATATACAAATTCTGTAGTTACATATAAAAATTGTTATCTTTTACTTTTGTGGACAAAAGAACGAATGCCTTATGAGCGAACTCAGGGTAACTGGGTAAAAATAATACGCAAAAAAAAACATAACTGGAACTTCCTTCCTGAATCCATTCTTTTGTCTATAAAAGTGAAAGAAAACACAATTTATACTTGTGTTACCAAATGACTACTGAGTAAGTGCGGATGCAAATAGGGTCACACTTCACTATTCCCAATAAAAGGAAAAAATAATAATGAGGGAAGTTCACGTTAGTATTTAATAATCAAGTCGAGAATAAGCCTTTTTTAAATTTACTATTTTCGTTATTCGTCTGCTTCATTAACAAATGATGTTTCATCTTAGATTAAATTGCTTCTATTACAAGTATACAAAATTAGCTTAAAGTTTTTTCTTACACAATTCATTATGCTATTCATTATTATTGTGAAAGTAATGGCAAACGATAATTTGGTTGCAAAGTATCAACTTTACTGCCAGGTTTGAAATGGTTAGTACTACACATAATAAGGGCTTGTTTTGTCCTGAGCCTTTCTCTTTTAAGCCAAGCGACAATTTACCGTTTATTGATACTTTTTATAGATTTTGCGGAAATGAACTCATTAATTCACTTGTCTTTTAGAGCGGGTTTTTCTTCTGTCCTTTTTTACATTTTCGTTTTCCTCGTTCTGTTCTGTTATATTTAGTTTTATTTATTGTCTTAAAACCTCACCTATTTCAGATCTTAGTACATTTGAATCAACCTAAGTTACAAAAACTCATTGAAAAATAATTAAATAAGGTACCCAAACCTCTTCGGATAAATTTCAAATTAAATCGTTGACAATCAATGACAACTTACAGCAAATGTGTAGGAAAAAAGTCAGGACAGGGGGTTTATCGTATGGACTTAGATTGTTTCTGGATTAAATGAAAAGCTAGTATTATTTTTTATTAAAACTTGATGTAGAAAAACACTTTTATAATAAAAAAAATTCAAGTCAGTTAGCTTAAAAAATTATTTTCAAAAGTTCTGGACGTCTATATTTCTTTGATAGGTTTTTTGGTAGAAATTGGAACGTGACTGTTAGAAATAACAGGATCTACTGGCATATAAATGGACATTACTTCTTGCAAAAAAGGAGGACTGAGTAGTGGAAAATAATGGGTTCCTCTAATCACGACTGTCTTGCTTCCAATGGTAGAAACTCGTGAAGTATATCGTCATAAGCTCAACAACAAGAAGACGGGCATGAGCTCCACTGAGTTAATAAAGGGTAACATCAAACCATTAAGTTCCAAGAGATTATCAGCTTAGCATCAACTACTAATAGAGTTTAAACTGCTCATAATATTGAGAGAATGAATGAAGAGGAAACCGTATAGACGACAAAGCAATGACAATTTATGTAAGTAATTAAGATTAGTGTGATAATTACATAAAATACAAAAATAGGTGAAGTTTCCTGTACGCAAAACATCCATCGCAATTAATATTTCTTTGTATTGAATAAGGCAAAAAAATTTCATTCATTACGAGGAAATTTGAAAATAGGAAAATGACTTCACTTACCGGAAATTCTCCAACTTATAACGTAACTTACCTATAAACCTCTTTATAGGAATACTTCCAACTTCCAATATTAGCTTCCCAGACTTCTTCCTTAAATTCCACGCCCTGTTTAACTGCAGCCAAAAATCTAAAGGCTTCGTTATCAAAACAAAAGACGTTTTCTTGACTTAAAGGCAGAAACACGTTATTCGAAACTTCAATTTTTTTAACGAGTAGCTCTAGAGACGTGTAAGTATCTCCCGGTGTATAATTCTGACCTCTAGTATTGGTAAAAAGGAACGAAATATTGTCTGTCGCTGATTTTTCTAACCGTGAAAGGACTTGCGTTATACAATAATTTAAAAACACATCCAAACGAGTGTTAGTTGGTTTAAGAAGCAAACATATCGCATGCACTTTATCCAATCTTGAGAGATAGTTTAACACGTAATCACAGTTTTTATTGTCTTGATCTATACCTCGTGGATCGCCCATTCCCGGTGTATCTATCAATCTAATCTTGTAAGGTACGTTTTCAATTGTGACATAAAAAACGTAAGTTTTTACGTCTTGCGTAGCTGCCGCACCATCAGATAAGTGTTCATTGTCGTCATTTGCACCAATTTGTACTAAATGATTTTTAAAGGCACTAAAAAAATTAAAATAAAATTAATTTATTGGGCTAATTTTAAATTAAATCATTTTTAAAATCACTCAAAAAGTATAATGTCCGTTTTTTATAACAAAAATGTAGAACAATTTAAATATTATTTTATTTTACTCTTATTAACAGAGCCTATATATAAAATGTCCTAACGGTATGTACAGTGTGGTCCAATAATAAAGGACGGCGGCTGTAGCTCGAGAACCGTTAATGACAGAACTTAAGGAAAAAATATTTATAGGTAAATCGAGAAATCTCTGTAAAAAATGGTATGCTATGAGTTTTATATCACAATTTATTTGGTAGTTACGAAGGGCAGTGAATAATGAAATACAAAATCCAGGTCCGCATTTTAATTAAGTCGGAAATAAAAAAACTGGAAACAAACAAGGCTACAATAGAAATCGTAAAGAATGGAACTGAATGAACCAAGCAAAAAATACTAAAACTCAGTCTCATAATCACATAAGCTTTGCAATAAAATAGCTAAGCTCGGGGGAGGCAGGGCAGGACTCGGTTTTTAGCAAAAAGGTTAAACCCTCGGTTTGGGCAAAAAGATTAAACCGAGTTTTAGCTTGCTTCAACGAAACAACAAAAAAACGACGAAATGAACTAAAACACATATATTTAAAATGACTGAAAACTACTTTCGAAAATGCTGAAAATGGCGGCCTTCATGGTCAATACAAAGTGCAATCTTTCCTATGTCGATTGGACTGCAGCCTCCGCTGCCCCTCCCCCCTTCCCAGTATATATATAGTAGAAGACACAGGAGAGATTGCAACTTGGTCTTGACAATGACTGCCGGCATTTTGAGCATTTGCGAAAGTAGTTTTCAGTATTTTTTTGTTAGTTGTTAGTTCATTTCGTTTTTTTTTTGTTTCACTGAAGCAATGTAGAATTCGGTTTAATCTTTTTGCCGAAACCGAGTCCTGTCCTGCCTTACCCTAGCTTTATAGATATTTTATTGCGAAGCTTATGTGATTACAAGACTGAGTTTTAGTATTTTTTGTTTTGTTCATTTGTTAAGTTTTTCTTCTTTACCTTACGAGACGAAAATAATTTCCACTTTGTCATTGTCACTTTTCCTCCTGTACAAAACGGCAATGTTAATTTTCTAATTTGACGTTTCGGATTCCAGCGACCATCATTAACTTTCTTAATTTAAATGTAGACCTGGATTTTTATTGCACTATTCAATGCCCTTTATAAGTACCAAATAAATTCTGATATAAAAGTCATAGCACATAATTTTATTGAGAAAATCGGCATGTGGAGAATTCCGAAATAACGCCATAATGACAACTAACAAAGTCATTACCAGTAGAACAAAAAAGCACTTTTTTTCGATACGAAGAATTTAAAAGTAAAAATGTTTGACTTTCCCCCTCCACTTTTTTAAAAATAGACAAGAATTGACTCAAACAAAAAAGTTTGGTTGAAAAATACAATGCCCCTTTTCAACATATCTCGATTAGGAAAATTTAAGAGAAAATTTGCATTTATACTTTTGTGTTGCTGTTACGCCCCCTAGCGGCCAACTTTCGAACTTGACAACAAGTTACTTTACAATTATTTCTCCCGACCTTTACTTATTTTTTCCTTAAGTTCTGTCATGATAGCTTGAAACATAGTGGAGCCGCCTATAGTGTCAATGTTCAGTGTTCGGAGGCTCACTAAGTACTATGTGGACAAATCTGGAAGGAGTTTGTTCCACTATTGGTGATACCTCCCCAGTGATACACTTACGCGGCGATAAATATAGTTTAAAATACAGTCGTATTAATTAACCAAATTTTAAACAAATATATTTTTCATTTTACAAAAAGTAATTTATAAGGCAATTTATAGAGAAGGTAATGACAGCATTTCTCCCAAGTTCGCCTTTAACAGATTCTACAAAATTCACACAACTGACGAAAATGAGACCTTTATAGAAGGAAGAATAATTACCCCCCGGATTTACTAAAAAGGAATGAGAGTTAAGCCAGATGGAAATGTCATAGCAGTTAAAACTTTTAGTTTGCCAGTTACATTTTAAGTGAGTCACCAAAAACGAATCTAAATCAGAGTCGTAATCAGTTTCTTCCTCATTTTCATCAATTGTATTATCTTGCATTTGCTGGGTTTCCTCAAACGATACCTTTCACAGCCCTTTTCACAACGGCAAAATATTATTTTCATGTGCGATGAGAGGGATGGAGGTGCTGTCATTTAAACAGATTCGAGGATATGTCAATTAGTGACGCCGCGAGATCAAACAAAATTTGTACTCTCGTCTCGACACCATTCAATCTCGACACTCAGAGACTAGAATGAAGTCTCCGACTTTTAGTAAATGAAACGCTCACCTTATACATATAAATACATACGTCATTTTTGTCAAAGGGTATTATTGCATCAATAAAATTCTTCGAATTTATTAGACTAAAACATTGCTTTTCCTAAATTTACCAAATTGTTTCTAAAACACCAGTCTTTTTTAGAAAATCAAATGTATTTCCTATATTTTTTATTGATTTTAAATTTAGATTTTTGGTGTTGCGCGTTTAACACATTTTAGTTTTAATAATAAGCATAATAACACCATTTTTTTAAACTAAATAATGTACCGGGGCATGATAAATAATTATCACTTAATTGTTGGCTCATTAATGTTTCTGTGTGTAGGGTGTCTCAAAAAAACATAAAGAACAAAAACAAATATATAAATGGAATTGATTGAAAATTTTTTCTTTATTCTTAAATTTAGAGCTGATAAAATTTATTTTGTAATTAAAAATTTTAAAAAATAAATAATTTTACGAAATTTGGGTATATACCTATTCTAAATATTAAACATAATTGTAAAATCTTACAAAAAAAATCTAGCATCAATCGAAAAGATTTCAGATGTTTGACAATATTAATATCCATTTTATTTTTATTAACTAGCTCGATAATATTAATTTACATAACTAAGTGCACTAAAAGGTTTCAACCGGAATCACAGAATAAAAAAAATACCTTAATGCATGAGTTACATGTAATATTTTGTCAACGATCATATTTTACAAAAAAAAAGTAACTTGCGATAGTTAGAAACATGGCAATATATCAAAATTATAAAAAATAAGCTACATACTTCTTAGTTTTCCAACAGTGTTGTCTACGAACGCATTTTTCTTGTAACAACTTTGCAATATAAGCAAATATTCGGTTATAATTTGAAATTTATATTTTAAGTGTATATTTAATTTAAAATATATCCGCAAAACCTATTACACCTTAACATTGTATGGGTTAAAATGTATTATTTAGTATAATACTAATTTGATACAATCTACTTACATGCCCAAGGTCATGATATTTACATGTACGATGCAATCTACTGGATAGTGATTTTTAAACTTATATAATTTTAGCTATCTAATAATTTAATTAAGTTTTATACAAATTATGTTAACTCGCTAAAATTAAACGCAAAAATCACTAGCTAGCTACAATAGGTGAAAATAAACATATCGAATTTGACATTGGATGCTTTTAAGCACTGCTTCATTTAAAAAAATATACAAATCTAAAGCCTACCTTTCAATAGCGGGAAACCGTAAATAATAACCCAACAATGAACTAAATACTATTTTTAGTTCAATGTGACCCCCTTATGACATCTTATTTAATGATCTTATTTTTTTTTCACACTTTTTATAAAAAAATATGGAAATTAATGAAATCTTGTATACTTTATATAACGATTTAAAAAGAAATATATAATTTTTGCTTTACTGGTCAAACAACCTGGGGGGAAAATCATAATTTAAGTTTTGAAAAGGGCCATTTATTGCGTTATTACATTTGTCACGGATTTGAAGGTAAGCACAAAAATAGATAAATTATTCTTGTGGTATCACTACATACCTACACTTTAGTATCAGCTTATTTTGATCAAGATTATCTATACCCCGGGAGAAAAGCTAGGGTCAATTTATAAATGCCGCTTTTTAAAATAATGATATATTTATTTAACATAAAAATGCAACTTCTACAGCAAACACCACACTATTACAACAGGTAAATGTCAAAAAATGATTTTATCAATTTATTAGCAATTTATTTAATAATATATTGAAGTACACACTCAGCAAGATGTTCGATAGAAAGTCTACAACACTGTTATGTCATAAAAATATACGATTATTTTATAAAGGCTCAAATTGTATGTAGTGAAAAATTACGTATTGTGATTATTCAAACTTCTCAAATAAAGTGTTAGAAGACTTTTCAAACAAAGGTTTAAAAGAAGGCATTTTCAAGAGACTAGCATCCAGGAAGGTGTCATAGAGTAGCAATTTGTAAAAGCGCGCAGTTCCCTGATACAGTGAATGTTCTTAGCTAAAGTTTCATGTTCAGTGAACATATTTATTTAACCTTTAATTTTTTAATAATCGAAATCATGGCAACTGTGCCGACGATACATATTTTCTTCGATAACAGTGTCAACACTGTGACGTGAATATATAATAATATGTCAGTTTTGAAGTTCACGGTCATATAAATTGCATGGGTGAATTATTTCGCATACGATTCAAATAAAGCCCCCAAGATAAATACGAAACTTTTACTTTAACTAAATTCCAAAACCATTCACAAGACTATAGTGCGAAAATCAATTTTCTGCCATTTTTGAAGGTGGTAGACAATGTAGAATGTTCACTAAACTCGTTGTGTAGGATTTGCATTTGCTGCTTCCCTCATAAAATGGAAGTATTGTAGCTTTCCTCCCAAATCAGTGTCACAGTAGTACTTACCGAATATACAATACAAAATAGTATAATACATAACGAGAATGGTAAGGTGCTTATTACAAACGACAAAGATGTAATCGAGTAAGTAAGTAATCAAATGAGTTTACTTTTTCTACGACTATTTCTAAAATACCAAGTGGTACATTGTTTAAGTTTTAAATAACAAAAATAACTACTACCGATTTGAACCTCAAATCTCAAATAACGTCGCTGTTATCGGTCAATACAAACTATAAAATGGTTTTAGTTGTTGAGTAAAAAATAGAATATAATACTAATTCAGGAGTACAAAAATAACTTTTACAAAGTCCAGCCTCTGGTCCTATTAGGCATAGAGGAAAGCGCAACCTGTGCTATACAGCGTGTAACAAATGTAACGAAACGGCGAAATATCTCAGGTACCGCTTACCTTAATTTAATGAAAATATGTACACTTAGGTATGAAATTATGCCGGATCTGATCCGTTATGCTGCCAAGTTTACCATTTTTCTGTTATAAAAGGAAAAAAATTTTAATGACAAATATTCTAACAGAAATGTAATATCTAAATCTACCGTAAGTAAAATTAACAAAAAATTTCGTGAAACTGGAAAGGTAAAAGATGCGGTACGTTCTGGCAGACCTAAAACAGTACCTACTAAACAACGAGGCCTACGCGCTTACGCGTGACGTCATCAAATTTAGGCCTATGTTATTTGAATACCATCATTAGAAGATACGGGTTATTTACAGGGACATATTTAAATGAGCATTTTATTTTTAATTTCAGCAAATAAACATCAATTTATAGGGTTTATTTTATGAGTTTTTGAATCTGTCAAATTTATTCGGTTTCGCTATCGCATTAAAATGCCAAAGACGACTCTTAAGCGATTATTCGTTTTTCTTAAAAAGCCCCCACCCACTAAACCCCTCCGTGTTCTTACCCGACAACGTTTGGCCGGATCTACCGCAAAATTTCAAACAGATGTCGGTATGATTTTTTGCTTACTAATTGTCCTATTTTAGCCAATTAGTAAATTGTCAAAGCCGAGTTATTTGTCAAAATCGGCTAAGGTTTCAAGTCCAGGTAAGTAGTATAGGCTTGCGGTGAGTCCATATGATCAAGAATAGGTTATTATTTTATATTGTCAAAATCGGGTATGGTTTCAAGTTTGGGTAAGTAATATATGCCTGTGGTGAGTCCTTATGATAAAAAATACAATAGCTTATTATTTTAACTTGTCAAAATCGTGTATGGTTTTAAGCTTGGGTAAGTAGTCTATGCCTGTGCTGTGTGAGTCTATATTATGATCAAGAATATAATAGGTTGTTATTTGCTAAATTCTGAAAAAGATTGTATTGATAACTACCTATTTATTAAAAGTCTGTAGTTTAATTTTTTTGTTTTTATTTAATAAATTATGATTATGTTTAGAGCAATAATTATTAAGAAATGTATTTGAAATGCTACTAAAAAAGATTTTTGAAACATAAATTTTTAGGTAGTTTTTACAACTTTCAAAAGTAGTTAAAAGTGTATTTTTATTAAAATAACTTAAAAACAACTCACAAAAAATAGATTTTTGTTGTAAATATCCAAAAATGTATCTTCAAATTCATCAATTAGCTTTTTAAATATAATATATGCGGTTGAAACTACACACGGTTCATTGAGAGTTAAGTTTTTTTTGCAAAAAGTACAACTAATTTTTTTAAAAACAATATAGCAGCAATATCCGCTTAAATAGGTTATTACTGGGAGTTCTGATTGTATAGCTTCGTTATCAGACTGTATAACTATGATTTTAGATAATAAATTATTAGCATGTTCAGAATTTAAATAGGTGTCTAATGACTGTGTTTCACATTCAGGAGGTTCGAAGAACTGATTTATATTAATGTCCCCATAATGTCTAGATTTTAGAGATAACATAGACCGAATTCTAAGTCTTTTTTCTGATTCATATATAGCTGTCGAACTGAGATGATAATGACCACCAGCTAATTGCCTATACTGTCCAAAACGCCCTTCCAATAGGCCTGTTTGAAATTTTCCCAGTAATACATAATTCATATTAAGCTCAGTTAAACAGTATTCAGCAACTTCAACCCATGAATGGTATAGTTTAATGCAGTGTGGGTTTGTATTTGTAAAATTAGTTGGACTCCAAGTATCTAGCCAATTTTGCATTTTAGCAAAAAACAAAATTTAGGATTATCATTGGGGGCTGTTAGTATTTGTTGTGTAAAAGGTTCCTGATATTTATCTAACAAATGTTTTCCCTTAAGGGGAGTTTTTACGTTCACAATTTTCCACCATGTCAATATAATACTAATAAAGTCTGCGGTATCTTGGGAATGTGACAAATGTTTAACAAAACCTTTTAGAGCCTCTATAATAAAGAGATTAAAGATTTTAAGAGCTAATTTTACATTTTGTCTTTCAAGAGATGACAGAAATAGAGCCTTTAAACTAAGTAAATAACCATGCTTCAATAGTTTGTCTTGTTCTAGTTCGTATAGGTTTTTGATCACAGAAAAGGAAGCACATTTTTTTTTGGCCTGTCTCAAAATCGGATTAAGAACCTCGGAACCTTTTAGGTTTAAAAGAATATCAGTCATTTGTTTTATATTGTCATTGTCAGACTCAACTTTATCTGAATTGGGAGTTTCTGTGAGAGTTTCACTAGTACTGGGGAGTTGACTTGACTCGGTATGGTGTAAATCACGAGTTTCACTAGAATCAGGAATGTCGCTATCAAGATTTATGGGTATTGCATCATCATATTGTCAATTGTGTCAATTAAACTTTCTATTTCATCCAAACTGCTAGATAAAAATGGTGATTTTAAATTTGTTATTGAAACACAAATAGATTGACCATATAAAAATGTTTCTAATTTTAAATCGCTATTTATAACAATTGCCCAAGTTATTAGGGGACCAGGGGTATATTCAAGTTTAAATAAAGTTATTTTATCTGTATCCTTTACCGAAAACCACCCTTTCCTTAAATTAAAATTTAGAAATACTTTTAAAAACTCTTCAAAACTTTGAAAACATGTAGCCTCTCTATGTAAATTAAACTCTTCTTTACTTTTGCTCTATGGATTGCAAAAATGTAATTCATCAAAATTCTTATTTTTTTCATTCTTACTTTTGCGGTCAATAACGTTTTTTGACAAATAATTGGGGCAATTTGGAAAATCCGTTGGTACAGAATTTTCTTTTAATCCAGGTTTTTTTAAATGTACTGAAATAATTTTACCTGTTCTCGGATCCTGTTCTGAGATATCCCAAATTATACTTTAGAGAAATGTGGCTCACACACTTTAGTGTTTTTATTGAGCACTAAATCATCTCGCGGAATTGCTCGTAGCCATTTTTTTTCGGAAAACTAAACACGTGAACTTTTGGTCCGGTTTTGTAATTACCCCGGCAGTTAGGCGCACAACACTTAAACGGCATGTTTACGTGAATTTAAACGCACAAAAACTAATAAATATAATCAAATTTTCACCAAAAATGGAGACAAAACTACTCTACTCTACTTCATGAACAACGACAATATGTTTCACACTGTTTTGTTTTCGGTTAGCAAGTCCCGGTTGTCGGCCAGTACGTCTAATGGCCAGTTATCACCATATGACATAAGCAAAACTGCATTGGTCTATGCTTTAATGCATTTCTTACTGGAGGTAACTGTTGGCCTAGATCTGATGACGTAAGGCCTATTTTAATTTCAGCTGGTAGGTCTCGTTGTTTAGTAGGTATAATCCACACCTACCAGAACGTAAAGAAGAGAAAATGACGTCTCACACATGTCCGTAGACTGACTTCTAAAAACCGAAAAGTTTCATCCATACAAAATAACTTTGGTGCAACAACTCCCTGAGCGGTAAGCGCTTGGAATTTTGTGAAATCATGATGGAACTTTGCAAAACCAATCTAAATTTTGTGAATCAAACTATTTTTTCTAACGAAGCAACTTTTTTTTAATGAAAAATTTAAAAAGCATAATTGTCGATATTAAGCCAGGGAAAATCCACTTTGGTTACGTGAAAATCATACCCAATTTCCCCAAAAAATAAATGGTTGGTGTGGTATAAAGGGTTCAAAAATAATCGGTCCTTTCTTTATAGAAGACGCATTAACTGGAGAAAGATATTTTAAATATTTAAAATAAAGAATCTTTTAAGGACCGAAATTGTCCAAGCTATGGCAGAACTATTTCCGAATAACCGTAAGTTCCTTATTTTACCTGCTTAGTATTTAAACTTGATTTTTTTTAAGTAATGGTGCACCAAATGATGAAATAAGGTTTCAGCAAGATGGTGCTCCACCTCGAAATGTTTGGGAATATTTAGACAATTGTGAAATAATATCTTTTTAATTTAAAACGCACTATGAGAAGTTCAAAGATATCAAAAAGCTCAATATAAAAAACTATTAGTCTCAGTCTTAAAAAGCAAAAAACAAAATAACTTCAAAAAACATTCACAGCTGAATATAAGGCCACGTTGTCTACAAATATCTAACAAACCAGTCTAAAAACATAGCAGACAGCAGGAACGACTTCTCCTATCCTTTTACACACAAAAGGCTACAAGTGGCGTGGTCGGACAGTCTGGAATATAAGAAGTCACTTGACTCTGAAATAACTATTTATTATTCAACTAAATAAACATTTTAAGAACAGTCAAAGCTTTTACCATAACATTATACCATTTTGTTGTTAACCTAAATGTTATAACTAGATATCATGAGCCCTTCAGGCAAATAAACAAGAAACAAGTTTAATCGAATTTTTTCAAAACACTACAACAATAAATGGATAGAATATACGCCAGTCGACAACTTATATGAGGTCGTTGTTTGTATTCAGGTGGAAAATAACAGATGATTCTAAAAAAACGTATTTGCAAATTTTATAAGCTCTTATACAGGGCGATACAGGAGCCCTAATGCAGGGGTAACTCAAAAATGAACATTTTTGTTTAGAGATATTTTCAAAATTGTAGTTAAAATACACTGTTTCTGAAAGTTTGAGCCAAATCAAACTCATAGATAATTTTTTACAGCTCAAAATAGGCTCATTTTGTCCCAACCCTAAAATCATTCATAAAACCTAAACTAAGAGAGATATTAAGCTCAAAACCAAACAGAAAGGTATAATTTATCATAAGCTTCATTTTAAATTCTCGCATGACTTTTTTGGACAACTTTTAATTTTTAATTAAAATTTTTCTGAAAACTTAACTTTCTATTTTCACTCATTCGCGTCTAAACGAAAAATGATAAAAATACAATTGACTAAGAAAAAATGCGTATTTTCACAACCTCTTTCGAACTAGACATATCCCCGACTTTTAAGATTTTTTTTTGTTTTTAATTTATTTTGGAAACTTTTGTTCGGGAGAACAGCTGATCATTTCTTTTTATCTAGAATAAGATTTTTTCAAATTCTCAACGGAACTTTCTTTAAGACCACGGCGACGATGCCCACTTAAAGTATACGTAGAGTACTATTAAATGATACAACGGGCTAAATAAACATGTTGATTTTTAACAGAATTTTGAAATTTAAATTTATAGAAAAAATCACATGTATAGATTTTCGTACGTAGAATACGGGAAAAATAATTGCACGTCCCTAAACCATCAAATTAACTTAAGAAAAATAAAAACCAATTTCGCGAGCTCCACAAAATCGCTACTGCTTCTACAAGTTCGACATTAAGAATGACCAACATTGTTTTCGGTTAGCAAGTCCCGGTTGTCGGCCAGTACGTCTAATGGCCAGTTATCACCATATGACATAAGCAAAACTGCATTGGTCTATGCTTTAATGCATTTCTTACTGGAGGTAACTGTTGGCCTAGATCTGATGACGTAAGGCCTATTTTAATTTCAGCTGGTAGGTCTCGTTGTTTAGTAGGTATAATCCACACCTACCAGAACGTAAAGAAGAGAAAATGACGTCTCACACATGTCCGTAGACTGACTTCTAAAAACCGAAAAGTTTCATCCATACAAAATAACTTTGGTGCAACAACTCCCTGAGCGGTAAGCGCTTGGAATTTTGTGAAATCATGATGGAACTTTGCAAAACCAATCTAAATTTTGTGAATCAAACTATTTTTTCTAACGAAGCAACTTTTTTTTAATGAAAAATTTAAAAAGCATAATTGTCGATATTAAGCCAGGGAAAATCCACTTTGGTTACGTGAAAATCATACCCAATTTCCCCAAAAAATAAATGGTTGGTGTGGTATAAAGGGTTCAAAAATAATCGGTCCTTTCTTTATAGAAGACGCATTAACTGGAGAAAGATATTTTAAATATTTAAAATAAAGAATCTTTTAAGGACCGAAATTGTCCAAGCTATGGCAGAACTATTTCCGAATAACCGTAAGTTCCTTATTTTACCTGCTTAGTATTTAAACTTGATTTTTTTTAAGTAATGGTGCACCAAATGATGAAATAAGGTTTCAGCAAGATGGTGCTCCACCTCGAAATGTTTGGGAATATTTAGACAATTGTGAAATAATATCTTTTTAATTTAAAACGCACTATGAGAAGTTCAAAGATATCAAAAAGCTCAATATAAAAAACTATTAGTCTCAGTCTTAAAAAGCAAAAAACAAAATAACTTCAAAAAACATTCACAGCTGAATATAAGGCCACGTTGTCTACAAATATCTAACAAACCAGTCTAAAAACATAGCAGACAGCAGGAACGACTTCTCCTATCCTTTTACACACAAAAGGCTACAAGTGGCGTGGTCGGACAGTCTGGAATATAAGAAGTCACTTGACTCTGAAATAACTATTTATTATTCAACTAAATAAACATTTTAAGAACAGTCAAAGCTTTTACCATAACATTATACCATTTTGTTGTTAACCTAAATGTTATAACTAGATATCATGAGCCCTTCAGGCAAATAAACAAGAGACAAGTTTAATCGAATTTTTTCAAAACACTGCAACAATAAATGGATAGAATATACGCCAGTCGACAACTTATATGAGGTCGTTGTTTGTATTCAGGTGGAGAATAACAGATGATTCTAAAAAAACGTATTTGCAAATTTTATAAGCTCTTATACAGGGCGATACAGGAGCCCTAATGCAGGGGTAACTCAAAAATGAACATTTTTGTTTAGAGATATTTTCAAAATTGTAGTTAAAATACACTGTTTCTGAAAGTTTGAGCCAAATCAGACTCATAGATAATTTTTTACAGCTCAAAATAGGCTCATTTTGTCCCAACCCTAAAATCATTCATAAAACCTAAACTAAGAGAGATATTAAGCTCAAAACCAAACAGAAAGGTATAATTTATCATAAGCTTCATTTTAAATTCTCGCATGACTTTTTTGGACAACTTTTAATTTTTAATTAAAATTTTTCTGAAAACTTAACTTTCTATTTTCACTCATTCGCGTCTAAACGAAAAATGATAAAAATACAATTGACTAAGAAAAAATGCGTATTTTCACAACCTCTTTCGAACTAGACATATCCCCGACTTTTAAGATTTTTTTTTGTTTTTAATTTATTTTGGAAACTTTTGTTCGGGAGAACAGCTGATCATTTCTTTTTATCTAGAATAAGATTTTTTCAAATTCTCAACGGAACTTTCTTTAAGACCACGGCGACGATGCCCACTTAAAGTATACGTAGAGTACTATTAAATGATACAACGGGCTAAATAAACATGTTGATTTTTAACAGAATTTTGAAATTTAAATTTATAGAAAAAATCACATGTATAGATTTTCGTACGTAGAATACGGGAAAAATAATTGCACGTCCCTAAACCATCAAATTAACTTAAGAAAAATAAAAACCAATTTCGCGAGCTCCACAAAATCGCTGCTGCTTCTACAAGTTCGACATTAAGAATGACCAACATTCCCAGAATTTAGTAAGTTCAAATCAATCGTAAAGTTATCGCGTATAGTACTGAAGCCATCGATAAGGAATTTTTCTTTCAATGGGGGATGTACTCCGGAGCTTCTATCTGGATTTTTGCATAGCACTTAGCTCTAAAGTAGGATTTTCGCTCGTGTGATTAGCCAAAGATTCGTACGTCACAATAACCATGTATACGTACAGGTTGCTGAGGTAATCGGAAGATCAGAAGATTGTGTGGTACTTAAAATTATCGCGAAGAAAATCACAGAGGTAAGCAACCTTGAGTCTGATTCTTTGCAACTCCATTCGAAGCTATTAGTTTACTTTTTGTGCTTAATTATTGTTTAGTCGAAATCTTACAAGTGTTTAATTATTTTTTATTTAAATAACCCGGTAGTGCTTTTAACTTTGAAGTGTTTGAAAATTGCTGAGCTTTCAATTCTTGGCCTTCAGCAGTGTTAACTTTAACTTTCAATTTGTTCAAACAGTGAACTTACTCATAATTATTAAAGCTAGTAATTTTTATTGAATCTTTGGAACCATTTAATGCCATATTTGAACACACAAAGTATTTTTTGTATCTGACTTGTGTAATAATTTTTATGTGAATTAATTTTGATACATGTTACACGACTTAACTGATCATAACCCCATGTAGGCGATATTAGTGTTATCTGATAAAGTCTCTCCAAGTTCGCGATTTATTGATTTGCTTCATATTTTGCTTTTAAATAAATAACTTTTGCTATTTTTAAAGTGCCAATAAACTTAAACGAATTTTGTTTTCCAATTTTTATTTATTAGCTTTATATTTCAATTCAAAACTAACAAATCTTAAGTAATTGCTATTTAATGTAAAGAATACTTTGCTTTAAACCATATGTCAATTTGTATTTGTTAATAACAACTTTAAAGTTCCAACTTCTACCCTAATTGAGTCGAGCTTTTTATTTGTGACATACCAAGACTGTGGCTAATAAAGTTTCTCTCCTTGATTGGATGGTTCCTAAAAATATTTATCAGATAAAACTTGTAGTAATAAACTGCATGTACTGGTTAGGATAGTGTTTAAGGTCTAGCTTCGAAAATTACGCTTTTAAATTAAGCCCATCAGACTTTTGGCCCGACAGCTACTGAAACTAACAAGCTCTCTTAATACTACAGGCTTGTCTGCGCATGTTGTAATGGTATTTTGGAACTACCATACACTAGAAATCTAGCGACTAATATTTTCGAGGCGCGTGGAACGCCGTGGTGGAATAAGAAATTATTTATTATTATTGTTGCTAAATTTTTTAACAAAATTCTAATTGTTGCTATCCTCAAATTTTTTAACCACGTTTTTTAACAACTGTTGTGTGTTTCCGAATATAAACTTCTTTTGATACTAATTTCAAGCAAGTTTTAGTCACATAGTGAATTTTTTGGACTTTTTGAAAAAATATAAAGAATACCCGATCGCTACCTGACGTAGTGATTAATCCGTGCGTAGCTTATTTAAAAATTAAAAGAATTATTTGATAATCTCCTGAAAGGAAGTTATAATTTATAACGTTGATGAAAAGAGGAACATCTTTTCCCACCAAAAAAAACATTAATAAAATTCAAAATACAAAAAAAATGGACAAATGTTAAGTTTTAAAAAAAGTTTTGTTCTTTAATTGTTTTGAGAAACTGTAATCATAAGTTGTATTGTTATCCTCAGGACATAAATTTTAGTAAACATTTTAATGCTCAACGCGATTGTTACTAAGTTTTTGGGTTTTCAAAGACATTGAATATAAACTCTTACTCAGTTGAACAAACTTTTCGGACTTAAAACTGTGAAGTGAAAACTGATTTAGCAAAAAATCAGTGAAGTCTAAACGAACTCTTAAACAGTATTAAACATAAACTAAACTGCAGGTCCCTTGAAAGATTTTACACCAAGCTTTCAAAAAGTAAGCCACTTTCGTGAGTGTAAGAAATTTAACAAAATAATTTGTAAATTAGCTATAGTAATTTATCTACCCGGCCGGCGTCCACATTGGTAAAGGTGTAACAAAACGTAATTTTAAGACATATGCATTAGAAATATTATTAATAAACTATTATTTAAACAAACTGACATACTTTCCTCCACAATACCTTCCTGTCGCTACTCTCAGAACTTTTTTCACAGTTGTGAAATTTGGTAAAAAATAAAAAAATATTAAATAGCATACTTGAGCAGAGACCACCTTCAGGCTGTTTTCCAATAAATATGGCTAAATTCACGCCCAGCGACTTTTCCCCCTTAGAGTCCATAGGACTCCCAACTTTCTTTGAGGCGTGTACCCACTTTTCAGAGGGCAGCCGGGTGAATGGTGGCGGAACCTCGGCTAACCCTTGGGGGTTAGCGCCAATAAATAATAACCCTAATAAAAATAACCCGTAAATATGACTAACTTAAAGCATGAGAATAATGTAACTAATCTTAGTACCATTAGTAATAAGCATGAACTAAGTAGTATTAGAAATCAACCCTATGAAAGTGAGATCTTAAAGAAAGAAAGAAACAGTCTAATAGATATAGTCAATAGCTATATCTCCAAAGGGAGAATACAAAAAAACATGTTGACACAAAAAAACATGTAGAGCCGAGTTGGAAGCTTTTCATGCTGACTTTTAATTTGCCGACGTCGCTGTCCTCAGCGTCAAATTTTTAATGACAGTTCTTTGGAGCTGAACCAAAACTTACAAGACTTCAAGCTTTAATTAATTTAGTCGCCATTCTTTAGTATCTGCAGATGAATATAAAACCTTAAATGAAAGTAACAATTTTGACACTGGTACCCTAGAGGCACCAAATTTAACTAAACTAAATGACCTTCTGTGGAATACAACCAAAGTTTACTGAATATAATATATTCAGTAAACTTTGATACAACTAATAAAGATAAAGCTACAGGGCAAAACGATAAAATTTCACAAATTTATTTTCTCACCATACGGTGCAATTGCACGATAATGTATTTTTAAGAGAAACTAACCCGATTAACCTCAATAACAAAACAAAAAATATTAATACTCCTTTCTCTGAGTTCACAGGTAACCCAGAGGTTATGGAAGGAGCAAGTTACCCTCATCCTTCAGCCTACAAAGGCATCACGCTTACTACGAGCCATATTTCTCAAAGACAAACATTAAATTCCAATTCTCTAAATTTTAAAAATAATAATTTCCAAAGTTTCGATTCCCAAACATGTCCAACGTCGGAACACAGTGTTTTGTTTTATTACTAATGGATTGGACGTAGGGGTACAATAAAGTGGCCACCCCGGTATCCGGACTTGACGCCACTCAGCTACTTTTTGTGGGGATATCTTAAAAATGTGGTGTATAATCCCAATGATCTTGGGGATTTAAAGGAGGGAATAGAAATCGAATGTCGACGAATCATTTTAATTTATTAAATGTTTTCCCACAGTATTTGGCCTACTGTCAGGAAGTAAATCGAAAACATTTTAAACACCTTACTTAGTTTCATTAATTTATTGTTTGTTGTATTAGGTATTTCTTTTTTGTATTGTATTGTTTCCGTTCTTTTTTACAACCTACTTTTAAAGTTTCGAAGCAGTATTCTCTTGCTAGTGTTTTGGTAGCAAGATGGGGAATTATTGTGCTTTCCGGTCTGTCAGAATGTACAGCATCTTTTACCTTTCCAGTTTCACGAAATTGTTTGTTAATTTTATTTACGGTAGATTTAGTTATTGGATTTCTATTAGGATATTTGTCATTAAAGAGGTTACAAACATCTTACAGGTTTCGCATTCTATCCTCATAATCCAGTATAAATAAAATTTCAATTCTTTAGGTTTCAATTAAACGATCTATTTTTGTAAATCAACAAAACTGAAATTGTCAAACATGAGGTAACCTTTTGTGTAATTACAAGACTTTTCAAGCTATAATTTTTTTAGTAAATTTTTTTAAAACTTAATTAAATTTTATAAAAGGTAATACATTAAATTATGGATATTAGACCCTTATTTTCACAGAAACTGTTGACTTTCATAAAAAGTGCTCTTAACAAAAAGTATTGGGAATTTTACGCAGAATTTAAAAACATAATAATATAGAGTGTTCCATTAAAAATAAAATTTCCTCTTATAACAGAAAAGCGGTAAACTTGGCAGCAGTACGGAACTCGCCATTGGATCCAGCATAATTTCATACCTAAGTGTACATATTTTCATTAAATTCAGGTAAGCGTTAGCTGAGATAATTCGCCATTTGCTTACTTTTGTTATATGTTGTATGTGCAGGACTAGACTACGGCAAGACATGTTTAGCGCTACTGTCCTGCAAAGGGACGAGTTTGAGGATTATTTTTGGAAATTAAGGGGGTTTCAGAGGTGATATAGTTAGCTGAGATGCGCTCTTGGGGCAGGCAGCAAAGGTCAATTTGGAATATCAGTCAGGCATCAACCTCCCCTCAACTTCTACTACGACTACTACCATTGAAACGTTGTAAAATCACAAAATTAAGGCAATACAATTAAAGAACGAATTTAGTAAATATCAACGTTTTTTTTTCTGAATTTCAATCAAATAATGAAATTAATTCCTACCTGTTCAAATATCACAATCAATGGCCCCGTAGATAATCTTAAACTTTTCAATGCAACTCTCCAGAATCAACTCAAAAGCAACTATCCCGATCAAACTATGAAAAACTGTTTGCAACTCTTTTAACCATCCAAACGGCTCACTGATTTTCCACAAAGGAAATGTTAAAAAGCAGATATCTTCAGTGCTAGATCAAAGAATCATCCAACACCACGTTAATCATCATGGTGTTTAATGTTTACCTAAATAGGTAGCTCCAAAAATACCTGACCCCTCTGAAAAAAATCAAAATGCATGTGAACTCTAAAAAAGATATGAGAACAAATCTGTACAACGGAAATAACTGAAGTCCTCCTTTGAAGCCACGGTTCTAAAATTGTACTAAAGCACGAGTGCCGCAAAAGTGTGGAGTTCCTTATGCCGCAGTGGAATGTGACGTCAGAAGTAGTGACGTTTATAGCGTGCCGTCTGAGTGTGTGTGTGTTCGAGGTTCTTATAATCAAATGTAAATTGAAGGATTACACTCTTTTGACAGCACGCGCTAGCTCGTAGCATGGAGTGACGTGTCAAAAGTGTGTTCCCGGCTTTAAATAAGTATGCTGCATATCCATCTTTTGATCATTTATATGATTAAAGTCTGCAGTTTACTGTACTCTACCTTGTGTAGAATGGTACGTAATTGGTAGGACTACTACTTGGATACAATTATCATACAAATTTTAACAACCTATTTAGATATTAAACACAATGTTTTTAACAGTATATTAATCTTAGTTGTAACAGAGTTGATTTTGACAATAAAAAATCGAGGATCTTTTCTGTGTGCGAATATAAATAAACAGAAACACCAAAGCAAACTTACCTATCAAAAATATGAAACCTTGCGGGTATTAGAACTCTCAAATTGTTCTGTTCAACCGCTTCAAAATGTTCATGCTTCATGTAATTGGCAAAAGAATTTATGAATGTGGATTTTCCAACTCCTGACTCTCCAAGAAGCAAAATATTTATTTCTTTTCCTTGATTTTGGTTCCCAGAATTCTGATTCCATGGTAGAGAATGTTCAGGAATTTTATTTTCAGTATCTCTCCGTGGCGATGGTATTCGTTCATTGGCTTTAGGATCGAATTTGCTCGCTAACTCAACAGATGTATCAGGCCACGGTAAAGCCTTATTATCGGTAGGGTCTTCAGGGCAGACACTATTTTCGCTATCTGATGAAGTTGTGTAATCGTCCATGATCTGAAAAATGAAACATTATTTTGTAACTATAAACAACAACTAAAGTGTTCCACAAAAACAGATTATTATTAAATCGAATTTTTATAAAACTTTGTCGTTGTAAAAATCAGGTGATTCCAATATTTTTACGATTCCATGTTAAAATGGTTTATTGGTTTTCGAAAAATGACCAGCAACTTGAAGATTTTGATTGAATTAAATTTTTAATAGTTAATTTTTTAATTTAAGTCATATGCGAGAGTTATTATCGGCTAAAAAACCTATAGGTTTGTATTTTGCTTAAGTATATTAAACTATTTAAAATCAAGATTGGCATGTTCTGAAATTTCAAAAATGTACAAAAAAACGAGCAAAAAACAGGAAATATAAAATTATAATACATTTATTGATTAGACTCGAGAAAAATGAACTTTAAATTATTTTATTATAAACAGTAGATAACATCAATAATTTATAAAAACTGATGGTGGATATGACCACCTTGATTTTCTACAACTTTTGTAGCTTTCGGCGCCATAATCAGATAGAATTTGTTAATATTTCTTGGTTAAGATTTTTCCAGCACATTATTATTTAATTATATATAATTAAATGTTTCTCTAAGGGACTTTATCAACATTTATCTTCTAAACTAAGAACGGGCATTATTACAACTTATAAAGATCACAAGAATAATATTTCAAAATCTCAAAGAAACTGTCAACATTCACTATCAATCTGTTTTCTTTTGTTTGAAATTTAATCAAGGCTCCCTTGATTTTTAGTTGGACATTTGCACCACACAGATCAATATGTTAATGCTTAAAAAGACATCACGCAATATCTAAAACAACAAAAACAGACAGACCGACAGATGTATCGACGGAATTGATAAAAAATATTTTTTGGCATCTAGGGACGCTAAAACGTGAAGATATGTAAAACCTGAGAGGGTGATTTTTTTCACGATTACAAACATATTATTTGGTCGCCATTTTGTTCCCCAATCTTGAATTAGTACCACAATTTTACTAGTTCATTTCCACACCACAATTAGTTATGGCACATAATTTGAAATAAATCCATTTTTGAAATATTTTTGTTAAGCCGCCATTTTGGATTCGTACCAAAATTGAATCAATTGATTCCTACATAATAATCGAGTTTTGTGTAAAATTTGAGATAAATTGGATAAGTAGTTTTTTTGCCATTTTGTTTCGTTATATTGAATTTGTTAACTCTTTCTTAGGTTATTCGCATATGACCCAAAATTTGAAGTCAATCGTGTAAGTATTTTTTTAGCTATGCCGCGAACAGACTGACAGACCGCCGACAGACAGACCGACGGAATGACATGAACTAGAGCCATACAGCCATTTCAAGGGTCATCCCTGAATATGGTTTTTGATCAATATTATGGAAACACTTTGAGATAAATTAATTATATTTGAACACAGTGGCGGCTCTCCCATAGGGTCATTTGGTCAATGACCCCCAAAAATATTTCAGAAAATGAATTACTCGTTTGACTGTCCCCCCCTTAATAGTTGTAATAAAACTCGAACCTTGGGAAAAGTTAAATACGCTACACTAATAGCCGCGCGCGGCGGTTTTGTGCGTTCCTTAGGCATAATAAAATACGCTATACTAAGTTAGGCTGGGCAGTCCGAATTGCCCTGATTACCTTAAAGCTTGACGAAAGTACCCGAAGATTTCACAGCTACAGAGCGGCAGCCGAACGTGATAGCAAATGGAATATGAAATCGCGATTTGGGTCATCAGCCGGTCTCTTAATTCGATCGATCGGTCGCGGCATCACGTTGGCATGCGGAAGTTCAATTGTTCAGAGGTCGCGCGGTCGATATTTTAACTTGATATTGTTTCGGAAATTTTCAATCGATGAAAATTGATTTATATACTGTTTTTTGTAATATACATTTTTTTATTTTTATGATCCATGTGTCAGTTGGAAATATACTGGAAATAAAATGTTGAATTGAATAAAAATTGCTTAAGAACTTAATTAAGCAAAAATACCCAATTTCAAGGTGGGCTATGTTTGAGTTGTGAATGTAGATGAAATCAAATGTCGGTAGTGCAAAAAATTAAACAACTATAGAGTGCTAACGAACTTAATTTTGAGAAAATAACCGAATTCAAGGTAAGTGCTCGCAGTTTACCAGAACTTAGTATACGACAAACTAGGAAAGACAAAAATAAAGAGGTTCGTCGAAACTTTCGCAAAAGTATGTACGATTTAGTTAACTGGATATGTGGTTGTGAAGTCTCTAACTCATTTTACTGTTATGTTAGTTTGTTGTTTTCTAATGACTGGTCGGACTGCAAAACCGGTATTAAAGACTTAAAACACTTAAAAGAAAAAATAAAAAAACATGCGTTGTTTGCAGATCACATGAAATGTTTGGTGAACTATGCTACCGTCGGAAGTATTGATATTGGCACTCAGCTAGACACAACTTATACAAAATCCATTAGAGATTTTAATGAAAATGTATCAAAAAATCGTTATATTTTAAACTAAATTGTGTAAAATTTTGTGGGGCATTAAAATGTTGTTGAGGAGTTGGGCCAAGATAGACTATCCGCTTTAGCAATGTTACGTATTGAGAAATCGTTTATATAAGGAATGTGCGTGCAATTTTAACGAACGTGTCATTCGGTATTTTTCCAATTCTAAAGAACAAAGAGTAGACCTGAACTTCAAGAGATTTTAAAGCTCAATTTAAAGATAAGATATTTATTTTTATTTTAAGTTTGCCTATTTTTAAATTTGTTATTGACGTCCCAATATAATTCACCACGAGCCGCCACTGCTTACAATTTTACTATTTATTAAATAGTCACGAAAACAATATTAATATTATTAAAATATAATTGTTATTATAACAATTAATTATGTTTAGTGTCACTAGCAAATATAATAATAAATAAATATGTTTTACGATATATTTGTGTCATAGTTATAATGTAATATTGTTATAATACTCTCCATTCTTGACAGTAGTTGTCGTTATATATTTTGCTATGTGATTTTAGTTAAATTAACTGAATGATTTTGTTACACGACACGGCCAACTAGAATGTTTAAATGTCGCGGTTCAGTGCTGCTATGTCTTTGTGTCTTCCGATGCATGTTTCCAACAGTTGCCCCTTGCTCGTTACAGGCGTATCTACGGCGTACCTACCTAACCTACTTCCAACGTTTGTGGATTTTTTCCACAATCCGCAATTTAATTGTGTGTGTTATACAATGTACAATGTATTCTTTATGATAAACTTTTTTCTATGCTCATTTTGTGACAATGGAGGAATTTAAGCAAATATTAGATGAACGAAACCTTGGACACCTTGGACCTTTACATTATATTAGAAAGTTTTTTATTTACAATGAAATTTTCACCTCATACTTTAATAAATATAGAAACATTTATAGATGTACAAGTCCGCGAAACAAGCTTATTACAGACATAGAATCTTGAATAGCAATAATAAGCAGAAAGAGTCGTGGCGAATTGTTAATGAAAGTAGGTGCAAAAATGGGTACAACATAGCTGATACTAACCTAACACCTAGTGACTTCAGTAGATATTATTGTGCAATAGCAGCCAATATGTCTAATAAAATTATGAGTAATGGAAATTTTCGCGACTTTCTAACAAATATAAACATCAGAGATTCTTTTTTCCTGACACCTACCGACGCATCTGAGCTCAAATCAATATTTTTAGATATAAAAAATACTCGCGCCTCTGGGTGGGATGGTATCTCAATCAAAATATTCAAGGCTCTGCCGGACTATGTTTTGTCTGTTCTTTCTGAGGCCATAAATCTTTCATTTGTCAATGGCGACTTCCCATCGTGCTTGAAATCGGCAATTGTGATTCCTCTTCACAAAGGCGGTGATCACAAAAGCACTTCAAACTTTCGTCCTATTGTTCTACTTCCAACACTAGCAAAAAATTATAGAAAAGATTGTCAAAAAACATGTGCTGACTTTTTTGAAATCACAACAGATTTTAAGTCGAGCGCAGTTTGGGATTCAAAGCAATAAAAGCACTGATGATGCTATATTTTCTTTTTTGGAAAGCCTTTATATAAAATTGAACTACATGGAATCAGCTGCGGCTGTTTTTTGTGACCTTTCTAAGGCGTTCGATTGCGTTAATCACTGTATTCTATTGGAAAAACTAGAGACCTATGGCTTTAGACGGGTATCGGTAGAGTGTTTCAGATCATATCTCACTGGAAGACAACAAAGTGTTTCAATGACCAGACATCGGATGGTCTTAGAGTTCTTTTTCTGGTATATATAAATGACTTGTCGTCGGTAAAGATAGAGAGTGCGTTTACACTATTTGCTGATGATGCCACTGTTCTATGGCATAATACTAGTGCCACTGTTTTGAATGCTTTAATAAGTAAAGATCTGCTTACAATAAAAAGTTGGTGTGACGCAAACCATCTTACATTAAACATAAATAAAACTTGCGTAATGTCGTTTAAATGTGATTTAAATGAAGTGTCCCTTAATAACTTTACATTGAATTCTCTGACAGAGAATAAGTTTTTGGGTGTCTATATCGACAAAAAGTTAAAATTTGAAAGTCACATTGCACAATTGAGCAAAAAATTGTCTTCCAACTGCTATGCATTGAGAGTAATTAGTAACAAACTGGACTATGTCATAGCTAGAAACTCCTACTTTGCTTTGATTGACTCTCACCTTAGGTACGGTATCTGTTTTTGGGGATCCTGTTCAAAGCAACTTTTCAGCTCAATTTTTGTTCTTCAGAAGAGAGCAGTTCGATACATGCTTGTATGATGCACAAGAAATTTAAAGGTTCAATTAATAGCAACTCTATTCACAATACGCGCTCTTCACACAGTATTTCTCTTCCTATTCCATCGTCTGCACAGGCCCTAAATTCCATCATTTATAATAGTAAGAGAATTTTCAATCATCTTCCACTAGATTTAAGGCAGGAACAAAATGAGAGGGTGTTCAGAACGAAAAAAAAAAATCAATTCTTATCACGCGACCTTTTTATACCATTTTTTCGAGACGGGCTTAACTAGCGACATGTTTTAATTTTTTACTTGTATATTTATTATTTAAAAATCCTTTTATCGTAATTTCTAGTACCTTTTACATTTATGCTCTTTGTAGTGTTAGTAAACTGTAAAAATATTGTATCGTTTGTCTTTATACCTTTAATCTATTTTAAGTGTTACCTACCTGCCTACATTTATATATATATATATATATATATATATATATATATATATATATTTTAATCTTTTTTAACTATACTTTGTTAATGTTGGGCTAGATTTAACACATTTTATTTTTTTTTAAAGCTTTGTTAACAGGAATATTTCTTTAAACAATAAAGCTTGATTTGACTTGACCTGTATAACATTTTCGAGGGTAAGTAATAAGTATTGTTTCATATGCTGACCTAAATTAGCTTTTTCATAGGGTTCTTATCCACTTTTGATGCGAAAATAGAATAAATTCTATTGTTTATTATTGCAAAGAGAATGGCACAAAAAATAATGTTGGTCGACATTTGTTGTGTCGTATAAAAATCAAATAAACCTATTAAAAATAAAATGTTAAGGTGGGTTCATGTAGCTTTTTCCGTTTCTTTCTTTAGTTTTAGATTTTAGTTGTAGTAATTTCTTTTACGGCTGAGGGTTAATAATTACTAAAACTTGGCCGATTCCGATTACTGATTACTTCTGTTTACATTGACATTTGACATTTTTAGGAGGAAAGTTTGCAAACTTAACCCAACTTTTTTGGTTTTTGGTGGGATCTAGGCCCAGGGCTTGATTTCTTTTCTACACAAATTAGGTAATTTGTTTTTTTCTGCAAGGTAGGTAGTGTAAATTTTCCAAATTTAGTTTTTATACTTTACATTTTAGTTTTTTCTACGAATCAAGCTGTGGTGTGTCAGTTGTAAGGTAGTTCTTAATTTCAAGAACATGAACAGGGTTAGGCATTATGGAAAAAGTGATTATTGAAGTTATGGAAAAAACTAATGGAAAAATTAAGTTATATGAACCTTTATTACATTTACCCACATTTTTAATAAAAAACTTTTTTTTTGCAATTTAAATCTGTTTGGATGTATATTTTTTTAAAGTGTTAATTGTATAGTGGATCGTTAGCCTACATAAAATTAACCAACTTACTAATTACAAAAATCTATTTTTTTTTTAACACTCGTGGCATTATCAAATTGAAAACATGACATACAGAAAAAATACTTTATTGTTTGTGTGGACTTACTAGTTGCTTAATTGTTTCTAGTAACGCAAATTTTCTACAATAAAATGTTACTTTAATAATATTTAAAGGGACCTGTCTGTCTGTCTGTCAAACCAAATTTGAATGATAAAAGAGTTTTAAAAAACAAAGTCACACTGATTCTGGAAGTTTCAAGAAATGGAAATTATCTCCCTCTATCTTAAAAACGTGACGTTTTTAGAAAACACTGTATTCATGAAAACACTAACCAAGTATACAGTATTATATTATTAATAATTTACAGAATAAATATTCACCTAGTAAGTTTAACAACCTGATATTGTCAAAAAAACAAATATTATTTTAGAATGAACCATACAGAGGGTAAAACTAACTTTATTCAGTTAGTAAGTATAACAATAAAACATTGTAATTTCGACAATTTAATATTGTCACAAGCGGCAAAATTACGTATTTCCATAGTAAGTTTAACAACCTGTTATTGCTGTTATAACTACGTACATATCTTCAAAATAACAAATCTATATTTTGTAATGAACCATACGGATTGAAAAATTCACTATATTGGGTTAGTATTACTATAAAACATTGCCCATATAACCATTTAAATAATAAAAGTAACGATATTCATCAAGTAAGTTAAACACCTACACAAACAAGATATTTTAAAGATGAGTTCAATCGCTGTTAGATTTGCGAAACACTTGGAAGTAGAGGAAAGATTTTTTGGTTTTATTAATTGTTCAAATTCTAGAGATGCACAAAGCTTAGCCAACATCATTCTTGATTTTTAAGAAAATCCGGTTTAAGTGATATTCCCATAGTCAGTCGGCCAGTCATATGTCGAGGCAAGTCTGACGTCTGGAAAACATATTCGACAATACACATTCATTGTCTAGCACACAAGCTGAACTTGTTGTTGTTGACGCCTGTATAAAAGTGGCACCAGTACCTGCTTTCTTTAACACTTTAGAAGCATATATCGCAATCGAGAAAGCATGAAAACTTTTAAAAAACTTGCAGAGAGGTTGGGTATTAAATTTTTGAAAGTATCTGACTTTTTTACTAACCGCTGGACATATCAATTCGAAAATTGTAAAGCAGTCTTATTGAACTACGAAGCGATTAAAAAGGCACTATAGGGTGAAATAAGCGATAACCAAGATAGACACGTCGTTTAAGCAGTTGGATTGTTAGCGTGTACAAAAAAAAAACGAGTTTTGCATTTGCAACTGTTTTATTACTTGTCAACGTTTTGAGTCAGTTCTTTCAAAGCAAATATGCTACACTCGACAAAGCAAGTTCAATAACAGGAGGCACGCTAAAATCTGTTAAAGAAACCAGAAATTATTTATTCACAAATCCAAGACTTTGCCGATAAAGGTGACATTTCTTTGGAACCGATTAAACTATCAAAAAGAAGACGGCAGATTCCTACACAAACTGAGAATTATACATATAATTGAATAATGGAACGCACTCTTGGGCATGACAGTGTGATAGAAATTCCATCAGATACAAATCGATTGGAATACTGGACAATAGACACCCACTACCAAATAATTGAAAACTTAGTGGCCAATTTTAGCGAGGGGTTTTCAAATTGGTCATTCGCCAGATCGGAGTGTGCTTTATTTTAATTAAACATCAAAGAGAGTCAAGATTTTATTAAACATTCCTCTACTGTTACAGTTGTGGATATATCTATGCTTGAAGCTGAGGTACTCGAAGTTAAAAATAAGCTCACTTGTAAAAAACTAGAACTAAATCTAGAATCTATCAAAATGCATATTAGGGAAGACTTTCGTCCGAACCTTTACAAGTTAATTCCTATAAGTTCCGCTGGTTGTGAACGCAGCTTCTCTGCGATGCGTGGAATGAAAAATTGGACCGGAACCACTATGATGATTTTCCAATGTGTCAATTAACAGCATCGAGAAAGATTCAGTTATTAGTAACACTTCTAATCAATAAATAAAAAAAAAAAATATATATATATATATATATATATATATATATATATATATATATATATATATATATATATAATAATATATATATATATATATATATATATATATATATATATATATATATATATATATATATATATATATATATATATATATATATATACACACAAAAATAAAACCTACTTTAAAAAAATGCTCTAAAAAGTGAAAAATAATGTTTTATTTTCATCTGGAATACTTTCCTCTATAAAGTCGGCGCCAAACTTATTCTTAATTTCTACCTAATAACAAAAATATACTTACGTATTTAGTGTTGTGGCCACCATTTTATTCCGCCATCTATTTTTACCAGTTTATCTTTAAATCACACTTAATTGTTGTTCAAAATTTAAAATCAATTTAATAAGTAGTTTCATCAGACTCGTTTTTAATATTTTATCATATCATTTTGTTTTACCACCTTGGATTTCTATCAAAATCTTATTATTATTATTAAATACATTCTAGTTAGTTTTTTAGTAATATTTTCTTTAACATTTCACTAGGCTCACTTGTTTCTTCAAATTGGATTTTGAATAAAATTTTAAGTCAATCCGGTAAATAGATTTTTAGCTATGCCGCGAACTGATAGACAAACAGACAGATGGAATGGCGAAAACATGTCTTTTGGCTTTGAGGAACCCTAAAACGTGAAGATCTGTAAAATCCTGAAAGGGTGATTTTTTTCGAATAGAAACATTTCATTTGGCCACCAGCATGTTCCGCCGTCTTGAATTCGGACCACAATTTTATCAGATCATCTCTATACATATTGAATTCTTACAATAATTTTAAATTATTCTGATAAGTAGTTTTTTCAGGTTGATTTTTTTAAATATTTTATTATGCCGCCATTTTGTTTGGCCGCCTTGGAACAAAATTTTACCATTTTATTCCTACATAATACTTGATTTTGTATGTAAAATTTCAAGTAAATTGGATAAGTACCTAGTTCTTTAGTAATATTTTGTTTTAACAATTCACTGTACCGCCATTGTGTTGCGCCATATTGGATTTTTACCAAAATCTTAGCATTTCATCCCCATATGACCCTTAATCTTTTACAGACAGACAGAATCTAGAGCCCTGAAACGTGAAGATCTGAAAAAATCTAGGAGAATGATTCTTCACGATTATACTTCCCTTTTACGAGGGAAGTAAAAATGAAACATTTTATTTCAAATGTAAAACTCAATCTGCAACTAAGAGTAAAGAGTTCGCATGCTACGCTGCAACACGATATGGAAGTATGGACTTTAAAGAGGAACAACATCAAAAGACTAGAAGCCTTTGAAATGTGGGTTTACCGCCGTATTTTAAGAATACCCAGGGTGGACCATATCACGAATGAAGAAGTTATAAGAATAAAAAAAAACGTAGGTACTCTTCACTATTAAAAAAGAGGAAACTCGAATACCTTAGGCACATCATGCGGGAAGAAAGGTATTCAATTCTACAATTAATCACGCAAGGAAAAATACAAGGCAAAAGATCAATAGGCCGACGAAGAATATCCTGGTTGAAGAACCTCTGAGAATGGTTTGTGCAGATGGATAGAAATTTTTAAAGCCGCTGCATCAAAAAATGCTTTTATTAAATATTTATTATTTTCCCTTACTTCTTTATCTGTATTCATTACACCACAGAACATATATATTTTAACTGGAATACATAAAAGCCAGTACAATTGTGTCCATAATAATATGCAAAATGTAAAAACACGTTACATGCTTCGCTACACAGTAGCTTCTTCAGGACGTTATCTCGAATGAACTAACTTACTTAACAACTAAAAAAGCATTTATATACAGAGCTGAATTGTTGAGTTCTACCTGATCGTTTAACAAACAATTTGAACGTTTGAGCTGATTTATTTCTAGTCTCCAGTATATACATTTTATGACCCTTACATTCAGTCTGTCAAATTTTTATTAAATGTATGACCGGTCTCAATTAAGTGGTTTACATAATTAGATTCGGTTTTTCCCTTGATAAAACATTTAGAGTTCGTCTATTCTTTTACCAGAATATCTGCATAGTTGGCTTATATACGTTTACTCCCAATCTCCTCAGTTTAGTTCGAATACTTGTTCAAGTTTATCAGATTTTGTTTTATTATTTTTAATGTACTTACTTAAAGAATTGTTAGTTTCATATGCTATTCTAATATCTAAACTGAAATGAACCTATTTTAGAGCTGGAATTATCTATTAGGATAAAATATATTTATAGTTTTTTTATATAAATTTTTGTAGAATGTTATCAAGTATAATTATTCAACACCCATTGTTTAATGCGATCTGATGATGCTGTTTAATTCTGAAAATTAGTTTTACTTAGTAGAGGCAGGGAGATTAGTCTGTGGATCATACTTTAAAAAGCGGATAGGTTATGTTGAATGGGATGACATGAAGAATAGTGTATGGTAGTATCGGTATATGAAGGTTTATGATATACAGAAAAATCATATTTATTATTTAATATTTTAGTGGTTAAATCTATACAATGTATACTGCTATTAGTTTTTTAGTATTCTAGTTCAATTGTAAATTTTCTATTAGGTAAAGGTTATTAATATATTCGAGAAAATATTTATTGCCGTTCAGTCCCTGTAAAACATGCTAAAACATCAACATATAACGCCAATATAAAATGTTTTTAAAAAAGATGTCTATTAATTTGGTTTTCTAGAAAATTTTGGGACCCCTTTGAATCCAAAAAACCATCTCTCTACGTGGAACGCCTTAAAGCGCGGGAGGCAGTGGATTTTAAAAACAGTGTGGACATAGTACTTCCTGGTAGGTTAACAGAGGACTTTCTGGTATTAGACGACGTAGTTGACGGAGAACGACATTTAGCTTTTGCTAGTAAAAAAGCAAAATAAAACATGCGACAACAAACAGACATAGGAAGCACGCAGAATACCGTGAATACCGTGCCGGTTTCGTATTCGCTGCTGCCAAATAAAAACGAACGTACTTACAAACACATCGTTTCTTAGATAAAATATTTTGAGATTTTGACCATAAATGCATTTCGCAGTATTTTTCCTCATTCTATACCAGTGTCTGGATTAGCAAAACAGTATACTGAGAATCCCGAGCTCAAAAACGTTCGAAAATGTGCTGCATTGGCGCCTCTACCACATATGCTTTGGAAGACAGTTGGTTGGATATTATAGAAACATCGCCACAAACCAGCTCAATGCAAGATTTGAATGACTATTTTATTTTGTTGGCCAGTAGTTAGAAAATAGTGTTATTAGAAATATGGTAATATACCACCAGGGCCGGATGCATTTAAACAAAATGTACCATTACATAGTCAATAGTGCGATTTTCCCTGTTGTGATTTGTCGCGACCAAACGCTGATAAGTTTTACCAAACATCACTAAAACGCGGTACACTTTGCCATGTCTCCTTCACATAGCTTAATCGGACCAAACGTAGGTACGTGTTGCCAAACTGCACTAAAACGTGGTGCATTATGCCTTAGATCCAATGGCAATAAGCCTTTCCAAGTAGGCGGATTGATATGACAAAATTTCGCTAGAAATATAGTTACGTTGTCATTAGTAAAAAAATTGGCAGTTTTAAAGAAGTAGTATAATAATTTTTTGGTTTTTGAAATAATTTGAAAATCTGAAAAGTGAGATTTTATTTAAAACTTTTTTATTTGTAGTAATTTTTAAAATATGTAAAAACAATTTTTCAAGTAGAAAACAATTTGTTATATAAGTTTTTAATTTCGACATTTTCATTATTCTGACCATCATCAACTTCATTTTTTCTTATGAGAGCCATAATGGATAATTCAATTTTAAAAAGTTTTTTAATAACCAATTTAATGAGATGTCACACTTTTAAATCAAGTTCTTTTTCAATGTTTATCAAATAAGTAGTTCGGGTACTTCCCATAATAGCTCTATGAGAGCAAGAGAGACAAGGTAAAAAAATGAAAACAAAAATTTGGTGCCGGAAATCTAACATCTGATTTTAGATGTTTTTAACATGCTGATTCCAAAAATGCCACCAGATTTTTTCTATCAGCTCTAGTTTTTGACATACAGGTTACAGGTTAATTGATATTTTTTTCTGATAACAAATAAAGAGATAAAGATGTACTTAATCGTCAAAATAGAAATTTCTCAGAATCTAATTAACCAAATGGATACCTGGAATTGTCCCTGACCCAATGTTCCTATACTAAGAACTACGCAATACACTGCTCTTAATTACTTTTATACCTGTAATTGCCTATGACCCGATCCTTCTATACCTGCTTGTCTGTACTCGATTTAGTATATTACTGAGTTTTCCCAAGTAAAGATGTGCTATCATTTTGTGTAAATTTTGGTCGTTTTGTAGTATCAAGACACTAAACTGAAACAATGGCATCCACAAGCAGACATACCTGTGTAAATCATCCCGATGTTTTTTGTTATGTGTGTGGTGAATACACTTAGAAAAGGAGCAAAAAAACGATTTCTGACTTTGTGAAAAGAGCTTATCTTGCCTATTTTGGCGTTCATTTAGGAGATCAAGGTAAATCTTGGGCCCCACATTTCATATGTAAAACATGTGTTGAACATTTGCGACAGTGGACAACTGGAAAGAGGAAGTGCCTAAAGTTTGATGTACCAATGGTTTGAAGAGAACCGCGAAACCATCATGACGACTGCTATTTTTGTCTCGTTAATATTAAAGGCATAAATAGAAACAATAGACACAAATGGACATATCCTGATCTAGATTCTGCAAGAAGGCATGTAGCGCATTCAGAAGAAATACCCGTTCCATCATTCAGCAGTCTACCCGAACTGACAGAAGATGATACAGAAACATCAACATCTGACGAAGTTCAAAGAATTCAATCAGAAAACGACAGCAAATTTGAGGCAGATTTAGCAACTCCGCAGTGTTTCAATCAAGAAGAACTAAACGATCTTATAAGAGACCTGACTCTCTCAAAGGAATCCGCTGAATTACTTGCATCCAGATTAAAAGAAAAAAATCTACTTTGTCCAGGTACTAATATTACATTTTATCGTAAAAGAGATAAGGATCTGCTGCCTTTTTTCGCTCAGGAAAATGACTTGGTATTCTGTAACAATATAAAAGGGCTCTTAGAAAAAATGGATTTGCCTGAATACACTCCAGATGATTGGCTCCTTTTTATTGACAGTTCAAAACGTAGTTTAAAATGTGTTCTTTTACATAACGGTAACAAATATGGCTCAATTCCTATTGGTCATTCTACTACCATGAAGGAAGAATATGAAACAATTGCATTAGTTTTGAGAAAAATTAAATAGGAAGAACATCAGTGAGCAATTTGTGTTGATTTAAAAATTGTTAACTTCCTTCTTGGACAGCAGAGTGGTTATACAAAATATCCTTGTTTTTTGTGCCTTTGGGACAGCAGAGCTAAAAATGAGCACTGGGTTAACAAAAATTGGCCTTCAAGAGATGTCATGATTCCAGGAAAACGAAACGTGATCAACGAACCTTAGGTTTCAAGAGAAAAAATCTTACTTCCGCCCTTGCATATCAAGCTAAGCCTAATGAAGCAATTTGTGAAGGCTTTAAATCGAGATGGAAATTGTTTTGGGTATTTGTCACGTAAATGTCCTGGCATTAGCACGGAAAAACTAAAAGCTGGTATATTTGATGGTCCTCAAATAAGGCAACTTGTTAAAGATCCACAATTCACCACATCAATGAACGAGACTGAATCTAACGCTTGGTGTTCATTTGTTCAAGTAGTACAAAATTTTCTTGGCAATCATAAAGCAGAGAATTACGTAGAATTAGTGGAAACTATGCTTTCAAATTTTAATATTCTCGGCTGTAACATGAGTATAAAAGTTCACTGCTTCCACAGCCACCTAAATCGTTTTCCAGAAAACTACTGCTGGAGCCTTCAGCGAGACTGCCCTAGTAAACTCCATTCTAGAAAGTCGTATAAAAGAAAATTTTTATGTGATTAGTGACTAATGTAATTATGTAAATTAAGTTTTTGCAATAAATACTTAAATCCATGTGTCTTTGTTTTTTTAACTGGCAATAGTAATATTATATATTATAACAGTTTTAACGTAAAATAAATACACAATTTTTTTTTATCTAGATCTGATAGACAAAATCTGAGAACTTTTTTACATTCTGCATCCAAAAATTACCTATGAACAGTTAAAAAATCGCAGGCACCAAAATGTGTGTTGGCCTGTGTAATAATTCAATATAGCGCCCACAAGAAAAAATGTTGCTGATGTTTCACAATATCCGAATCGTCGAAATTAAAAACAATGGCAACAATTGTTTTCTACGTGAAAAATTGCTTTGAAAATATTTTTACAGATTTTAAAAAGTATTATAAAGTAAGAAGTTATCGAGCAGAAAGTACAATTTTTTCAAGATATCTCCAAAACCAAAGAAGTTAAAAGTATACCGCTGGCATCTTTATATGACTTACAAAATTCTTTAGAACTTTTCGTAGTTTCTAACATTCCAATAAATACATTACCAAAAATGTCCACACTGTATGGTACCTACAACCAATTTATAATATATCTATATTTTTTTATAAAATAAGCGTTTTTTTAATTTTAAGATGGTCAAATTATTTACAAGATACAAGTTAAAGAACATAATAATCTAAATTAATAAACTTTAATAAATGATAATAGTGCACCACTTCATAATAAAAGATTCAGGTATATATACCATTTACGTGGACACACTGTATGTATAAGTTAGCTCTTAAATTTTATTAATTATAATTATTATTTTTATTTTAACACCTTTTAACTTGCAGACGAAGCTTTTTCAGACCAATATTTACTTGAACCTCAATATGGGAATTATTCTCTTATATAAGAACCACCGTCTATACGTGCAAAAATCCCATAATAGCCTTATATGTATACGTAACAGCGATCCATTTTATTATGTGTTAGTTTAATCTGCATTACATGTTTTAAAACATCCTTATAACATTTACACTTTCTGTATTTTATTTGGTCTAAGGAATAATGCACCACGTAGTAAAGTTTGGCAAAACGTATCTGCGTTTGGTCCGCCCAAGCTATGCGAAAGAAGATATGGCAAAATGTACCGCGTTTTAGTCACGTTTGGCAAAATGTACCAACTTTTGGTCTCGACCAATAAGAGCAGCGAACATCGCACTATTGACTATATGATGGTACATTTTGCTTAAATGAGGACCGGATAGGCAAAATAGGCGCTAACCTAGAACCTCAATTTTTTGGAGGCCTCATGCGAAAAATGGATATATCTTTTATCAAAGTATCACTATAGATAAAGCTCAATAAAATGTTATTGGAAAATATTGAAAAGTGATACTTATTTGCACTAAATGGTTGGGAACCGAGTGTTTATTCTTAAATTTAGATGGAGAATTGAGTGTGCCTAAAACCTAATTATTAGTTTATTTAATAGAAACTTTTTGGCGTCAGCGAAATATAAAGTGGCGTGATGTTGTGTTATTAAGTTTAACATTCTTAATTAAAATTAAAATTAAAATTATCGTTTCCCTGAAAATCGGACAGACCCCTCTGGCATGTTTTGCGTTTTGCACGATTGGCGATTTTTTATTGCCTACTTTTTTCAAAAATTTCAAAACTAAATTCGTTTTAAACCTAATTTTCCCCCCACATAAAAAAACTTGCCAATAAGAGTTTTTGCGCTTTAAAATTGATATATTGCTACCGTCACATACTAAGTTTCAACCTTAAAAAAATGTTTTGTGAAAGCCTAGTACTATATCATTTTACATATTGTGATATGGCCCATGTTTATATGAAGCTGACAAGTATAGAATACAAAGAATCCAAAATTCCTGTTGTAGACTAATTTTTAATTTACAGAAATATGACCACATATCGGCAAAAATATTTGAATACGGGTGGCTTAACATGAATAATCGCAGAATCCACCACCTCGGAAACTTTGTTCATAAACTGTAAAAGTCAAATAACTCTTCAAACTTAATAAGAAATAAATTTATCCTAGAAATAACATTCATGATAGAAACATTAGATTTAAAAATAAATTTACACTACCACAACATAGAACCCGCAATGTTCAAAAGAGGTTTTTCATTTAATGCCATTAAACTGTATAATTCTTTACCTGACGAATTTAAACTATATAACATAAACACAAATTTAAATATAAGCTTCGACTCTTCTTATTAAATGAGCAGATTGGTGGATCTTGAAAGACGACATTCGTTTTGTGCGTGGAGGATGTTGGGGGTGTCTGTTAAGCTATATTTAGGTTTTTATAACGCTATGTATTTTCGCCATATTCGTTTTCGACTGTTATAATCCTCTATTATGAGTTACTGTACTTTTAATAGACTTGAGGGGTTATAATTGGCTTGCTACTTGGTTAAGTAAGACTAGCCACTTGGCTAGACTTCGCCGGAGCAGGCTTGGCTATCCCCAATTGTAAATTAATATAACACTATATACTACTCATATTTGTAAAACAATTTGTTAATAAAAGGCACTTATTATTATTAAAGTAAATTACTAATTTGCATTAAATCGCTAAACGCCAGAACGTGCGTAATTACGCGATGTTAAAGCGCCGAAATTATGCCGTTTTTTTAGAACAGAACAGGAGTGTGACGAATGTATTAGATAACTGAGCACTTTCGCAATGAAATTTTGCACTTTTTGTGAAAGAAGTAAATATTTCAAATCTAGCCAATATGTATAATTTATTTAATAATGATCTGAGGTCAATTTTTCCCAATGTTACTTACGAATAATCTAAAATCCGACTGCACGAATTCTACGCTCATCTGTTTTTTAATGAGATTGTAATTTTTAGAGATGTATTAATAGAGGAGTCTTTTTCTGGAGGAAATCAAAATGTGGCCACAAGTACTTTTTCTGCTACTCAGGATTATTTGTGAGAAACGTCCAAATATATTTCGTCCCGTATTTCTTAAACTATTGATTTTTTGAGAAATAGTTTAAGTTTAAAAGTTGTATCATTTCTTTCGCTCTTTTTTTTCACTTCCAAAATTTTCATGTTTCAACTTAATTTTTGTAAATACGGACCTGGCTTTTTTATTTTCATGTTCAGAATTATTTTTTATCTCCATTCTAATGTAGTGCACAAATTTTGAAAATTGACTGCTTCAAAATTGACAATTTTGAAACTTGGTAAATCCTAGACAGAGCTTCGAAAGGCCAAAAATGTCAATTTTCGAGCGCGAAAAAAATTACAAAACTTTAAAATTTAAACTGTGTCTCGAAAATGAATTGTATTTGAAATATTCGACGAAATATATCTAGGCGTTTTTCACAAATCACCCTGTGTATATATTTTGATAGGCAACCCTACAGAAACGTATTCATCTACTATTATCTCTAAATATTACATTTTAATTTAAAATAGATGGGCGTAGAAATCATGCAGTCGAATCTCGTACTAGAAGCTGTATATAACTAGTAGTGAAGTTACTACCTGTGCGATAAGTGATTATAGTTGAGTATAGTGTCTTTTGTAAGGCGGTATTGTATTGTGGCGTGCAGTCGCGCAAGTTTAGTTTTGTCGTGGACATTTTTATCGGAGAATTAAACTCGTTTCTCCTACCTTGTCTTTAAAAATGGCTTCTACTTCGGGTAAAAAACGAAAAATTAGTGAAGAAAAGCGCATATTTCAAGAAAAGTGGACTGAGTTGTACTTGTTCGTTAATGTTAATCAAAAACCCGTCTGTTTGGTGTGTCAAGAATCGCTTTCAGCCTTGAAAGAATAAAACTTAAAAAGACATTACGATACAAAGCATGCCACAAAGTTTGAGACATTCAAAGGACAATCGTGGATCGCACACGAACTAATCTGTTAGCGATTGACCTTAAAAAGCCATTGAGTTAGATAATTTATCGAGTTAGCCGTTACTTGATGGAAATTCATTATCAGTAGTATAATAAATAAACAAACAATATTTTTTTAGTAATTTCCACTAATTTATTTCCGTTTGACAGCTGTCTCGACACACTGTCTTTTTCAAAAACTCACTTAAGACTGATACTAAAACTAGATGTTTTAACAATAATAAAAGAGTCTACCTTAACCCTAGCAGATATTAGCTATAAAGATTTAACAGTGGGGAACCCTTTAGGTCCATTTGATCGTTCAATAAAATATTATGGTTTTTCTCTTATTAATTTCTAGACTTTCCAAGTAATTTAACTTGTAACTTTTATTGGCTGAATGCAAAGTTTTAAATTCATTATTAAAATTATGATTTGTGTCTAGTAAATGTTTTTGCATAATTGGAATCAGTTTTTTGTTTAATAAATGATATTCTGTGTTTTTTGATACGTTTATAAAAAGGTCTACCATTTGAACAATATATACTTTTTCGCAAGAATCACATTTTAATTCATATACCCCTGGTTATTGGTACAAAAGCTACTTTATGATTTTTGTTTAAGATATTTCTCTATTTTAGTGCTAATTTTTCCGGTATATGTTAATGTGTTAAATTTGATATTCTCTTTGGTATTGAAATTAGGATAAACGAAATTGAGTGCTTTTTTATATTGTTGTTATTTACGATTTTGTCTATTATGTTTGCGTCATAACTACTCGTATTATTAACTGCAATCTGTTTTATAATATTAAGTTCCTTGTTAAAATTTTCTGTTGACAGAGGTACATTAATTAAAGGACGTACAAAACTATGAAAAGCTGCCATCTTATGTGTGAATTGGTGGTTTGATATATTATGTATTGTTATATTTGTTTAGGATGGTTTATGATAAACTTCAATTTTTCATATTTTCTAAATCCTGAAAACTTTAATAAAATGGATAAAGATCCGATAGACATATTTCAAAAAATAATTAAAAATGCAATCAAAGAAAGTAATTTATTTAGTGACAAAATAAAATAAAGTTTAACGTTAACGAACTGAAGCTATTTCTTTTAAGTTACACAAAGACAATATGCCCATTCGGCCACTAGGGTCATATGTAACAGCTCCAGCACACCTGGTAGCATTTCATATGCTGCGAACGTAAGCGCATTCAGCTATGCTCGGCTAGATGCGGCCAAGCGTTGGCAATAAACTAACACGGAATTAAAACGTTGGCATTTTATATTATCTTTGTCACGAAAACCATTGGCAGTTTATGATTAGGAAACTAATGCATTAGCGGGTGGCGACAATAAAAAATCGGCGTAAATAAAACGACATGATATACAGTGTCCTTTTGGTGTGTAATTTTTCGATATCATCTTCACCATTATTAAGAGAAAAATGTTAAACACAAAAGTTATTTCTCGTGTAATGCATTTATGGAAAAAAAATATTTTTTTACAATGTACATCATCAAAAAAGTTGTGGAGTAAAAAGAAACGATTTTTGATTTTTTGAATCCTCTAGAAAAACTAAGCATCTTTATGTGATATACCGTATGCCTAAATTCAATAACTGACTGTTTTTAAACTATTTAAGTTTGAAAATTTAGATTTTCAGATTTTGAATGGCTGTAGTTTATGCTATAAATCAAACTATGCCATATATGAAAACGGATTGCACATTCCTATTTTAGTTTTTTGGTGGCATATGTGGGCGATATCAAAAATTTAAGAAATTTATTTTTTTTTTCGAAATTATAGATGATATTATTTTTCTATTACACAGGAATTTAATGCTTTAAGAAAGTCCATAAAAACTGAGATGTTCAATTCCTTTTGCTATAAGTTGAGCGGTATGGATTTTACAACCCTTCAAAATTTAAAAACACGCGTATTTACTAAAGAGGTTTAAATTTAGACCAGGTCTAACTTGATAGTTGTAGGTCTAAAATGACAAATGCAACGATTGAACTAATATTTTTTGTAATTGTTACAATTACAAAATAATAGTGACATAAGCAAGACACAACTGGTGAACTATCAGTTTTAATTGTTACTAGATCTGGTCTAACTTTTAAACCTTCTTAGTGAATACGGGGGTTAATAATATTTAAACGGATTAGTCACCCCCTGTCAAATTGAGTTTTGAAAAATCCCTTCTTATCGAACCTTTACACCACAAAATCAACCCGAATGCAAAAATTTAGCTTTTTACCTCAAGCGGTTTGAGCAGGATCGTGATGAGTGAGTGAGTCAGTCAATCAGTGTGTTAATTAAGGATTTTATATATATATATATATATATATATATATATATATATATATAGATTAGGTATGTAGGTAACATCATTGCCTTAATTCTTCTGATGTTCCCGAACAACCTGTAAAGTGTAAAACTTTGTCCCTTCCATTATATTCTTCGTAAGGTAAGTAGAAAGATATAGGTTATGTTAAAAACAAGTTGGAAGTTTTACTTGAAACGTTTAGTTACCTCAAGTGCTTGTATAGTACTAATATAAATTCTAAACCCTTAGAATGAATGTTATTTATTGAACCAAAAGCAAGTGTCCTACTCTATTTTGAAAATCACCTTATTAGCAAAATATCAACATAAAAAAAATACTTTTGAGGGCGCACTTTTGCCGCAAAATAACCAACACAAACACATTTTTTTTTAATTATAGGTCTGTTGAGATAAAAAGGCCGTCGCGATTCCGCGAACTCTGACTCCAAGTCGGGGTCAGACTTTGGCAATCCGGGCCTCTTTTAAATAAACTAGCCACCACTTTTTACGAATTAGTTTATGGACATGAAATATAAATATGTCTAATGACCAAAGTCATTTGACTAAGCGAAATGATTGCTATTATGGAGTTGCTATTTGCTTATTAAAGATTATTTTAAATTAGGGATTAGAACCATCTGTCAAATCATCCTTCGAACCAAAAAGTTGATCGAGCGCAAATTTTTTATTTTAAATATCCGCACGAGCGCTTGCCGATTCTTGGTTGTTTTTTTTCTTGAAAAAAATTGTATTGCGTTTAGGTTAACCCTGTTTAGATTCTTTTTTTTTTGGGATGATGTAAAAATCGGTTCTATAAAAAAGGTTTACCTTTATTAAAACAAGGATTGTCAAACGAAAGAATCGGTAAGCCACGGGACTCGTGCGGATGTTTAAGAACAAAAAATGTGCTGATCAAGCTTGGAGCGGCTTGAGCCGGTCACGGGAGGAAGGAATCCTATATCAGCGCCACTTGGTTACTACATACTAAAAGTTACTTACACTCTATAGAACGTAATTATTTTCATTCTAAAGTGCTTATTCCTCTACACAACACGCAGATATACTGTTACTGGTTCAGAATCAGAATAAATATATTATTTAGTTCATATTTTTTATTTTTTAATTTAACTTACTAAAATAATAATTTTCATTTGTAAAATAAACTAGCTATTTCTATTTAATATTACTCTATTACATTTTGTACCTATGTTAAAATTGTATTTGTTACATCTTGTGTGGTTCTATATTTGAAAACACATTTATTTATGAAGGAGATTGGTATAGCTTAGCTGATTGATGTGAATTTAAATCGTTTCTGAGTTTTATTGTGTTTATATGAGTTGTATTTAGTGTAAATTATAGTATGTAACATCATTAGAAAGGTACAGACTTCCTACATTTTTGTAAATATAATGATTTGTGTCATTTGATTTTTGTTATGCGGAAAATCGAAAATTTACGACAAAGAGCATAAACAACCTAAAATATATCAGATGATATAAAGACATACCGGACACAGACAACACAAACCATAGAAAATTATAGTATGATTGAACCAACTAATACACAGCTTCCTGGAGATTTACTTTCGGCTATCAAGGATTCAGCCTCAAATGTAACAAGTGAGCTTAAGCAATATATTGCATCTGAAAACGCAAAATTATTAGAGAAAATCGAGAAACAATCAAAGCAAACTCAGTGTATTGAACAAAAGTGTGCTGAATTAGAAGAGCAACAATTACAATTCGATATGAAATTTCGCAAAAACAACCTAATCATTTTTGGATTGGAATTTAACTCCGAAAATTGAGAGCTTCTAGCATATGTCCAATAATTTTTTCAAGAACAATTAAATGTTGTAGTAGCAGAATCCGATATAAACGATATATATCAACATAAAAACACAAAATCTCAGAAGTGTCTCCCCATTAAGGTTGAGTTTGTTTCATTCTTGAAAAGGACATCCATCTTGGACGGCTGTTATAAACTAAAGAACACAAAAAGTTTCATAGCAGAAGACCTTTGTTACAAGGATAGGCAAGAAAGGAAAATTCTAGTAGAACATATTAAATTGGCCAAATCCCAAAATTATCCTGCCAAGATTGTTTAGCGAAATAAACTTGTAGTAAAGGGCGAGGTTTATACAATCGAACAACTCCTTCGTATGAATGGTGGTTAACAAGATGGACATTGTTCAGAAAAAGAAAAATTGGTAAACTCTTCAAATAGTGCACCGTCAACACCAGGTCCCTAAAAACTAAAAGTCGGTGATAAATCAGATATCACATCAGAAAGTTGGCTGAAAACTACAGTGAAGACAGCATCCGAAACCGCCGAAGATAGTAAAAAAGGAGAGAGGTAGAAAGAGACTACAAAGAAGTTAATATCCCCGCTTAACAGTTCCTCCAAAAAACAAAGACCGGAACAGACGCCTCGATAGTTACACGATCTATAGCCAAAAAATAATTTAGTGTTTATCGTGCAGACGGTCCCGTTCTAGTACTGAAATTCGCATATGGCTCATAAGAATATTAACCTAGCTCGTCAGTGGAATTCCCTTTTTTATATTTTACTAAATTTAGATGTTCTTACTTGTGTGTATAAGGAAATACCTACTATATTACTTATTGTAAGGTTGTCAAACTTACATTACAGATAGTGGACAGGGAAACATTTTTATAATATGTAGATATTACTAGGTTAGTTTAAAAATTGTTTTAATTCTTAATTAATTCTGGTATAGGTCATTATTGGTATAACTTAGAAAATATGTTGTAATATTGGTTGTCTAAGTTAAAAGCTTGATTTCTGGAATTAAACATTTTAAAATGGATCCGTTTATAAGAGATTATAATAATAAATATTTTACATTTGAATATACGTAGCCTAAGTATTGATCAGTTACTGGTATTTATTCATCATTTGCCTCTGGATCTGGATTGCGTTGTGCTTTCTGAGACAAGACAAATTTTCTCTGAGAGTGATATTCAGATTAACGGATACACATTGTATAATAATAGTAAACTAAATCAGAATGATGGCACTCTAGTATTTACAAAAACAGAACTTTTAAAAAAAAGAAAAATTTTAAAGACAAACGAATTTAAATTTATTATAGTTGAAATAGAAAAAAACAAAAAATCTCTGCAATTAATAGGAATTTATAGGCCTCCCTCCACTAGTGCAGACAGCTTTTTGGTAGCTCTGGAAAATATTTTAAAGAGAACTAGTTTGGCTATTTTTGAGTACTCAATATTTTTGGGCGATATTAACATAGATATATCCAGGAAAACGTACTTAAAAAAAAAGTATCTAACTATCATAAGTGAGTTCGGATACAGGTCTTACATAAATAAGCCAACACGTATACAGATAGAATCGGCAACATGTACTGATCATACATTTGTTAAAATTTCTACTGACACAAATAGTGAAATAGTACCTCTAATCTTGAAAACCAATATAACGGATCATTACATAACGATACTTATTATCCTAAATAATAGTACTAAATGCATTTTACTATCCTAAATAATAGTACTAAATGCATGTTGGCCACAACTCGGAAGGAAAAAAAAGATTAAATATAGAAATATTAAAGGAACGAATGCAAAGCGAATCATGGAATGAGGTGTACAATGTCAATGATGTAAAAAGCGCCTACGATAGGTTTATTAATAAACTTCAACATTATATGGACCTATGCCGTGAACATATAAAAATAAATTTAAAAAAACGGAAAGAATGGATGACTATTGGATTATTGAACTGTATAAAAAAAAGAGACGCTATGTACGAAGAGCTTTTAAAGGATAAACATAACGATACGTTATGACGGAATTTTAATACATAAAGGAATAGAATTATTTCGTTAATAAGAATGGTCAAAAATAGATATTATCAAGTTATAATAAGGAAAAACGCAGGAAACTCACAAATAAAAGTCCATCTGTACATCTGTACAAATAAATAAAATAACTGACGATACAAATAAGGAACTTACATCAAGCGAGGAAATTGCAAACAATTTTAACAACTTCTTTATTGATATTGGAAATACATTGGCCAGTAATATCAAAATTAAGAAAGAGTATAATTTTAATCAAACGAAAATAAGAAACTCCATGTTTTTAAAACCGGTAACAATACCGGAACTGAAAAACTCTATACTAAAATTAAAAAACAATAAGTCACCAGGACATGACAAGATTAAAAGTGAAACTATGAAGGAAATTTCAAAACATATAGAAAAACCGTTAACCCATATAATAAATAAAATACTGGAAACTGTACCATCCGCGTTTAAAATATCCATTGTTAAATCGTTATTTAAGGATGAAAACAGAAATAAAGTTAACAGCTATAGACCGATTGGCTTAATCCCAAATTTTGCAAAATTATTTGAAGTGCTGGTTAAAGAGCGCCTAATTTCATACCTAGACAAACAAACATTTTATCAAAAAATCAGTTAAAAAAAGCGTCAGTACGGAAGATGCTATCTTCCGTACTGACGTATTATATTAGAATATACGAAAATCTTGATAAAAAAGTTAAATCAATAGCGGTTTTTATTCATTTAGCAAAAGCTTTCGACCCGGTTCAACATAATATATTGCTTCAAACACTTTTTGATTTGGGAATAACGGGAAATGTTTATAAATTGTTTAAGAGCTATTTGAACGAACGAAAACAATATGTTTTTTAAAGCGTGGTGTATCTCAAAGAACAGTCTTGGGTCCTATACTGTTCTCTATCTATGTTAACAGCTAGCTTGAGTTGTCATCGGTGGTGTCTATTGTTGCGTTTGCTGATGATACAGTAATTTTATATCAGGGAAAATCATGGATTGACTTAAAAGATAAAATAATACCAGATTTAAAAATGACATTCTCATGGTTCAGTCAAAATTTATTGACTGTAAATTTCGACAAATTACGGGGTTTAATATTAAGGTTTAAGCTCTTAAAAGAAGTCCTTAACATAAAACATTTAAAAAATTACGTACTATGCGTTCGTGGAATCCTTAATTAGTTATGGAAATATTGGTTGGGGTGAATGTCATAAATCACATATTAAAAAATTAGAAATTGTACAAAAGCGGATTTTAAAGATTATTTTAAACAAGCCTAGACTTTACTCAAGCAAACCCTTGTATCAGGAAGCACGGCTCTGTGATCCGGGTCCGGTATTCACAAAAAAGCTTGCATTGTATATGTTCAAACATATTAATAAATATAGGGTGATATATCATGACTATTCGACGTGATCTAAAAATAACAAACATCTAAAAACAGAAAAAACGAATAAAACTATTGGACAAAGATGTTGGACATTGGACCAAAGCTATATAATTTGCTCCCAGAAGAAATAAAAGAAAGTGCCTCTTTTCGTATTTCCAAAAAAAAATATGGGTTCTAGATCATAGAGATGCTATAGCTGCTTTGCTGCACTAGTATATCTATATATCTAAATTTTATATATACCAAAAATGTATACATGCTTGATATTTCAGGGAAATAGAGAGTAGCAACTTTATCTTTTTTTTTCTTTTGATCTATCTTTGTATTTGTATTTGTTATCTTTATACATTGTCTTATTAGAAATATGTAGGTTACATGTTGTTTACATTGGAATGTGTTGGGGCTTTTTCTGTTTATATTTGCGGGGTATAGTTATTTATATTTGGCGATGAGATTCACTTAAGAGAATTTTTTCTCCCGGTTCTCTGACGAGGATGCATAAGAGAATTGTGCGTTTTCGTCAGAGCATGCTTTAATCAAGGTGCCAGATACCTTCTACGTGCTTTTAAAAGTAGGACTAGGAGGGAGAATATTGCGCATGTAAGAATATTGTACTATTCTATTTGTATGAAAATTATTTCGTAATATATTTATTTATTTATTAAAATCTCCTGTTCGCTCATATTCTCTTATTCTAATGTTGAGAGAAATATCCATCTGCATGGCAACAGTGATCCCCGCTACTCACTATTCGTTGATTCGTCCATTCGTTCACGTAGTGTGGAGGGTTACATCCGTTCGACACGTTGCGCGGCGATTCCGTCCTTTGAGTAGATAATCAAGTAGGCTTTGACCTCGATGAACCATTCGTCCGAATCAAATCTTTTGTTTTTGGTATATTTTCAAACATTGAAACGAATTTAATCTATGCGAGAGTTTTAAATAAAAATTGATTAACACTGGGGATGAAATATTTGTCCATTCGTTGATTCGCCCATTCGTTCATTCATAAAACCCGCTACTCACTATTCGGTCATTCGTTCATTCGTCCGCATAGTGTGGTTCATCTATTCGTTTCGTTGCGTGGCGATTCCGTCTTTTGGGTGGATAATCAAATAGGGTTTGACCTCGGCGAACTATTCGTCCGAATAAAATCTTTTGTTTTTTTGTGTATGTTCAAACATTGAAACGCATCAAATCCATGAAATCGTATTAAATAAAAATAGATGAATAGTGTGGATGAAATATTCGTCCATTCGACCGAATAACAAATCGAACCGACAAACCGAACCGAATAGTGAGCAGCGGGCTTTAGGGTAATCTTTAGGCAAATATTGATAGTAGAGATGAAAAATATAACTCATTTCAATGATGCGCTTCAGTGACTCTGGCTCACTTTACTGAGTCGGCTCAATTGAACTGCGAAACGAAGCAGCGAAATACACACCTAACGTCGTTTAACAAGGCTGCTAACTCATGAATTCACTCCCGGACCACGGTTCTGCCACCTTGGCGCCTCGTAGTTGTAAAGGACAGTGGATGAGATATCGTGCTCGGCTAGTACGGCGAAGAATCACCGCGACGAATTGATCAAATTTAGTGTTTTAATTTTTAACGTTATACAGTCTGATTAAGCAGAATTTCTGTTGGAGATTTATCAAATAAATTAGGCTCTTATTTATTTCTTTTAAGATAGGTATTAAAACTTATAGATATTTGTATAATTAATATTAAAAATGATTTCACGATATTGCCCAAAGTCATCATATGTTCTTTTCCATAATGTTAGAATAAATAATATTTAAGTTTATTGCATTTTTCAACCTACATTATTTTCTTAAACAGTAAATTGCCTTATTTTGTATGCCTATTTACCAATAGGCAGTTTCAACCATATCCAATATCTATATTTGAATGTATTTTATATCTAAACAGCAGAAATAAAAAGATAAAACCTAAAGAGTTAAGACCGCTAAGTCGGGCGGCATCGAGAATGCAACAAACAGTACATATTGAAATGCAATTCGACTCTGTCGGTCGGTGACTCTGCGGCTTTTCATCGTTGCAAGTCGTTCCCGCTCCGTTACGCTGTAAATGAGGGGTCGAAAAAGATCTGTACCGCGGAGCTGCTTCAGTGACTCACTTAACTGAGCTGATTCTTTGAGCCAGCTCACTCCTGAGATACACATCTCTAATTGATAGTGCTAATCGCGCGAGTTTTCACGTGATTTTTAGGCAATATACAAATTAACAAGCAATCAAAGGTTTGGCATATGCTGGTTTTGATGTAGTATTTGGTAAGTACAATTTATTCTTTATGTACAGGGCAATTTTAAACTAGTGGTTAATTATTATTTTAGGTTATAAGTCAGGAGTAGAGGGCTAAAACTTGCGGATCCCATACCTGTTGGAAATAACAAAAAGCGTTTATTTAATTAGGACACAATATACTTGTTGTGTCAACATTGTGCCTTATTGTTCTGCGGTCGTGAGAACCTGTGACGTAATTGTTAAGTAACCATTTTTATAATTATACTGTTGATGTTTTAAAGATGCGCAATAAGTATTTCTATAATAACTTTTCTTGAATAAAGAAGCTGGTTGTACCGTCTACGATTTTTCATTTATTTTGCCCATATACCGTATAGGTTATGGGCCAGATCTAAGCGTGTATGGAAAATAAAGTCAGAAAACGTAATATACAGGCTTTCGTCGGCGAAAAATTTCGCGTTAAATCGCTACTTGATGAACTAAATATGATACATGTTGTTGACAATGACCCTCCAGATGATATTATTGATGAGTAGCGTAAAAGTGACTATACGGTCAAAAGTGTGATTGTAGAATATCCATGTTACCCTTTTATTGGTTTTGCAGAAAAAAAATTCAAAATCCGATGGTATCTACGAGAGGCGAAGTTTAGCTTCCCAACTTGCTTTCAACAAACCATCTTAAGTGGTAAGTTATTAAACGGATTATTTAGTGTTACTTTTGCACAAAAATCAAGTCAATATAAGGAACAGTAATAATTTTAACTTATGGCATGAACGTCTAGGGTATATTAGCAATGCTAAATTATATCAGATAAAACAACAAGAATTATTTCATGATGTTGAAACGCTAAAAGACGTCAGTCATAAATGACCTTTGCGAACCTTGTATTTTTGGAAAACAAGGCAAACTTCCGCTTAATAAAAGTAAAAACAAAGACCATATCAAAAGACCGCTTTCTATTATGCATACAGATATTTGTGGCCCTTACACCACCTACATTGGACCATAAAAATTACTTTATTAACATAGTTTTACTGACTATACTATTTAATATTTAATAACTTTTAAAACAAGCTTTAAAAATGTTTAAAGATTTTGGTAGCAAAAATGAGGCTCTTTTTATTTTAAAAATAAGCAACTTTTAATTTAAAAATAAATCGCCTGTGTATATGCTTAATAAAACGAGATAAAAAATAATAAATTTGACGATAAATCAATAAAAGGAATTCTCGTTGGATACTCTCCAAATGGAAATAAAATTTGGGACTCTGAGAATGAAACATATCAAATTACGCGGGTTGTTATCTTCGCCGAAATAAATTACAAAGTTAATAGCCCAACACTTTCGGAACAGGTCTTCGCGTCGTCAAGTGATAACCGAAAACAATAAAATCTTTGACGAAAACACGGATCGGGTTAAAGTTCCCGTTCTCGATAAGAGCATAGATTAAAAGTCACCAGGCTTAGTAAGACAAAGCGATAGATTAAAAAATCGTCCAGGCTTAAATTATAACGAAATAAAAGAAAATTACTTTTATGCGTATACAGTACGTCCTCAAATTGTATTTGGAATCCAGAAAAATTATTATGAAATTAAATAACGGGATGATAGAACTCAGAGGGCGTTAGCTATTAAAAATTAACTTAATTCATTAATTTCTAATAATACCTGGTCAATTGTACCTAAACCCGTAAACAAAAATATTGTAACATACAAGTGGAGATTTACCTTAAAATCAGACGAATATGAAATTCCCACAAAATATAAAGCTAGATTGGTTGCAAGAGGTTTCACTCAAAAATACCTTGTAGATTATAAAGAAATGTTTGCACCAGTCGCAAAAATTTCCACATTCCGTTTACTTTTTACTTTGGCAAATCAATTTGGTCTTTTAATACATCAAATGGATGTTCCAACAGCCTTTTTAAATAGAATATTGTATAAGGAAATTTACATGTAAATTCCAGAAGGCGTTGGGGTCAATGGTAATATCAATGGTGTGTAAGTTACATAAAAATCCCTGTATGTGCAAAAACAGTCTTCTCGTTGTTCGTATGAACGGTTTGGTAGTGTTAAAAGAAAAATATTTTAAAAATTCAACAACTAATCATTGTTTATATTATTTTAACAAAGGGAATTTTTCGCAAAATATTTATTTACTTCTCTATGTTGATGACATTATTATTAACACAGGCAAGTCCCAAACTATGTCTATAGTATTAATAATTACATGTTTGCATAATTGTTTAAATTGCATAAAATGAGTGATATAAAGGAAATAAATATTTTTTAGGGATCAAAATTGAAAGGGGGAAATATACTCACTAAATCAAACATATCAGGTAAACGTAGAGTTCAACGGGAAATAACACGCCCAAATAGTTCAAAAGACTCTATTAGTCTCTAAATAAAACAATAGTCACTATAATATAACCTAAGTAAATACAAACTAATTATGTCAAATCAAAGTAATCCCGGTACCGATATCTAAGAGAACCGCGAGCGAGAGTCTCCTCTGTCTGTCTCAAATCAGAGCGCCAGCTGCAGCGCCTTAATACCTCTTCCAGCCGCGTCGTGGGCGGTTAGCTTAAGGTAGCCAGGCTCGTTTATCACTATCAGCGCTTCTGATTCCTGACATTCGGCCATCCTATTTCGGTTTTGTCCTCGAAACCTAGTAATCTTCATCTGATATATCTGACAGCCTGTAAGCAATAGTTAAAATATTATACCTAAGTGTAAATTTATTATCCGCCCTTAATTAAGGGCGCAGATCTATAATATAGTGGTTTAACAATTTGTTCAACCATTCCAGATTCGTAGAGTTCTATGAGTTACCATTCAAACCTTCATTTCGACTTGGCCTTGACCAGTTTTTAAATTTAATTCGAATCTGTTTCATTTGTTTTATTCAGCTTCATATTTCAGTTATTTGGCAATAGCCCAAAATAACCTGACCATAGCCAATAATTTTCCTTTGATAATTATCAAAGTAAAAACACTAAAAACAAGTAAAAACTCTTCCTCTGATAGTTATCAGAACTATCGTGGTCGTGACCACACAAAACCTTCCTGATCTTAATTAAAAATACTCTCTCTGGTCATAACCAAAAAAAATTATTCTTCTGATCTTAGAACTATAGTGGTCGTAACCACACAAAACCTTCCTGATCTTAATCAGAAATACTTTGGTTGTAACCAAATCTTAATTCCACTAATATATTTTAAAACACCCGGGTAAGTAACATAACTAGTCCGATCGTAATCAGTGTTATTCTGGCAATATATTATTTTTAAATTAATGTAGATTAATACGGCACTGCAACGCTATCACATATCTAGATATAATTATATCTTTAAAGTAATAAAATCTCTTAACAAACATTTCACTCGAGACCTTTATAGATTTCTTGCCTCGTACAAATTATTATCAACGAGACCGACTTGGTGACACATTAGTTTATAGATTGAGATTGAATAGTTTGTTTTCTTATGCCTTCGACTTTGACTCATCATAGTTAGGATGAGAAATTATGTTGATGCTAGTATTTATTATTTAAAAAATACGACGGCAAGAGGAAATTGTATATGGGTTATCTAAACATAGTGGTCGTAACCACACAAAACCTTCCTGATCTTAATCAGAAATACTTTGGTCGTAACCAAATCTTAATTCCACTAATATTTTGTTTATTACGTTGTTTATAGTTGACATGAAAGAATATTTCGAGTTAATGCTATTTAGTCAATTCAGCTTTGTATATTTAATTTTATAGCTAACTGCCATTTATTAACCACGTAAATTTTTCTTTTAATGATTGAAAAAGGATACCATAAAATTTTATGGTAAACACTTACCCCAACCGTTGATCATCGGGGGCATTTAAAACCATCCAACGCTTAAGCTTGTCAACCGCTACAATAGATTTTCCTTGTCTTTTATCACGCATTTCCATGACAACATACCTATCATTAGGAAGTATTGTATTTATCTTAAATGGTCCCTTAAAACCTGGATGTAATTTTGCTTATTGCAACCATAACCAAGCCATTTTCCTTATACAACTTGGGAGTAACCCTTTTTTATCGTAACGAATTTTTTCTTTCGCCTGACCTTCTTCAATCTTATGAGCTACACTATTAAGTATTTTACCCTCGGCCCAATTTTTGGGTTAACACCCATCAGAATTTTGTATGTAGATTCTCCAGTTGCTTTGTTTATAGTAGAATTTAGAGAAAACTGAATTTTTTTCACATATGTATCCCACAATTTTTCCGAGTTATCATTAGCACTTGAATCTTTCGCACTGGCCATTAGTTCTTGGCGACGCCACTGCGTTTAAAACGTGTTTAATACCAAATTCTTTGCAAAAATCGACCATTGTCTTACTTGTAAAACAAGATCCTCTGTCAGATATTATTCGAGCTAGAACCCTAAACAAATATATGAAATTTTCCAAGGCATTTTTCATATGTTGTGCTTGGGTTGATTTGACTGGTTCTAGAAATATAAATTTGGTAAAACCGTGCACTAAAACAAACAAGTATGTATTTCCTTTTTTTGATTTAATAAATAGTCCAAGATGATCTACGTGTATGGTTTGGAATGGAATATTAGATTTTGGAATAGGATGTAAAAACCATGCTTTGCACCTTTAGAACTTTTCATGAACAAACAGTTTAAACAACTATTTACATATTTTTTTACAAATTTTGACAGTTTGGCAAATTAATAATGTTTTTTCGTAACCAACATGACCACACTCATCATGATTAAGGCGACAGATTAACCACCTAGAAGACTTAGGTACTACCCATTTTTTACTTCCGTCAACTTTTCGGTAGAGTACTTCCCCTTTTAGGAAAAAAATTTCAAAAAAAATTTTATTTGAAGGGTTTCTTTTATCATATTTTAAAATATTTATAATTTTCTTAAGTTCGCTATCTTCAGTTTGAACAGCTTTTACCCATTCCTGCTTTGTCAAATTTATAATCGCGTTAACACTGTATAGATCTTCCTGATCCTTGGATACGTTACTTCTACTTAGGCAATCTACATGACACATCTTGTAGCCTGGTCGATAAAGCACTTCAAAATCAAATTCTTGTAGATATAACCACCATCCTAGGTATTAAATCCTTTTTTGTAGCAGCAGCTCGAATAGCAATACAGTCGGTATAAACTTCAAATTTATGCCCTAGTAAATAAGTTCGAAAATGTTTTAATGCAAAAACCACAGCCATTGTTTCTAACTTGAGTGATATTTGCTTTGTTCAAAAGTGCACTGTTTACTATAATAGGCTCTAGGATGTTTTCCATCAGAGTGAACTTGTATTATTATAGCCGCAACTGCTATGCTGCTAGCGTCAGTGTGCACTTCAATTTTTAATTTTGGGTCATACATTTTTAAAACCGGTCGTTTGCTTAATATATTTCTTTATAGTTGGTCAACTGCATTTTTTTGTTGATTACCAAACTCCCATTCTGAATTTTTCCTTAAAAGTTTAGTGAGAGGAGCAGTAATTTTGGCATAATCTTGTTCACATTTTCGGAAATACCCTGATAATCCTAAAAATCGCTGTAATTCTTTCTTGTTACTGGGATAAATTAAATTTTGTAAAACCGAAATTTTGTTTTGATTTGGTCGCACTCCTTCAGCGGAAATTTCATTACCTAAATAATTGATTTTGCTCATAAAAAATTTGCACTTTCGTACCTGTAGGGTAAGATTATATTTTCTTAACAACTCTAAAAGCTGTTAAATTTTAGCCAAAGATTCTTAAATATTTTCAGCAGGTATTATTATATCATCTAGGTAACAAAAAGCAGTGTTTTGAGGTAATTCATTTAAAATGCTTGACATCATTCTTTGAAAAACGTAAGATGCGTTACATAGTCCGAAACTCATTCGAAGCATTTCGTATTTTCCCTCTGGGGTTACGAGCGCAGTTTTAGGAATTGCATCAGGGTGTATGGGTATCTAATAATACCCGGAAAACACTTCCAAAGTCGTGAAAATTTCAAAGTTGCATAACTTGTCTATCTGTTCTTCAATTAGGGAGAGGGGGAAGGTCTGTTTTACCGAAATGCTGTTCAATTTTCTGTAATCACAGCACATGCGCAAAGAGCCATTTTCTTTTGGTACTAGAACTACCGGACTTACATATTCCAAATATGACTCCCGAATAACATTATTTTCTAAAATGAATAATCTCGCGAAGTTTTTGCTTTTTGTCTTCAGAGAGACGCGATGGATTATAAACAATTGGTATGTCTGATGTTAGTTTTATATCCATTATTTTATGACTTGTTATTCCCATTTCCGATAAATTTAACGCAACACAATCGCGAAATTTGTGCAAAAGACACACAACTTTGGATTTGTTATTTTCACAGTACATTATTTCTCAAAACAAAATCATCAGATGTCTTTTCTGCAAAACAAATTTTCTTTTTAATTGGCGGCATTATATTTCCTGTTTCAAAAAACTTTATATCGTTACCTAGTTTAGTAAACGAAATATATGGACGTTTTATAAATGTGTTTCCAATTAGAACATCCGCAGGGCAACAGTCGTTAGGGACAACAAGAAATTCTTCAGTACAAAATACAGAATCTATAGACATATCACACCTAACCCGTTGCTTAACATTAATAACATCTCCAGATAAAGTTTTTATGTAATAAATACTATGACTGATGGAGTATATCTTTAAAAGTTCAAAACTATCCACTACTGACATTCGTATTAGCGAACATTCGCTGCCTGTATCTATCAAAGCATTTAAGCTCATTCTAGACACAATAATCTCTTTATAAAATAAATTTTCCGCACATCTACCTACAAAATTCACTCTTTTGTGGTCAAATGAACCGCTTTTATTCATAGTTGAATTAAAATTTTTTCTGTCATTCTCGCGTTTGAAATTTTTCTGTGACATATTTTGTTTATTAAAGTTTGAGTTATAATTTCTCCCTTGTGCATTATTATTTTGAAACCTTTTATTTGGGCAATTTATTTTTTTATGTCTAGGTTTATTACACAAAAAACACATAATTTTGTAACGTGAGCTTGAAGACGACTGTGAGACAAGAGTTGTACTTTTTTGATTGGCACTATTTTGAGACACTTTATTGCTATTTTATTTAAATAGTTCACTTGTTCTTAAAAACGTTAATAAGTCATCTAGCCGGACGTAATTATTAGCAAAGGCTAATTGTTTAGTTTTTTCATCAAAAATACTGGCATTTATTATATTAACTTTGTCTACTTCTGGGATTTCCCAGCACAGTTTATTAATTCTACTTAGTTTTTGACGAAAAAATTCCACTAACGAAGACGTTTTCCCCGAGTGAAAATTAGCGGCTTCGCGGAAAAGTCCACCAATTGCCTTTGAGTCTATATCAAAAACAGTTTGCAAATTTATTTTTAAATTTTGCCACCCCAAAAAAGAAATTTCAGCATTTAGGTACCACTCCAATGCTCGCCCAGCCAGTTTTCCTATAGCAAATCGAGAGGTTGTGACATCATCCCATTTTTCAAAATATGCTTTCTGCTCCAACAAACGTAGCCATTTATTAATTGAAATATTCTTTTTTGAAGGATCAAACGATGGGATAGTTTTCCAAGTTAATATTTTTTCATCGCTTACCTTGGCCACAAACGATTCTTTTAACTTGTTTACCTCCTCCTGTAAAAACATAAGTTGTTCCACAACCTCAATGTCACGCAGCTGATCACCTCTCGGCGGTGGAATTGGAGGTGTGTATGATCGACTGCGTTCGCTCGAAATATCAGTTGATGGGCTAGTTTCCATTATGAGGCACAAACAACACTTTTCAGTCACAAACACAATTAGAAATTTCCCGCCACTTCTAACACCAAATATCAGGTAAACGTAAAGTTCAACGGGAAATAATACGCCTAAATAGTTCAAAAGACTCTATTAGTCTCTAAATAAAACAATAGTCACTATAATACAACCTAAGTAAATACAAACTAATTATGTCAAATCAAAGTAATCCCGGAACCGATATCTAAGAGAGGGAGCGAGAGTCTCCTCTGTCTGTCCCAAATCAGAGCGCCAGCTACAGCGCCTTAATACCCCCTCCAGCCGCGTCGTGTGTGGTTAGCTTAAGGTAGCCAGGCTCGTTTATCACTATCAGCGCTTCTGATTCCTGACAAACATTACGTTTAAAAAATGTTCTAAAGATACTTGGAATGAGCGATTGTAAACCCATTGACACATATTTACAATTCAAAATTGATTTTGAAGCTATAAATTCAAATGAACATTATGACGCACCTTGCAAACACTTTTTAAGTGGGAGTGTGAAAATAACAAAAAGCGTTTATTTAATTAGGACACAAATATAGTTGCTGTGTCAACATTATGTCATATAGTTTTGCAGTCCTGAGGACCAGTGACCTAATTATTAAGTAAGCATTTTTATAATTATACTGTTGATGTTTTAAAAAGGTGCAATAAGTAGTTCTATATTAACTTTTCTTGAATAAAGAAACCTGAATGGTATCTTATATTACCTGGTCCTGACCTTTTGCAGCCTCTGGTAGAGGTACTTATGAGAATTCACCAAAGCAAAAAAGCCCTTTGTGCTGACGTTAAAGAGATGTTTCATCAAGTCCGCATAAAAGAAGAAGTTCATCACTGAGAATTTTGTGGAGATTTGACACAAAATCACCTTACCCTACTTTTGAGATGCAAGTAATGATTTTTGGAGCAACCTGCCGATTTTGTAACAAATGTTGACGCCAAAAACCATACAGATGATGCAATCATTAGGAATCATTACGTAGACGAGTATTTAGATTTTTGCAACACCAAAAAAAAAGGCTATACACGACGGTAAAACAATCCAAAATATGAATCGTTACTTTTATTAGGAATAGTGAAGTGTGACCCAATTTAGTTCAGTACATAGTCATTTAGTATTAGTTCGATCATAATGGATTCCTATCAATATTCTACCAGTTTCTACTACGTCACACTTGATTTTTGGGCATAATATAAAATAAATTCAATAAATAGTTTTTACATTAACACACACCGCCATTTTCTTACGTCATGTTGAATTCGTACGAGTTTATCCCTATATCACATCTAATTTTTCTGCAAAATTTAAAGACAATTGAATAAGATTTTTTTATGTTGATTTTTAAAAATATTTGCCCGCCATTTTGTTCTGCTATTTCGAATTCGTATCACCACTGTACCAGTTTTTCTCTATATCACACTCAATGCTTGCACAAAATTTGAAATTAATCTAATAAGTAGCGTTTTCAAGCTAATTTTTTAAATATTTTATTAGGCTGCCATTTTGTTTTGCTATCTTATATTCATACCAAAATGTTACCAGTACATTTCTATATAAAATTTGATTTTTGTGCAAAATTTGAGGTAAATTGGATAATTAGTTTTTCCAGTAATATTTTTTTTCACGTTTCACTAGGCCGCCATCTTATTCCGGCATATTGGATATTTTTTGGTATCTAGGGAAGCTAAAACTTGAAGATATGTAAAACCTGAGGGTGATTTTTTCATGACTACAAATATTTTATATTTGTAATCATACATTGTATGTATACCACATTATTTATGACACACAATTTGAAATCAGTCCATTAAGTCGTTTTTCAAGCTGAATTTTTAATTATTTTACTAAGCCGACATTTTGTTCCGCCATCTTGGATTCATACCAAAATTCCACCAGTTGATTCCTAAATAATACTTGATTTTTGTGCAAAATTTTTTATATAAAATGAGTATTTTTTTAGTAATAATTTGTTTAACATTTCACAAAACCCTGATTTTGTTTTGTTATTGGATTTTTACCAAAATGTTACCAGGGCATCTTCATATGACCCTTAATTTTTTGCCAAAATTTGAAGTCAATCGGGTAAGTAGTTTTTTAGCTATGCCGTGAACTGACACAGAGACATACAAACCGACAGAGGGACCGACGGAATTGATAAAACATTTCTGGCATTTAGTACCACAGTTTTTACTATACAATAATTATTTATGGCACACAATTTTAAATCAGTCCATTAAGTAGTTTTTAGGGTGAATTTTTATTAAACATTTTAGTACCCGTTATTTTGTTGCGTCATCTTGGATTCGAACCAAAATTTGAGAAAAATTGGATAAGCAATTTTTTAGTAATATTTTTTTAATACTTCACTAGGCCGCCATTTTGTTTTGCCCTCTTGGATCTTTACCAAAATGTTACTAGGTCTTCCCCATATGACCCTTAATTTTTGACCAAAATTTGAAATCAATCGGCTAAGTAGGTTTTTAGCTATGCCGCGAACAGACAGACAGATACGACCGACGAAATTGAGAAAACATGTTTTTCGGCACCTAGGGACCCTGAGACGTAAATTTCAATACTTCTCTTTTACGAGGGAATTAAAAATGGGGGCTTCGAATTAACTACCTAGTGTTCCAATTCAGAAATGGTTATGGTTATGTTTATTTTGGAAAATTCAGAAATATGTAAGGATTTAAACATGGATCATTCCTCGATTCAGAGAGTTTTGGGACTTTATTGGGATTCTAAAATGGATGATTTTGTTTCAAAATTAGCACCGTTGACACAGAACTTTTTAAAACATGCCGAACAACTAAGAGGCAAGTTCTAAAGATTGTCATGTCAGTGTTTGACCTGTTAAGTTTGGTAGTCAATTTGTCAATTGGAGGCAAAAATCATATTCAAGACATATGGCATAGTGGCATCAGTTGGGATGATAGCATAGATGAAGAATTTTATAAAGTATGGAAATTCTGGTCAAATGATCTTGAATTAGTTGCAGATCTAGCCGTTCCTCTGTGTTATTCATTCCATATTCCTAAAGCAGCAAAAATGGAGATACACATCCTTTCTGATGCAAGTAAAAAAGCATTTGCATATATCTTGAATATTTATATTCAACAAGTCTATATGCGGATTGATCCGACTACTATTTTGCATTGGAATAAAGAGACAATGGTTGACAGGGTTGGGGATATCCAAAAAATATCTGATAACAGAATATGGAGATGGGTAAGTACCTTCTCAATTAAATCCTACTGACCTTGCGACAAGAACCTACGACATGCAAAGTACTGTAGTGATAGACTTTAAAACATGGCATTTAGGTCGTGACTTTCTTAAAGAAAGAGATGAGTTATTATGGCCCAAAAAAAGTATAATTTTTAATAATTTGGAGTCTTAAACAGGATATGGAAGTTATCACGGAATCTTAAAGCAATAGGTATTCTGTGGTAGATTGAATAAATTTGACTCCAGATACTGTAACACTCATAAAAAACCAATTATTTTACCATCAAAACACATATATACCCTGTTACTTATTCAAAGGTATCACGAACAGTTTGCACATCAGGTTTTAGAGACTGTAGTAAATGAAATCAGACAACTGCCAGTGGTGTAAAACAAAGACCTACGTTCAGACTTGAGTTCTATTGATTGATTAAACCGTTTACAAACACAGGCATAGATTATTTTAGTCCTTTATATGTTACGGTAGACCAAAGAAAAGAAAGGAGATGGGGAGTGTTGTTCACTTGTCTCGCAATCCAAGTCATACATTTAGAAGTTGCACATTCACTTTCTACTGATGTAACTATATTGGCAATCAAAATAATGGTAAACAGCAGAGTGTGTCCTAAAGAAATGTAAACTGATAATGGTATCAATTTTCGAGGAACGTCAGAGGAATTAAAGAGGCCACGCAGAAAATACATGACTTAAAGATAATGGAGTCTCTTAGAAGTCACGAAATCAGCTAGAAATTCGTACCACCAGCATCACTACATATGGGGAAAGGCTGGGAGATTGGTTCATTCAGACAAAATTACTTTTAATACTTTACACGCAAAAATTAAAATTTAACATATGAACAACTTTTAACACTATTTGCCGAAACTGAAAATATAGATAATTTCAGATCTTTGACACCTGGCATTGACACCAAAACATTTTTTAATGAGACAATCAAAAGCTGCTCCATTTGTTTACAGATCATGTGATCTTAGAATTCAATTAAAAAGATGTCAGCAACTGATGGATTTATTTTGGAAAAAGTGGAGTAAACAATATCTACCAATATTCACACAAAGATCAAAGTGGAATGATAATGGACACCAGTTACAACAAAACGATATTTTTGTCATTATTGAAGACAATATACGAAGAAAACAATGGAGAATGGGCAATATACAAGCCATATTTCCTGGTCCCGATGGGATCACCAGGATGTTAAAATTTGTCATTTTCCATAAAATTAAGTTTGTAAAAGTATATTATGTTTCTAATGAAGAGAACAAATTTTCCATAAATAAAATAACTGGTACTAGGCATTTTAATAAGAAAAATAAAAATGACAATTTTTCAGTTTTAAACATAATAAATTACTGTATTTACATTTGTCTAAACTTCCAGAGGCTAGATGAACCATAATTTTAACCAGGTCTATTGTTCTAAATTTATATAAGTAATCTACTGTTTGTTACAAGTTATATTAAACACAGGTGAGCTGATAATAGCAAGCTTCAGTCCGATATACAAGCCAGATTGAAGTGACAACAGCAGCAGATTAATGAATATGTTTTCCCCAAGTCAAGACAAAATCCTATTCACTGTAATACAGTCTTATATGAAAACCTACACCATTTAAATAAAGAATAAAACTTTAAAATGAAAAATGTCTTTAACCTACTTGGTACCCCTCTCCAAATTCATATTGCATCAATTGCCGCATCAGACACCAAGAACTTCTTTCTTATTAGCTTAGAATGTTGTCGCTGATGTAAAAAATGAAACCTGCCTATATTTCAAAGTCGTGTCCTTCATTTAATATTTTAATTAAGTATTTTCTTTTTTATTAAAAAAAATTCCAGACGGTATGTCACTGCTACTAGTACTATTATTCTGGTTTAGTAGTCTAGGCTCCTATGGCAATTATAACCAATTTCCTTTCCAATTTGTTCACTCTTTAGTTCAGGCAACATATAGAGAAGAGAAAGGTGCGTGGAAAGGAGGAATTTATGTCATGGAAATGTCAGCCAGATGGGCCCTACAGTTTATCGAGGAGTCCGAACATCGGCAATCGCCTCCACCTGAGAGGGTATGTAACGACGGGAAGTGTGAATTTACCCCCCGGCCTAGTTACTAGCGTGAATGATAGCACGAAAAGTGAAATTCATTTTACACTCTTCCGTGCCCTGTTAAATTTTTATCATTAATATTGACCTCAGACTTTACAAAGTCTATGTTCCCATCAGGATTCGAACCTGGCCATACTGGCACTAACACCACCAAATGACCAGCAGTAAATGCACTGAACCACCTGCCCAGTGGTTAACTAAGTTAAAATATGAATTATGTAATATTTTGTAATCAACTGGGTTCACCGAAAACACCTTATTTAAATTGTTATTCTTTATTGATCAACAATACACATAACAGGTAACACTCAAAGTGTTACAAATAATCAAATCAAATCAAAAATACTTTATTGTCTCGAGAAATGTATCTCAGTGACAAAGCTGTATAAAGGAAAGTAAAGTTTACAAGAGTAAAATTCAATAAGACTTATACTAATAAAAAAAAAGCCCCAAGTTTTTATAATAGGTCACATAACAAAAAAGACATGACAATCCAATACAAAATAATTAAGGATAAACATGAAACATAAAAACAAAAATATTGCTATGTTCTGTTAAAAACTAAGCCAAAGTTAAAATATCTGACACCTTTTTAGAAAATTTATTTATAGGATGAAAAACTGTGATTAAACTGTTTAAATAAAAATAGTTTTGTCAGTAATGCACTAAAAAGTACAAAATAATGTAAGTTACTTAAAATAATTTGTTAAGACATAAGCGTTTTACCCTTGACAATTATATGACTATGCCAAGAAGCATGGGGCGTGTTATCGAAATTAATTAAAAGTATTATGGTTCTCAAAGAAACAAACAAAAAGGGCCCAACGTTTTTTGACAAAGCCACTGAATTGTCAAGGGTAGAATGCATATATCCTAACAAAATATTATAAGTAAATTACATTATTTTGTACTCTTTTAGTGTTTTGAAACTTTGGTTTAGCTGATCAGCTCAATAGTACCAAATTATTGTAATGTCATCTTAATTACATACACTTTTCGAAATTTCAAATCGATATGACAATTAGAAGTAGATGCAAATCTATTTCCTAAATTTGTTTACATACATAGTTACATAAAAGTGAAGCTAATACAATATGTTAAAAACATACATGTACAGTATAAATTTAGACATTTCTTCTTAAAACCAGAAGGCTATTAACATCAAAATTAAAATCGACGAGAAATGAACTGAAAAGCCTCATTAGCCATTATAGAATGTTAATTTTTTCTGATACCTGTATGCATATAATTAAGAGAAAAACTGTTATTTCTCATGGTACTGGTATATATGATGGTACTTTAAAATCGATATCAGTAACTTGTCAACAATTAATTCTGTTACTTAAAAATTTCTGACCAAAATACATTGTGAGAATCATTCTTTGCATTTCCAAATCATTCAAATCCAACCATCTCAAGCTTAATAAAACTTTGCTTGCGATATTAGTTTTATTGGTCAATCTGCACAATCAAGTTATACAACAGGAAATGCACAAACCTATGTTCAAGTTTTTTGATGTGTACTTGGTATTAAGGGGGTCCATACAACATTCCAAGTTACCTCTAACCAAGACGAAATATAGAAATCTTAGCTCAATATTTCTATAAAATCCAAAAACATTATTTCATGATAAAACCATATAATTTTTGAATTAAATTTCTCCAGAAATATTTTACCACAAGAGTTTGGCATACGCAAACCATCCTATATTTTTAATTTAAGTAAACTGTATTAAATTATTAGAATTTGGTATAGGATACACGAGGGGTGTTCCACGACCTAAAAATATGTACACCACTGCCGATTTCGGCAGTATTCACTGAAAAATGCTGTATATTTCTACGCTGCCTCTTTACTGCCGTTATTTCCGGTTTACTGAAAAAATTACCGTTTTTACGGTCATTGCCTCGTTACTGCCACACTGCCTGACAATTTAATCAAAACTCAAAGTTTTTAAAATCGTACACCACTTTTAGACACCTAAGACCATTTTTAATATCTTTAGTTAAAATTGTAGGCTAAACTTACTTTGTGTTTTATTGGATATTTTGAAGCTAATGAAAATGTTAAGCATGTTTTGTTAAAACTGATTTGTTCTCGAGTTAGTGGCACTTGAAAAGTGGCAATTGTGCTATTTTGACACTCTGTATAATCTACGTATAATTTAAATAGTTTAACTTAGAGCAAAACTAATTTTGATTATACCCCTTAACTTTCGTATTTCAAGAGTAAGAAACAGTTTTATCAATACTGTTTGGCTTTTTTTATTCTCTATAGTCTATGTGATGGTGCATTAAAACTTTCAATTCGACGTTTCGTATTGTAGAGCTCATCAACAACTTATTTTTTTGTAATACAGACCTGGATGTTTTATTTCTCTTTAGCTTCTCTAACTCGCTCAAACCCATGATGTATCACATGCATGCATTTCAAACAATCGGTTTTTCTATGATTAATTCTATGAAATTATGGTTTTTCGTTTCTCTGTAACATATTGTCTATTATGGAAAAATCATAAATGATATACAAAAAATGAAACAAAAAATCAAGTTTCGTTATTAAAAATGTTAAAACTAACCTAAATAACTATCCTAAACTAACTAACTACGAAACGTCGGATTGAAAGTCTTAGTTCATGAACCATATAAAAAACAGAAAATTAAGCAAAAATTATTAATACATTTTTTCATATATCCCTTGAAACACGTTACGCGGTATTGTTAAAAACATCATTTTTTAAATTGTACCCTATACCTCTAAAACTTAGAAAGCTATGAAAATTGTTTCTGGCATCTTAAATTTTATAAAAAAAATGACAGTGTATTATGAAAGCAGTTTCCCCTCTATCTTACTAATAGTTGAGATATACAGCAAGTGGCGCAAATGGGATACCGTGGGTGGTTTATTTATTTTTAAAATGTATTTCGTTTGTGTGTGCTTGATAAAAGAAGAGATTTATCTATTTAAAGTAGAAAATATAGAGTGTTCTATTTTAAAAAATACGACCTAAGTTTTTTACTCAACTTTTTAACTTTATTTTTAAAAGTTTGATACTGGTAAAAGATAATATAGAAACGAACTGTCAGTTTTGTATTTACACTTTTTTGTCTAAAAAAATTAATTGCAAAAATGCATGTCGAAATATAAAAGTCCACCCTGTACATGGATAATAAATAAAGTGTAAAGTTAGACGAGATCGAGGACTATGACACAGTTAAGAATCCACCCATATTGGATGCAATATTATTTCTCCTATTCATAACCGTAGTCACATCTTGCTTTATAAACAGCAACTGTTCTCTATTCGCTGATCACTTCAAATTCTTTATGACTTGGATCGTTTTGTCTTTTAGTACAAGACAAACCTGTCAATATACCAAGGTGTTCTTATATTCACTTCTCACGATCCTCGAACCCTATATGAAATACATACAGGTGAGGTGTAGTATTCGACAGCGTATTACCCTTCAATGAGCACATCGATTTCATTGTATGCAAGGCCTTTCGAATGCTAGAATTTATCAAGAGACATCCTGACATTTTAACAACACCAGAGCCATCATATCACTTTATAACTGTTTTGTTAGGAGTTACTTTGAATACTGCTCTACCATATGGCTTCCATCCTTGCTGGGTCAGGTGAGCTTTCTAGTCCCAGCTCGGCGTACGCGAAATACCTTCCTCTTCTTCGTTAGAAGACACCGCACCAATTACGGCCAAAACTATTTTATTGACCGCCTATGTCATGACCATAATAAACTCTATAATGACTACGACATCTTCAACATTAGTCCTCCTGCCCTCAAAAAAATCCTGAAATTCGGCGCAGCTTGATCGTTTTATTCATTCCATTTTAATTCACCCATTTTATTCATTTTATATTATTTCAGTAATTTGAATTTTGAATTCCCTATGGTCTCACCATTAATGAATTGTACATTAGTTATTTATAAGCCTTCGTTGTACCTCAGTAGTCCAGTCCTACCTTTAACCTTATGTTTACCCTAGGTTCAACTCTTTTTGTTTTCTTTTTTAGTTTAGTTTTAGTATTCTCATTTAGTTTAATGTAGTATACTTTAGTTTTTTCATTTTTTTTAATTTGTATACGATTTAGAATCTTGATTCTGTAGTGTATTCTGAATAAATAAATAAATTAACGAGCAAACTTCGAGCAAATCTAACTCCAAATTATCACAAAATACTAAAACGCTTTTTTTGTGTATTTTTTACTTGCGCTAAACGACACTGTTCATGAAATTTTAAAAAATCAGTGGCTTACCATGTTTTTATTAAGGAAGACAGGGATGGTTACCCATACATATGCCCATCGTTGAGGTTGTGCCATATCTTAATCTAATAGCTCTTACTCTTATGGAATTACTAAAAAAAAGGTTTAACACCCTGATCTCGAAAATAAAGCATTTGAAGAGATATATTTATATAAACTTTTTTTTTATCCAAATGATCACCTCCTTTAATATTTACTCGACACTTAGGAACACCCTGTATTTATGCAACCCTGTATATTAAAATCTACGTGAAAAACCCTCTTTATTTTTAAATGGGAACCTTACATAAAGTAGTTAAAGTAACCTTAACCTCAACCTTAATGAAAAAAAAAACATAAACGCGTGCAATTAAAAAAATCTATGTATCTCTCTCATGAGAAGCAATAAAAACAAAAATAAAAAACTAAATATTAACGATAGATTGCTTTACTCATGCAAAGCTAAAAAGCTTTTTGTGTAGACCACTGCGACTTTGAAAAAAAAAACAAGAAAAACTTTAAATTTGAATTTATCCTGTATAATGCTCACATTTTGCGAATAATTTACAAAAAAATAAAAGTAGAAGCATACACCTACTTTGAATATGAAAGTTTTTAAAATCGGATAACTCGTTCTTTTCATTCAAGTTTAAATACAGACATAAAATATCAATATCCCATAATTATTTCCTTGAGTTTATATCATCACATAAAAATTAGTGGTAACCTTTAAAATTTTCTTTACAGCCATTAATTTTGGATCCTACTGTATATTTCGAGGTGTTTTTTTTTTTGGCTTTCGATACAGAGGAAAATAATAAACATGATCTAAAAAATCATTGCTTATGTCTAGAATTGTGAATTTTGTGCTTAAGTCTAGAATTGTGAATTTTGTGTCTACTTTATAAATAGGTTATTTTTTATGATGTCATGTAACATCTTCTAAGTCGCGTAGCCACCCGACGCGACGCACAATCCGGCAGAAGCATCATCACAAGGCTAATAATTGAGCTTTCTGATTGGGCGCAAGATTGTCACGTGTTATGAGGCGTGTTGGGAGTGACACTGCCTTCACTGACCACTGCTCAATTACTGCCTAAATACTGCCAAAATTGCTGTTATTGCCCAGGTTTTACCTAACACTGCCACGCACTGCCCAATTTTATAAAAAACTGCCTATTACTGCTCAATACTGAAAATATTGCCGCCACTGCGGTTCCACTTCTCACAAAATGTACACCACTGCCTAGCGTGAAACACCCCTCGAAGATACACTTAATAAAACTTTGTTTTTTGTGATAATTTATAAGTAACAGCAAAAATATGCACACTGTGCCATTTGAACTTATATTTTGCAGTTCTTTAGAATTGAACAAATTTAATATTTTAAACACACCTTACTTCAAATATTATATAAAAAACACTTTCGCTTTATTTTATTCCTTTTTATTACTATATATCAACTCTTCCTCACAAAAAAAAGTGCAGTAAATAAAAGTGATGATGGATTTAATATACTAATTTTTTTTTAAGAAAATAAATTGCTTAAATGGGTACATAACTAAATGTAATAATAGTTTAATAATTAGATTTAGGGATCAAGAAAAACATATTACAAATTCTACCACTTCTGATGAAAGCGCGACCCCTTAAATAGGTAAATTATATACAGGCTGATTTTTGTTCAATAATGAGTTTTCTCTTTGTTATAGGATAAATATAGGGGTATACAAAATATATATATATATATATATATATATATATATATATATATATATATATATATATATATACATATATATATATATATATATATATATATATATATATATATATATATATATATATATATATATATATATATATATATATATATATATATATATATATATATATATATATATATATATATATATATATATATATATATATATATATATATATATATATATATATATATATATATATATATATATATATATATATATATATATATATATATATATATATATATATATATATATATATATATATATATATATATATATATATATATGTATATATAGTAGAAAATGGATTCTTTGGGATGACCGCTAAAGCAATGGAACTTGGCTAACCATAGACACGTGTTTCTGTCTTAAGGTCTTCATCAGTACAGTCAACTAGTTGAGAGACGAGTACAACTAGTGCCAAAATGAATACACAAAACAATACCAGAGTCACCAACAGGAGCAAAACCGACATTTGTGATTACCAAGAGAACATCCGAAATCTTCGCCGGACTTGATACTCTATTTACCACGGAGCAGCATATAGCCACCTGTGGCGAAACTCATAACCCAAGAGTAGTAAATTAAAAGTAGAAAATATATAACGCGGTAGGAACTACTCTACTCTAACTTTTCTACTATATACTAGTTCCTACCGCGTTATATATTTTCTACTTTTAATTTACTACTCTTGGGTTATGAGTTTCGCCACAGGTGGCTATTTGCTGCTCCGTGGTAAATAGAGTATCAAGTCCGGCGAAGATTTCGGATGTTCTCTTGGTAATCACAAATGTCGGTTTTGCTCCTGTTGGTGACTCTGGTGTTGTTTTGTGTATTCATTTTGGCACTAGTTGTACTCGTCTCTCAACTAGTTGACTGTACTGATGAAGACCTTAAGTCAGAAACACGTGTCTATGGTTAGCCAAATTCCATTGCTTTAGCGGTCATCCCAAAGAATCCATTTTCTACTATATACTAGTTCCTACCGCGTCATATATTTTCTACTTTTAATTTACTACTCTTGGGTTATGAGTTTCCCCACAGGTGGCTATATGCTGCTCCGTGGTAAATAGAGTATCAAGTCCGGCGAAGATTTCGGATGTTCTCTTGGTAATCACAAATGTCGGTTTTGCTCCTGTTGGTGACTCTGGTATTGTTTTGTGTATTCATTTTGGCACTAGTTGTACTCGTCTCTCAACTAGTTGACTGTACTGATGAAGACCTTAAGTCAGAAACACGTGTCTATGGTTAGCCAAATTCCATTGCTTTAGCGGTCATCCCAAAGAATCCATTTTCTACTATATACTAGTTCCTACCGCGTTATATATTTTCTACTTTTAATTGACTACTCTTGGGTTATGAGTTTCGCCACAGGTGGCTATATGCTGCTCCGTGGTAAATAGAGTATCAAGTCCGGCGAAGATTTCGGATGTTCTTTTGGTAATCACAAATGTCGGTTTTGCTCCTGTTGGTGACTCTGGTATTGTTTTGTGTATTCATTTTGGCACTAGTTGTACTCGTCTCTCAACTAGTTGACTGTACTGATGAAGACCTTAAGTCAGAAACACGTGTCTATGGTTAGCCAAATTCCATTGCTTTAGCGGTCATCCCAAAGAATCCATTTTCTACTATATACTAGTTCCTACCGCGTTATATATTTTCTACTTTTAATTTACTACTCTTGGGTTATGAGTTTCGCCACAGGTGGCTATATGCTGCTCCGTGGTAAATAGAGTATCAAGTCCGGCGAAGATTTCGGATGTTCTCTTGGTAATCACAAATGTCGGTTTTGCTCCTGTTGATGACTCTGGTATTGTTTTGTGTATTCATTTTGGTACTAGTTGTACTCGTCTCTCAACTAGTTGACTGTACTGATGAAGACCTTAAGTCAGAAACACGTGTCTATGGTTAGCCAAATTCCATTGCTTTAGCGCTCATCCCAAAGAATCCATTTTCTACTATATACTAGTTCCTACCGCGTTATATATTTTCTACTTTTAATTTACTACTCTTGGGTTATGAGTTTCGCCACAGGTGGCTATATGCTGCTCCATGGTAAATAGAGTATCAAGTCCGGCGAAGATTTCGGATGTTCTCTTGGTAATCACAAATGTCGGTTTTGCTCCTGTTGGTGACTCTGGTATTGTTTTGTGTATTCATTTTGGCACTAGTTGTACTCGTCTCTCAACTAGTTGACTGTACTGATGAAGACCTTAAGTCAGAAACACGTGTCTATGGTTAGCCAAATTCCATTGCTTTAGCGGTCATCCCAAAGAATCCATTTTCTACAATAATATTTGAGGTTATGAAGTGTTGTTGTTTATTTTCTACATGTGTGTAAAAATTACGTTTTTAGTGTGAAATTGGCCAAAATAATTGTTTTTATGCAGTAAATTTTTAAAACAGACCTTCTAGTTCATCAGTGCATGTTTGCAGCAGCCTGAGTGTAGTTATTGAGAATGTTTTGAGGAAAATTATTTCCGACACCATAGTGTTTGTTTACCTCTTACCTGCTGGATAGGAAATCATTATTTGTTCAACTATTTATTCAATCATTTGCCTCAGCTTTCACCAAAAAATAGTGTTTATTTTAAATCTGCCTCTTGGGCTCAGTGTTGCCTGCTCTCTTGAAGTAATTTCTTAATACTGCAGCATGGTTTGCTCTTTGGTTCTCCTTGTGACATCTGTACCAACGTGATTTGTGCAGAGTGTGCTGGAACCTCAGCATCAGAAGTAAGAGTTCTTGTTATGAAGGCAAGATCTCTTTTTCACTTTTGCCCTGACTGTGCCACTAAATTCTATAAGAATATGACTGAATTGAGCAAAAAGATTGGCACCATTGAACAAGAACTATCTAGTGTAAAGTCTGAAATTAAGTCCCAACCTAGCGTGGAAGAAATCAGACAGAGAATGAAGGCAGTTGAAGATAATGTTGAGAAGCTCAAACAGTCGAGGCAAGTGAGCCTAAAGGAAACTAAGGAAGCTAAGGAAAGAGTCAAAGCAATTGAAGAGAAAATTACAGAACATACAATAGGGGAAAGCAGTAGGGAAGACATGGTAAAGCTTGAGACCAATTTATCCAAATTATTTACAGCAGCGCTATCTAGTCAAATGAACACCATGACAAGGAACATTGAAGGCATTGTAAAGTCTGTAAAAGAGGGAAATTCTAACATCATGAACTATCTTACAACCAGGAATGAGGGCAATCATTTCTCGACCCGTGAGCAGGACCCAAACAGGAAAGTAACATCACAAAATGTAGCACATACAGTACTGGAAGCATCAACACAAAGCACTTTGAGCAAATATATAAATCTAGCAAGCGAAGAACCTTCTGGGTCACAGCTCTTCAAATCAACATCTAACAATTCTGGTAGAATAGAATAGAATAGAATAGAATAGAATAGAATAGAATAGAATTTATTAATGAAGACAGCTATTACACTTTTCACACGTCATAAGGAGAATTAAAATTAATAAATTTAGAAATACATAATTTTACAAAAATGATAATAATTAAATTTAAATCAATAATATAAAATAATTACAATACATATAAAAAGACAAACTATGCTTAATTTAAACGAATATAAACACTAATTAAATTTAAATAAATATACAAAATTACAATAAATATATAGAATAAATACCAACTAAGTAAATGACAAACAACACAAATTTTACAGGATAATGAAAATCTATGGTCAGTCTTGTAGAGTTCTAAAAGAGTTAGGTAAACCTTCAGCTATTTCTTCTAACGAAAAAAAGGCACGACCCAGGAATACAGCTTTTAACCTAAGTTTCAGCTGCTTAGGTGCCAGAAGCCTGATGTTAACTGGAAGCAGGTTATAAAATTTTATTCCATAATAGTTTATGCCAGTTTGTCCTCGTGTTAGTCGGGTGTATGTTGTTAATAAGTTGTTCCTGTGTCTAGTATCGTAGTTATGATGGTCGGAGTGATTATCATATTGAGTTGTGTTATATTTAATGTACATGACACATTCAAGAGCATAAAGGCAAGGCAAGGTTAGCACACCCAGCTGCACAAAGGCATCCCTGCACTCGTCTCGATAATTAAGACCTCCCAGTATTCTTATGGCTTTTCGCTGAAGACCAAATAGGCAGTGTTGAATAGGAGAATGGCCCCAGGACACAATCGCATATGTAAGCCTAGACTGGAATAGAGCAAAATAAGCCACCCTCAAGACAGTAGTGGACACTCTGTTAGCCAGCTGTCTAAGTGCATAGATACCTCCACACAACCGCGCACCAACTGCATCGCCATGTCGGTCCCACCTTAAGCTAGGATCGAGAGTGACTCCCAGATATCCAACCGACTCTGGATTACCTTCAACGGTGCTCAAATCCCTAGTAGATGATATCATTACTTCGGTCTTTGCTTCATTTAGAGCCAGCCTGTTGCTCGTGAACCATTCCTGTGCCCCAGACCGTGCCCTCTCCACACTCGAGCCCAAGTTGACCAGACTCTTCTCCGCTACAAAAAGCACCGTTTCATCGGCATAAAAACTGCTATTGATGTTGGTCATGGCAGACTCCATGTCCGAGAGATAGATGAGAAATAGAATGAGGCCCAGGATGGAGCCCTGTGGTACACCGACGTTGATTTCCAAAACCTCCGACCTAACCCCATCAAGAAACACTGATTGCCTCCTGTTCCGCAAATATGATGCAATCATTTCCACGCAGTGCGTTCCGAAACCCAGTTTTACCATCTTGTTAAGTAGTGATTGATGAGGCACGCAGTCGAAGGCCTTGCTAAGATCGCAGAAAATAGCAGCCGAGTAAAGTCCCTTCTCAAAGCAGTCAAGGGTAAATTCCACATATTTAAGGATTGCATCAGTTGTACTTAGATTTTTACGGAACCCAAACTGGTTTTTGTTTATAATATTATGTTTATCCAAATATTTACATAGCTGTATTTTTAAAGCCCTTTCAAAAACTTTTGAGACCACAGGCAAAACAGAAATAGGTCTGTAATTAGATACATCGTTAACATCACCTTTCTTGAAAATCGGGACCACAGAAGCAACCTTGAGAATGTCAGGAAAAACCCGTTTCTCAATACATTGATTTAATATTTTGGTAAGTGGAACAACCATGAATTCTCTTACCATTTGAAGTAATGGTGTGCTCAGACCATAGACATCTTTGGCGGTAGTACTTTTCAGGGAAGTCATTATGTCCCGCACCTCAATGAAAGTCAGCTGGTGAAACTCGAGACTATCCCTATCAGTTGCTTGGACAAAACTAAGTGGGTCAATATTAGTGGACGGAAGCCTGCTAACCAACGTGTCGGCAGCATTAACAAAAAAGGTGTTGAGATCGTTAGGAGATATGTTGGGCTTTTTTAAGTCGGGCTTTTTTTGATTTATAATAGCCCACATGGACTTTGTTGGGTTATTAGCATTGTGTATAAAGTTGTCATTTGCCAAAATTTTTTGTTTTTTAATTTCATTTTTATATTTAGATCTAAACTGGTTTCTTATAATTTTATTTTCCTCTGTGTTGTACATTTTACAGAGATCATTCAAGAATTGAAGTCTTTCTCTCATTTCCCTCAACGTATCAGTAAACCATAAAACACGCATAGATCTTTTTTTACATGATATACGTTTCTCGGCAAAGGAGTGTTCAAAAGCCGTAACAATTTTTTCAAGAAAAATATTTATCTTATTACTGACGTTCATATGAGGATCATCGACAAATGTCCAATCAGTAGCACTAACTAGCTCAAAGAATGCATTCCTACCTGTGTGTGTAATGGGCCTACAAATCCTCACACCAACCTCGTGATCCCTGATGCAAGACCGAACCTCAATAGTTTGACAATCGTGATCAGACAGCAATGCGTCAATATTTTTCGCTCTATAAAAGTCCAGACTAAAATTAATAAAGATATTATCAATACAATTGTTATTTCTTGTGTTGCAATGGATGGTATGCACAAGGCCGTACGTTGTCAGAAGGTCAATTAATGTGATGGTGTTCGCCTCGTTTGTATTAAATTTAACATTAAAATCCCCACTCAATATTATGTTTTGAGTAGGTTTAAATGTTGATAAGACTGTATTCAAATGTTCCATAAAAATAGCAAAGTTGCCCTGTGGTGTGCGATATATATTTACAACATTGATGCCACAATCCTCCAATCTCATTGCCGAGACCTCACAATGTCTCTCGATAGAAGGAATATTAAGTGACAGAAAGGAAATAGTGTTTTTAATTAAAATCATAGAGCCACCATGTGACGTTTCGCTCCTAGAAAAACAAGAGGCAATAGAATAACCACTTAAACAAAAGTGTTGCGATTCAAGAGGTGTTAGCCAGTGTTCGCTTACACAGATAACATCAGGCCCACAGGCACCAAAACCTGCCAAGAGAAATGCCTCCATTTCGCCAGTTTTGTTTCTAAAGCTTTGAATATTAATATGAATTAGTGATATAAGATGTAAGTTATTTTTTGGATTTGTAATATTGTTTAGTTTAGATGTATTATTAGTACCTGATATATTTTTTATGCTAAAAAAGACTGACCATAGCTTTTTTGCCTGCGAAAATCATATCTCTTCACTCCAACACCGCGTGGCCAGAAATCATTGTTGTATAAAATGTCTTTGGTTTGTAAAGGGGCAGAGACTCTAAAACATTTGTTTTTCGTTTCATCAGTTGGCAGCTCGTTCACCATGACTTCTACATCCTTAAAGTTCTGGTTCCTTTTTATGTAGTTTAAGATTATGTTTGGTGTAGCATCCCGTTTTACACGGTACAGGTAAATCCATGCCTTCTTTTCAGTTCCACCGAAACCATCAACTTCATCTGCTGTCCCAATTCTTTTTTCGAAATTTCCTGCTTTGAAAACTCCATGAGGGCCATTATTGATTAGAACATTGTTTTCAGAATTTGCACTGCGCCTTCTATAGTTCGATTGGCTTTTCTGAATGATATGTCCTTTGTAATTTCCAGTGGATGGTTTATCATCAGAGCCCTCATTGAGTTGCTTGTCTTTGAACTGATTGTTTGCTAAATTAATGGCTGTACTAACTTGATTTAGCGTAATTTTACGATTTTGGGGCGATTTATTAATATTCGAATCTGATATGTCATTGCTTGAAACTACGGTTTTGTTGACATCATCTTTTCTTCTTCCTCTTTCATTACCAATTGGAGTGAAGTTAGACATATTGTTACTGCAGCCAACTTTAGGACCATTGGTGTTGCTATTTTGAGTCCTGTTGCTAGCTTCACCATGGCCAATGGTATGTTTATGTTTGGCAACACTGGTCTTTCGGGCGGCAACACAGGTCTTGGAAACGTCAACGTTGTCACTGTCAACATGGTTTTCAGAATCAATATGGCCGACCTGGGTACTCATAGGAGATGGAGGGCAAGGGGGGGCGTTACCTTGAGAATTTTTACGATTTTCTTCGACTTTTGCCAGTTTTTCCTCGAGAAACTGTGCTTTTTCCCTTAGCAAGTCATTTTTCTCTTGAAGTTCCAGTACTAGTGTACTCAGAAGGCCATTATTCTTCACATACCAGTTTAACATTTTTTCTCTTGATCGATCGCCATCATGGTCGTCCTCGTTGCAGTTTGCACAAACGATTTTGTTAATTTCCACTATTTTATATCCCGGTTGTTTAATTATACAATAACTGTGAAAATATACATTACATTTAATGCATGACGCTACTTTTTTAGTTTTTTTGTCGCAAATACCGCAATTTGATCGCGATTTGTCTGGAGCTAAATTTTTACTATTCGCCATTTTGTTATGTTATTTCAATACTGTTCAAGTGTAGAGTAATTAAGGGTAACAAGAAGGATATCTCCAGAATCTCAGCTGCGGAAAACTGAAAGGTCTTCTTTGTGGGCAATCTGAGCACCGAGTCTTCGGCTGAAAAACTGAAAGAGTACCTGCACGAGAATAATATATCTGTAATTACATGTGAGCAAATTCGCCCAGCTCAACAATTGGGATCCCCTACCAGAATTTCATATAAAATCACAGTACCACCTGCAATGGAAGAATCTATTTTAAACGCTAACTTATGGCCAGAGAATGTTACTGTTAAACCCTTCATATTCCCGAGAAATAAGAATTTTCATCAGAGGAGGCCTCGTGCAACGAAGCTAAATTCATTTAAAAGCAAAATGACCAATATTGTTTTCCATCAGAATGTCAGATCCCTAAGGAACTGTTTAAATGCATTGGAAGCAAGCGTTGAGGAGCACCAGTGTCCCTTTGTATGTGTGACCGAACATTGGCAGAGCGAACAAGAGATAAAGGTATTAAACTTAAGAGGCTACAAATGTGCAAGTGCTTTCTGTCGTAGCCAGACAAGCCATGGAGGATCTGCTGTGTATGTTCTGAATGGAATAAAAACAACATCAATTAAGGAGGTTGAAGATTTGGCTGAAGATTGTGTTTTTGAATGTGCGGGTGTGGAGTGTATACTAGATAATCTTAAATGTCAGGTAGTAGCCATTTATCGTCCTCCTACTGGTGATATTAAGAGCTTCTTAGGAAAAATGACTTTGCTTTTGAATGTCTTGCATATTGCAAATAACATATTTTATTGCCGGTGATATTAACATTGATCTTCTAAGAAGTTCAGCAGCTCAATCAGAGCTCTGTAATTTACTTTTTAGCTACAATGCAGTTGCTACAATAAAAGATTTTACTAGAATAACTGAAAATACCCAGTCTTGCTTAGACAATATTATTACAAATTTTAATGGTCATTGGCAGAGTCGTGTAGTCGAAACAAATTTATCAGATCATTGTGGTCAAATATTGGCTTGTAACTTAAGCGTAACTATAAATATGCCCAAAATTATTAAAAGAGATATTGGCCAGGACAACATGTTACAGTTTTATGCAAGGATAAGTCAGGAAAGCTGGGAAGACGTTTTTGTTGCTTCAAACATCAATGAGGCCTATGATTCTTTTTATAGTATCTTTCGGTTTTATTTTGATACGTGTTTCCCCAGAATTATAGTTAAACATAGTTCAAAAGAAAAATTTTTATATAATAAACCTGATATTGCTGAATTAAAAAATCAATTGACTCTATATCAAACAATGGCTCTAAAGGATCCAAATTTCAAGTCAGTGTTCAATTATTTTAATATATTATATAACCAGGCTCTGCAGAACGCTAAAAGAACATACTATGAGAATAAAATTGAGAAGTCATTGAATAAATCAAGGGCTATGTGGCAGGTCATCAGTGAGGTAACGGGTTCTGGGAAGGGCTCAGATTTCTGCATGACGGAAAATCTAGAAGATTGTTCAAATAACTTGAATACCTTTCTTGTAAATATTGCGAAATCGCTGTTATCACAACACAGTGAAATGGGTGTAGATGGGGGTTTTACGTCCTCCATACCTTTTAATAGGAGATCATTTTTTATAATCCCAACAACACCAGAGGAAATACTGACCTTAATATCTAAACTACAGAACAAAAAGAGCACTGGAGAGGATGAGATACCAAGCTCTGTGTTGAAACATTGTGTGAATTATATCTGCAAGCCTCTGAGTTTTTTAATAAATTTGTCATTTTCAAGTGGTATATTTCCTGATGGCTTAAAGCATGCAATTGTAAAACCTATTTACAAGAAAGGGGACAAAAAAGATTTTAACAACTACAGACCAATAAGTTTGCTTACATGCTTTTCAAAATTATTTGAATATGCAATAAATATACGCCTTCGTAACTTTTTTGTCAGCTGTAATTTATTTTCATGTCACCAGCATGCTTATTTGCAAAATCACTCAATAGAAACTGCTCTCTTTCAGTTTACAGATTTTGTTCTCAACAGAGTGGAGACTGGTGACCTGACTTGTGGAATTTTTTTGGACCTCTCTCGTGCTTTTGATTGCATTGATCACAGCATACTGTTAGACAAGCTGTACAGATATGGGATACGGGGGTAATCACTGGAATGGTTTGCTACGTATCTGTCAAATAGGCAGCAATCCGTGGAGCTAAGCGGTTCTCCTGGATCAGTAAGATCAGAGCCAATGAGCTTGACTGTTGGTGTGCCACAGGGTAGTGTCCTCGGACCGCTATTATTCATAATATTTGTTAATGATCTTAACCATATTGCTCTCAATGAAAACACTGAAACAACTTTGTGCTTTGCTGATGACACAAATATTCTGGTTACAGGCAAGTCTTTTGAAGCAGTTCAAGAAAAAAGTATAAATATAGTAAATCGCGCCAAAAGCTACTTTAATGAAAATAAGTTGATTCTTAACAATAATAAGACAGAATATATGGTTTTTGGTGGCGGTGTTAGGGAGCTTCCCAACCAGATGATGCTGGAGAATGAGATAGTTCAATTGGGATTCTCTACTAAATTTCTGGGAGTTGTCATAAATCATAAACTGAGCTGGAGTCACCATGTCGTATACCTTTCAGGGAGACTTTCTTCTGTTACATATGCTTTTAGAATTCTATCAAAAAATGTTAACTCAGATGTCCTTAGGACGGTTTACTTTGCTAATTTCCACCCTTTGGCTAAATTTGGCATTGTGATATGGGGAGGAACGTCAGTTGTGGATATAATATTTAGATGTCAAAAGAGAATAATGAGAATTTGGTTCAAGATGGGCTTTAAGGACTCATGCCGTGTTGTATTCCGAGAAAACAAAATTTTGACTATATGTGGTGTATATATATATGAGTGTATGAAATTTCTCTCTAGCAATCCTGGTAGCTGGTTAAGAACCACAGCTACAGCACTAGATCTCTAAATTATAACTACCCTAAATATCGAACAACTTTGTATGAAAAGGGTACATTGTATAGTATATTAAACTATTTAATAGTCTACCATGCAACATTAAATCTATCGTTGATGATAAAAGAAAATTTCTCTATAACTTATATGTTTGGTAGAACCTTATTCTATCCCAGAGTTCTTGAACTTTGGAAATTAGTGTGTTGAGTTGTTACTATATTGTAGACTTGATCTCATTGTAGCAACTGCATATTCATATTCATTAAGTGTTTTAATGTTTTGTTTAAGCTAAATATTGTCTGTTTTCTTTTTTTATGTATGTCTTTGTTTATATATTTGTTGATACCATAGCTTGACAATTTTATTCAACAGACTACCATTTTTAATGACGTATTTCTCAGATGTATTTTTTTTTCTCTCTTTGGATTTGTTATGTCTGTAGAAATAAAAGGATTTCTTCTTTCTTTCTTTTACTAGTTCCTACCGCGTTATATATTTTCTACTTTTAATTTACTACTCTTGGGTTATGAGTTTCGCCACAGGTGGCTATATGCTGCTCCGTGGTAAATAGAGTATCAAGTCCGGCGAAGATTTCGGATGTTCTCTTGGTAATCATAAATGTCGGTTTTGCTCCTGTTGGTGACTCTGGTATTGTTTTGTGTATTCATTTTGGCACTAGTTGTACTCGTCTCTCAACTAGTTGACTGTACTGATGAAGACCTTAAGTCAGAAACACGTGTCTATGGTTAGCCAAATTCCATTGCTTTAGCGGTCATCCCAAAGAATCCATTTTCTACTATATACTAGTTCCTACCGCGTTATATATTTTCTACTTTTAATTTACTACTCTTGGGTTATGAGTTTCGCCACAGGTGGCTATATGCTGCTCCGTATATATCAAGTCCGGTATATATGTCGGTTTTGCTCCTGTTGGTGATATTGTTTTGTGTATATATATATATATATATATATATATATATATAAACATATATATTTAGCGGTCATCCCAAAGAATCCATTTTATATATATATATATATATATATATATATATACTTTTAATATATATATATATATATATATATATATATATATATATATATATATATATATATATATATATATATATATATATATATATATATATATATATATATATATATATATATATATATATATATATATATATATATATATATATATATATATATATATATATATATATATATATATATATATATATATATATATATACAGGGTCAGGCAAAATGATCTCCCACATTTTAATCTTTAATTAAAACGCCATTGTAAATGCTATTTAATTTTTTTTATTATTAAATGGAAATCTACACTATGCCATTTGTTTTCATTAAGTTTTGAAAATTACAGAGTCCAAGTGGCGACCATTTTTTTCGATGCACATTCGAAGCTGATTTCTAAAGGTTTCCATCACTTGAGCAGTTATTTGAGGCGATATTCCTGCAATTTCTTGGCGTATTGCTGCTTTCAGTTCGTCAATGGTTCGGGGATGGTGTTCAAAGACCTTCGCTTTCAGGTAGCCCCAAAGAAAAAAGTCGCATGGGGCAAGATCGGGAGAACGCGCAGGCCACCCAACATCTCCACGTAACGAGATTACGTGTCCTGGAAACATTTCCCTTAAAACGTCCATTGACCTTCTCGCCGTATGAGCTGTAGCTCCATCCTGTTGGAACCACACATCCGGATGTTCAAGTTCTCTAAGTTTTGGTTCCAAAAAATTACGTAGCATGTCGATATATCGATCAGCAGTTACGGTAACCGTTACGCCACCCTCTTCAAAAAAGTAGGGACCCCAAACGCCAAATGATCCAACAGCACACCAAACAGTAACACGTGGGCTGTGAAGTGGCTTTTCATGCAGCTGCCGCGGATTTTCTGGTGCCCAGTAGCAATAAGTGGAAATGCGCTTCGTCACTCGTAATTAAGACAGCGTTTTGTGGGACGTTTTGAAGAATGTCGTTAGAACATACTCTGCGATTTTCCCAGTCTCGTTCACTAAGTTCTTGCACGATCATAATTTTGTATGGGTGAAACTTCAGTTCTGCGTGTAAAATTCTTCTCACAGAACGATCTGACAAACGCAAAGCAGAAGCATGTTTACCAGCTGAACGGGTAGGAGATCGTTCCACTGCTTCTCTCACAGCTGCAATATTTTCAGGTGTCCTAGCACTTCTGGGTCTGCCAGTTGATTTTCTTTTTAAGGCTGAACCTGTGGCTCTAAAGTTTGAAACCCACAACAGTATTGTTTTGCGATCTGGAACCGGAGCATGTTTACCAAGCGCGAAGTGAGTACGAAAATTTCTTTGCGACGTCGTCACAGATTCGTTATTTTTCATAAACGATTCGATAATGAATGCACGATGCTCGCCCGTCCAATTCATGGCGACAACTGAAATGGCAAGGCGCGAGCTACCGGCTAAATACACTAAGCTCCCCTTCTCTTCAGTGATTCGTGCGCAGCGGCGGTACAAAATGTGGGAGATCATTTTGCCGGACCCTGTATATATATATATATATATATATATATATATATATATATATATATATATATATATATATATATATATATATATATATATATATATATATATATATATATATATATATATATATATATATATATATATATATATATATATATATATATATATATATATATATATATATATATATATATATATATATATATATATATATATATATATATATATATATATATATATATATATATATATATATATATATATATATATATATATATATATATATATATATATATATATATATATATATATATATATATATATATATATATATATATATATATATATATATATATATATATATATATATATATATATATATATACATATATATACATATATATATATATATATATATACATATATACATATATATACATATATATACATATATATACATATATATACATATATATACATATATATACATATATATATATATATATATATATATATATATATATATATATATATATATGTATACCCATGTGGTCCACGTAATTATTATGGTGTCAAGTGGAAATCACCTTAAGAACACAAGACACAATGTCGCTTACACCCTTTACATTCTTAGGGTAATAAACTAAAGTCGACCTTATTAATAATTCAATATGTAGGTGCCACATTAAGTCACATTTGGAAAGTAATAAAATAGGATTACTTGTATTCTGTTCTGCTGCTGCACCAATACCACTCTGTGGCAGTAATCAAGTCACACTTTAGGTTATCAAAGAGTAACTTTGACTGAAATTTTGGTATCAGTAAAAAAATCACAGTTCGTGAGATATTGCTCGTCTCTATAAAGAGTATTTTCCAGACTAGGTTTAATAACTTCGAACATATGTTAATACCTTAGTACCACTCCCTTAGCCAAATCTACTACTTAAAAGTATCATTGCATTTAATTTCAAAAATATTTTAATATAACAGATTACAGCGGTTGTATCCAAGGCCAAAATCCTAATGTGACCATTTGTGGGAGACCCTGTTTGGTGACCGGCATGCAACTACAGCGTTGAAACCTATATCACTGTGGTATAAAAAGCATTTTTTTTAAGTCACAGCAAAAAAAGACCAGACCTAAATTGTACAATTTGGTGCCTTTAACAGCTCAACTTAGCACTTTCACAACACCCAAATTAGTGCACAAGTGCATGTGCATGGAACAACCCAGTGCACAAATGCATGTGCATGGAACAACCCAGTTGGTAAGTTTTAATTAATTACCCAATAAAATCCAATGAATGAAGTATGAAAACTGGGAAATAAATACATTAATCATAATCAAAACCTAATTTGAAATTCATTACAGTACCTAACCAGTAAAATCCCTAGCTTCTGATCAAATTTTTAAAATAAGGCGTGGTCTGTGAGCTATTTTAAGCATTCGTAAATCCACTCCTGTTAATTATATATTTTTTTAAAACTTATCTTTTACAAGTGCTTTTAAAAGTCTAAAAACTATGATGAGGATCGTAAATAATATAGATTATGAAATTATAAATTCAAGATATTAATTGTAATATAAGTAATATAAGAAATATTCTCACCAAAAAGACCTCAAATTATTTTGAAAGAATAAAAAGGCACTAAGCAACTACACTTATTACTTTTTGAAAATAATTTTGAGAAAATGCCAGACACAGACACTTAGTAACACCAACTACACCCAACAAACAATGTACGTACACTACCCCAGATCTCCTTCCTCTCTAAAAGATAAATACCTGTAAAAACCGGTATTTCTAACTTCGTGAAACTTCGGGGATTCACCTAACCAATTTGTTTTTGAAAGCTAGCATTTCCATTTAGCCATCGTTGGCAAATGTAAGCAGTAATACCATGCTCATCGTTACCAACTTTGTTACAAGACATTCCACCAAAAACTCTGTCAAATCCTAATTAAACTACTAAAAAACGAACTGCAGAAGCACCTTAAATAAATATGTTTAATAAATCCACATCGTTACTCAGGAACTATATCACATGCTCGATAGGTCTAAGTTGTTTTTAATTTTTGAATAATATCATTTGGCATTGCATAGTTATCATAGCACTGTTACATGGTTTTAAAACCACATCTTATGTAAATCAAAGAAACTAAAGTATCAAAATTTAGTTGATTTCAAATTTTAGTTTTAATTAGGTCAAGTTGGATAAACAACCTTTCAACCTCAGTATTTGACTCGGGCAATACCAAAGTCTTCTTACCAAAAATGCACTATAAAATTTGACAATTTACCACCACTCTACAAAATTTGTAGATGTTACTAAAAATTCGGATAAAAAATGTCATTCCCACCAGAATTTCTACCATAGTGGATTTTGATGACATTAATCCACTAAATGACTATTAAAACCACTAGACCTAGTGGAAAATCCACTAGGTTGGCAACACTGGCCGTGCTAGGTCCTGTAGAGATGGAAAGAACGTGTCTGCTGACGTTCTTATTTTGGAAAAAGACCGTTCCAAAAGAACGTTATAACGCAACGATGTTTCGCAGCAGTGTTGACTTGTTAACAAGCAAAAAAAAGAAATTAAAGAAATGTGGGAATTTGCTGCTGATTTCAAAAATTCATTTGTTTTTTGAATGTTAGACAATTCAATTGTATTTATTATTTTTATATTATTTCACACACTTATCATATTACTTATTATTTATATTTTGCTAATATTTTATTTTATTTAGCTAAAAACTAGGTAACTAGCTCTGAAAAATATTTGTTGAATGTTGAATTGTTTGTTGCATTGGTGTACATTTATTTAATTTTTAACGTTTAAATGCCAGTAATCTCTTTATACGACCATTCTAAAAATGATTGTCGTTCCGAAGTAACGAGTTCTTTTTGAAATATAGAACGTTCCGGCACGTACCCAGGAAAGACCGTTATAAAAAAATGTTCCGTGCGGAATGACACATCTTTAAACTAGGTAAGGTAGCATTCACATATAAACATAATCACCAATTCGTAGTTTCCCATAACATGGGATGACCCATGGATAACCGACATCCGACAATCGGATAAAAATTAGTAATTACTCATTTGCCTCTACAATCATTAATAAACCCAATTTTATTCCAGTTTTGAGGTTACGGTAATCCTACCTAAAAACATAAAAACGTCTTTCGAATCGCCTCGTGGAAGGGAGGCCTCTGTGTTTTTAACATAACTGGTTCCACATGTCCGGTTTAGTTGTTTTGGTTCGGGGGGTAGCGTGAGACTCAGACTCAGTTTGAGACTCAGTTCGGGGGGTAGCGTGAGAGTTAATGTGGAAACCACGAAACGTCCACGCTAGAAAGGGAACAAACGCTGTGAACGTGTGATCATCTCGTGATACAAGTAGTACTCTCAAGGTGCACCCAGTGGAAGCCAAGATGCATTTCAAAGATTTTAAAAAGAATCGTGTGTTTCGGGAGCTAAGAGCTTGTCATCTGGACATCCCACCGATAACGTCACCAAACCGGATTAAGATATAAATCATCTGGGCTGGAAGAGTCACCCGAACCCTGACTTATCCTCGCACGGAGAGCAATCTGGCAAATGAACTAGTATCCGCGACAAAAGCGTAGCAAGTTCAAAAAACCATAAAACAATTATAACCTTGAGGCATAATTCTAAACCCTATGGATTTTTGAATGTAAGGCTTTTATTGCTCAAGAACTGGAATCGCTTTATCAATATAATTGAGAAGACTGAAAAGAGTTTTGTTTACTTCTTCTAGACAAGACGACTCGGAAGGCTGAGGTTCAAACTCTGTGTGTTGGATTTGATTTTAAATAAACAATATAATCTAGCGTTTTCGCGAAATACGTCGTATATAAAAAAACAGAGTAGGCTAGGAGAAATAATAAAGCCGTCCTATAATGCCGCAAAAATGTATTTTTTGTATGTAATAGTGTCTTAATTATCGTACTGCTTTTTGGTTAGCCCAGGTTAGGCTATTTGGGTTGATGTAAAAAAGCATATCAGTAAATACATCGATTCCTAACCAATAGGAGGATTGACTTTCACTAGTTTAGTGGGTTTAAAAACCAGACAACCTGGACAATGAGAGGCTATGAACCTACGAATAAAGAAAACAATATTCCCAGCTATACAGCTTAGACTGCCTAAGAGTCTAAGCTCTAAGCTATACACAATCATGCATGGCCGACACCTATGCGCCCTCTAGACGTTACTTTTCTAAAATATCGGAATATAAACCAAGATCGTATACTTTCTCTACTGCGTCATTTGTGTAGCTCATCTCATAGCTAGTTGCCTTGTTTTGTCTTCCATGGCTATTGGCTTATGTTTCGGCTTGAACAACTGGCCCACTCATTCCAGGTGCATCCAGCATTCTGTTTGTACTCTGGATCGTGTCCTGGGTATTAACAATAATATTTATTGAACAGAACTAGCAGTTACTTAATGGAAATCTATTGTAACTAAGTAAACGAAAACACTTGTTTCAAATTTACACTTAATTTATTTAACGGAGAATACAATACGTGACAATGGTTTTGTCAACACTGTGGCTTCATCAGATGTTAAATCTTAAATAAAAGTGTAAAACCGTAGGTATTAAATACCTAACAATTCTCAAAACGGGTTCAGGCTTTTAATACCTACAGTCTACAGTTTGAGTTACACTTTTATTTAAGATCTAACATCTGACGAAGCCACAGTGTTGGGGAATCAATTGTCATGGATTGTATTCTTTGTAAAATAAATTAATTGGAAATTTGTGTTTTCTTTTACTTAGTTACAATAATATTTGGTTACGCCTTTCCAGTATTGTGAGTTGTTGGCCCTCTTTTACTACTACTCTCGTAGATATAGAAGGTTAGTAAGACGTAAACAACACAGGATTGTGTTCACGATCTGGGGCAATTGCAGATCTAAATACAAGGATGGTGGCTGTCTCGGTTGGAGAGGGAAAGGTAAACTCATTGAAACCTTTATGGATAAAAATTGGAACCTATGCATGGGGATTCATTTGGACCTCACAATGCACAGCGTGGATATGGGTATGTCATGCGACTTACGTTTTGTATTCATTAGATTTGTTTCATTAACATATTTTAACCTTTTAAAATGTAATTTATAAATTTGCTAATCACATCATAGAAGTAACATTTAATTTTCTTAACACTTCTGGGAGGCCAAAGGCTGTATAAATTTCCTCTGTTCTGGACATTTCATGTAAGTCAAGATGTAGAATTTTAGAAATAGGGCATTCCAGAAATATGTGGTTTAGAGTGTCTATCTGATTCACAGCATGGTTCGTCTATGATTTCTGATTTATGTAGATGTTCGTTAATTAGGCAGGGTCCTGTTTTCATTCTAAAGATGTTAGTTAAATGTCTTCTATTTATGTATGGAAATTTTTTACTTCACATTTCATTTGGAAAATCTTCCTCAATTTTGGCATCCAACAACCCTTCTGTTCCAGATTTTTTTCCGTGGCAGTGAATGTAGTCCTCTAATTTTTTCTTTAATAACACTAAGAACAGGGTAAGTATACGTCCCAACTTTGCATTTTTGTCCGCTTCTTTATTTCCTGGGATTCCAGAATGAGCGGGAATCAAGAGTTAAATAGTATTTTATTTGTTTTATTTTTTTTTGTCTTGACATTTGTTTTTAAAGAAAGTGATACCGGAGAAAGAGATCCGGTAGTCGTAATTCAAGTTCTAGTTCAAAACGACAAAATAATGTTGCTACATTCAACAATCTTTCGATCGGGATAGAACCGTCGTTGTAAAAAAGTTATTTAGATAGATAGAGATATGGAGGAGTGACTTGCGCCAACCTATGACTTAGGCCTCTTAGGTGGGCCCATTGTAACCTTCTTTGGAGTTTTACTTATCGGGGCAGCTAACAGCATTGATGTAGTTCAACACTTGGCGGCCGAGATTCCTCTGATTGTGGTCATTTCTGGCCATCTTCCCCATAATGGATTTTCTAGTATATACGAGAGCTGAACAATAGCAAAGAACGTGTTCAGCAGTCTCGTCGTCTCCATTGCGCCCCCTACAAGTTGGATCCGGGAGGACACCCAAGGTGTGAAGGTGTTTGTTTAGCTTACAGTGTCCTCTTACCATTCTTATTAGTTTCTTCCGATTACCTCGGGAGAGCCTGATGAGGTATCCTATCCGAGCAGCTCCTCTACACTGCCAGACTGCTCTTGTGACTTGTTTTAATTTTTAGTTTAAGCCTTATTCCAGTTGAGGGTGTTATCTAGGATGACTCCTAAATATTTGACCTCTTTTGACAGACCGTACAGAAAAGGCGGTCTTATGTTGACCAGCTTCCTTTTCCTAATGAAAAGTACCAGCTCGGTTTTGTAGGGTTCTTAATAAGGCTGTTGACTACTATGTTTCAGAGAAGCGGTGACAGCATGCCACCTTGGGGGCAGCCTCTACTCACAAGCGCTTTTCCTTGTTTTAGTACAATTGTTCTGTTCTTCAGCATACAGCTTCTCTAGATAATAATGGATGGATCAACGTTGTGTCTGGTCATAGTTCTTCACTTCTAAAAGTCATGTTCTCATAGGCGCCTTCTATACAGGTAAGGCTCTGAGGGCCGACTGCCTATAGAAAAGCGGTTACTCTATTTTTTGAAACACACAACGCAGAGCGTTTTCTGTTGATTTCCCTGGTTGGTAAGCATGTTGATCAATTTCCAGTAAGGACAGATTTGCATCCCAAATATATTTGTCGCAGAGCCTTTCCAGAGTCTTCATAACAAATGAAGTTAAGCTGATAGATCTGAAATATTTTGAGTGAGATTAGTAGTCTTTTTCCAATTTTATGTAGTCGTCATTTTCCAACATTTACCTCTCTCAATTTCATGGTTATATAGCTTAGAGATAGACATGCCTTGAACAGAAATTCTAGGTGTCTGATAACAGCCTACAGACTCCATTGAAGCATTGTCGCGAAAACGCCGTCAGTTCCCGCGGACTTAAATGGTTCGGAGGCATTAACTGCCCAAGGTATTTTGTTTTTCGTCACCGCTGTATTGATGCTCTCCCAGTTTGTTCTGATAGGGTCTGAGTGGTTGTAGGACACACATGACCTTCGGTGGTGTTGATAATTTTACATTCTGCAAAGTGGGTTTTCAGTAGCATTTTTGCCGTGTCCTCGGAGGTAAAGGTGTATGTTCCGCCGCTCAGACTTCTTGACTGCATAGCAGGGTCTTTAGAAAGGATCTTATTGAGCCCCAAGGCCAACGACGTGTTGGATACCTCGTTGCCGAAGTTCCTCCCGGCTATCCTTCTTTTTATTCTGAGTTTCTGTTTAAGCATCCTCAGATATTCTTTGTAATCTTCCCAGTTGTGGGTTCTTTTAGTCACATTGTGTCCTTTTAGAGTTGTTCCATCTCTCTATCCTATCTAGGGTTTTTGGTATGCTCTCTATGGGTAGGGAGAGGTCTCGAAGACTGTAATCAGGCTATCTTCCAGAAAACTCAGGCACTCCTCTACCTCCTCTGGATTATTCAGAGTTTGCGGAGGGTTTCCTCTTTCTGTTATGGTATTAGTGACCCCCACCCGGTCATTCCCTTCATCCGATATATATATATATATATATATATATATATATATATATATATATATATATATATATATATATATATATATATATATATAGATATATATATATATGGAGTCCACCGAACCCACACACTTTATTTTCCACTACCCAGGACTTTTGGATTAGAGCAATGGTGTTATTATTTTTGCCAAGATTGCGTTCCATGTTTGTTATCGCCGCCCAGATTCCTCTGGATGACATTTCTAGTATATAGTAGATGAAAATTCTACATGTAGCCGGGGGGGGGGGGGGGGGGGGCTCGAATTATCGGAGTCGAGAAGCTTCTTTAATCATCATGTGTGGTAGAAGGATTATTAGGAAAACGTCGGAAATCGCGTTGAATTAGGGTTGCCTGACGCCTCGAATCTCCAGAATTGTCCCGGAATTCGACAGCTTATCCCGTGTTCTGCGATATTACTAAATTGTCCCGTAATAAGTTTTTTTTACTTTACTTTGTTAATTATCAAATTTCACGTTTTTTTGACATTAGTTGCAAAAGGGGAGGACTTTATACTTGATTGCTATTGTAAGGGTCGAAATGGCGATCTCACAAAATATTGCGCTGACGCTACAAGACTAAATTGGGCGACTTTCGAAGCAAAGAACAAGTTTGTCTGTACGTTCATGAACTGTTTCTTCCAAAAACTCCAGATCCAGAGATCATGTCCTTAAAAAATTTACACCACATCAATTGCGCAACGCTCTTACCTGTTCCCATAATTGGAGTTAATCTCAAGATTGAGCCTTTGCATTTTAAAAAAAATTAAACAAAAGTTGGGATAGCAGTGGTAAAGTTGTTTCCGCGGCGTACGCCGTATTAACTTAAATTAATTAGGAATGAAGTGAGGTGTTAAAGTCAGCTTGAAAAAACTTAAATAAATATAATCAGAATATGTTCGGGGGATTAAGTCCTAATTCTTATGTAACTAAAAATTGCAAATTGTAGATAAAAAATTGCTTTACAATTAGAAACTGCCAAAGACGCCTTTATTGCCAATTAAAGACCCTGCATGAAATACCTATGCAACTTAGTTTAATTGCCAGCAAAATTTAGCGGGGTAGCTGAATTTCGGCGTCTATTCTAAAACGTTCTTTTTCTTGATTGACACTCAGCCAGTTGACTTCAAATTTTCATCCAAAAATTAAGGGATAAATATAGGGATGACATGACATTATTTTGGTTAATATTCAATTCAAGGCGGAACAAAATGTTGGCCTAGTAAAATGTAATATAAAATATTATTAAAAATCTACTTAAGTGTCCAATTTATCTCAAATTTAGCAGAAAAATTAAGTGAGACATGACAATGAACTGGTAAAACTTTGGTCCGAATCCAAGATGGAGAAACAAAATGGCTGTCTAATAAAATGTTTAAAAACTCAGTCTAAAAAAACTACTCATTCACAAGAATTAGATGTAATAAAGAGATAAAGTGGTAAAATTTTGGTACGAATTCAAGTTAGCGGAACAAAATAGCATAATAAAATGCCGGTCATATAAAATGTTTAAAAAAGCAACTTAAATAGTCTTCTTATTTAATTTACTTCAAATTTTGCACAAAAATTGGAAGTCATTTAGGGATAAACGGGTAAAACTTCCATTATTGGGCAAAAAACTTCTTTATTTGCACTTTTTGTAGTTATCTTAATATAAATACCTGTTTACTTATTTCCATTTTTTATGTATATTTCACTTTCAGATATCGGAGTGGTGTATGCAGATGCTATATTTTAGCCTTGGCCGAGTAACCTAGAAGTGTTAATTTGCATTTATTTATTTATTTTATTGTTACTTTTTTTTCTTCTCTACTTTATTTTATCTTACTTTTATTTTTTGGTTAAATAATAAGGTGTTAAAGGAGTTTTTTTTCTCTTCCTAGGAATTACCCCCACATACATGTTCCAAGGACTAGTGAAGTCTTTACTGACTAGTGACTTTTCCAGCCCTGTGTATATGAGTCAGTTTTCCATTTCTTTTCTTCTATTTTTTTATTATATCCAAGCTGAACAATGTTATATGAAAAAAATAATGATGCCGGTTTTACAAGTCAAAATACCTCTCCTTTCGGCTTTTCGGGTAAGGGGTACTTGTGGGGTTCTATTAACCATGGGTTATTTCTCATTCAAGGTTGATTACAATAATTATTATTCTTATGGCCGGTTGCAGAAAGCTCAATTAAAGTTTAGAATTTTTAACGGAATGTCAAAGTTGACAGTGGGTTCCTAGATTTCTGTAAGCAACTTGTCAAATCCGAACGCTCGGTTAAATATTCTAAACAGCAATTAAGTTTTATGCAATCGGGGGTAAGACTATCAGTGTTAAATTAGTTCACCTTTATCGGAGTTAGTATCGTAAAACACTGATATAAACAGTCGAAGCTATAAACAAACAATTTTTTTAAAAACATATCGGCCGGTTGCAGAAAGCTCAATTAAAGTCTAGAATGTTTAATAAAATGTCACATTTTTCAGCGGTTCCTGGAGTTCTGTAAGAAACTTGTCAAATCCGAAAGCGCGGTTAAATATTCTAATAACAGCAATTAAGTTTTGTGCAATCGGGGATAATTATAGAAAATTTCAGCATCAAACATCAGACTAAATAATAGTACTAGCTCAAAAGGTCTTTTCCTTAGACAAGGAAATTCCTAACTAACCACGTTTTCTTCTTCATCGTCGTCTAACCATGACGTCATTAATAACATTAGACATACCCTGCTATCTTACTAGCTTCAATAGTTACTTGGTACGTATCCTTATTTAATTGTAACTAAAAGATGGAGAAAGAAAATAACTGAGAATGTCGAATGTCAGTAATATTACATTTCATCCTCATCTATTCTAACTTGCAGATTTCCTGTTCTTTTTTTAAATTAATTTCATAAAATAAAAGTTTATGGAGGAATTAATTTATCTTTGTGGAAGGAAGTATAACGGAATGCATTAATACATATTTAAATCAATAATTTAAATACTGGAAACTTCTAGCAGACTAGAAAAAATAATTAAATGAAAATTAATTTAAAAAAAAACAAAAAACATTTAAATCTGTCAGTTGTTAATGGAATCGAATGGTATATTAAAAGTCAAAACGTATTATGATGTCACCAAAACGCTAGTTACTAGTGGGTAGCTGGCAAAAAACCGATTCTTGTCGAAGCTCCTTACTAATAGTGACAGTGACAGTTGACAGTTGTCAATTATATTACCGCCTGACATTAGAAAGAAGTATTAAAAAAACTATAAATTAAGTCGAATATCCAATATCCATTTTATTTTTGTATAATTTTAAAATTTTATACAGATCTGTGTTTATTATTTAAATTGTAATTTATATAGCTATGGAAGATGAAATGGAGAAATTTGAAATTACGGATTACGATCTAGAGAATGAATTTAATATTAATAGGAGCAGGAAAGGTTTTACAAAACATCAACAAATTTATGGTAAACATTTTTATTATCATATTTTTAAGGTGGGTTAGAACAACACAGAAGACTGTGTCGATTGGAAGATGTAAAAGTGCACCAAGTCAAATTTTGTGTCTGGTAGATATTTGATCGGTTTCAGCGATGCATATTAAAAGATTCTACATCCTACATGTGTGTTAACAGCATTGTTCATGTTTCTTAATTCAGAGGTTATAATTGGATAGAAAAGATTCTTAATTATCCACCTGCCTCGAGAACCTAAAGCAAACGTGATTCAGTTTTTGGGGGCGCAGAGGTATAATAGCGGACGGCAAAAAATTTTGAGACGTGATTAATTTCAAATGTGTTGTCATAGATGAATATTGAGATTATAATAATAATGATATTTCTTATTTCTTCAGTTAAAAAGTAATCTAAATATAATTTAGGTGCCTATGTAGTAAAGAAGTCATGAAAACTAGCAGTTCTTCTCCAATAGTAATTTGTTTTTAAATATATTGACAGATGGTGAGTCCCTGATAATTTTTTCAAGAACATTATAAAATTTACATGCATTAAACAATGTACTTTTCTGATAAGAACTAGTTCTATGAATACTTGGCAAGAGAAGATGTCTCCTACGAGTGTCATAGTATTATGATATAAATAACGAGCCATTGTAGTTCAGGTAAAGATGTTTTAATGATGAATTATTACAGCAGATTAACAGAGTTTAAGGTGGTATTTATAAATATTTCAAAGAGAAGGTACTACTCTAGTGTATTGATATTACCTATTTTTTGTTATGGGTTGAATCATATGCATCCATACTTTGTTTATCAACCCCAAACTGGCACAAGGGCCATGTTATCCATATGTGCATTGCACAATGGTGCCAGCTTTTAAAGGGGCCCAGATATATTTAAAAGGGACATTAAGTATTCCTATAAAGGTGCCTGTTAGTCATGTCCACGAAGTACAGAAGTAAGAACTTGTTTTTTTTTAGTGAGATTTTTCTCGATAGTGTCTTCATATACTGACTGACGCTGATCCGCCTGCATATAAAAAAAATAATAAAGCACTACAGCCCTTATATATTTTTTGTTTATATTTTGTTAATATAGTAAACATTTATTGACTTTTATAATAAACCAAAAATAATAGTTTAAGTGTTGTAAATGGTAAAAGTAAGGTACATCCCACTATAAGAGCACTTAAAATTGGTATTTTGGCGTGGATTTTTTTGAAAATGGCTAATTTACACTACAAAATAATAAATTAAAAGTAGAATATGTAACAATATTTTTAACAAAATATAAAACTGTGCTCGAATAATAATTTGTAGATTTGTAGCGACCTTGGTAGGTGATTGGGAGCAAATTTACCTTTGCCATTGTCAAATGTATTATAGGTTTTTCCATATTTCAGTTTACATATTTATTCTTTTAAGTTGTGTGCCATTTCATTACTATTTATTTCCTGTTAGGTTAGTCAGGTTAGGTTTGCTGTTAAAAAATGTGCATATTTACCTACTGTCATTTTCAGACTGGGAACAATACTATCCGGCAAAATTTTTCAATTGTTATGAAAGTTTGTTCTTAGGCAATTTTATAAATGCTTTATATTTTCCAGGAGTTATGAATGCATTAATAACATTAGCTGGAGATTTCAAACTCAGTTTTAATAATAAAAAATCCATAAAAGTGCAGGACCTCTAATTTATTTAGTTCATTTAACTTGGATATGCTTATTAAACATTCAACTAGCATGACAATGAATGAATACTTGATAATTATAATTTAATAAGATCTAATTCTGAATATCACCTCACTGGTGGTGTTGTCATGTACATAATTAATGGATTAACATATAGAAATGTGAAATATCATGTTTTGTCAGGAAATTATTGCAAGGTTGCTGATATTAAAATTGATGGAAGGTTAATTTCTCTGGGTGTTGTATGCTATTTTCCTAGTTCAAACAATTCAATATTCTTAGATGTGTTTGAAGCTTTTTGTGAGAACCTCTTGACAAATGAAAATGTTTTGCTGATCGAGGAGTTTAATTTAAGTTATATCTGATAGTTTTTGTGTAAAAAAATTAAAACATTCTATAAACATATTAGGTTTATCTCACTGGTAGCTGATCCAAGTCACTACACCCCTCATAGCATCACCTATATAGACCTGGCAATTGGAAAGTTTGATGCATGTAAAGTACATGAAAACAAAAAAATATCTGACCATTCTGTAATTTCTTTTAAAGTTCCCAATAAAAACATTTCTAATGCAGTATTAAATAAAAAGAAGTTTTCAAACCTTTCAAACAATTGAAATTATTTATTATGATATTTTAGATGTTAATTGGGCAAATGTAATGAACTCAGTCAACATAAATTTTATTCTCAATTACTATTATGTTTAAATGAACTGAAATAGTTGATAAGGTAGAGCCAATTAAAACCATGTCCGTTTGAGGAAATTACCTGCCATGGTATAGAAAGAGCAAGCGAGAGAAAGAATGAGGCATATTTAGATTTTAAGAGAAATATTTCTCATGTCAAGGATTTCATATGGGAAGAGTATAAGCAGTGTGAATTATTTTGTGGCACATTCGTACATTCGCACATTCTTAAAAAAAAAGACAAATATTATGAAAAAAATAGACCTAAATTGCAACAACTAATGCTGCAAACTCTAAAAAAAAAAGTTAATAATGATAGTGAAGGATTTAGTCGTTCAAATTCAAATACATTTATTGGAATAGCTAAAATACAAATCTTTAAAATCAATCCAAAAGGAAACATATACCGTTTAAAACTAGTATTCCCTATGAAATCTTAAAATTAATATAAAAATCAGAAAACAAAAAAAAATAATAAAAGTACTTATAAGCAATATTATAGAAGTCATAGAATTGCACATACATATATATCCTTGACATACAAAGAAACTAGTACAAGGGCTGACCAACCTGCTGGAAGCCCAAGAGGTGCTTTTTAAGACTTTTACCAAAGCTATTGGTCGACATTCCGATGTTAGATCCTATAATATAGTTATTAAATTAATTAGCTTTGGTGCCACGTAACTAAAACTATTTTCAAATTTCATTGTCTTGTGCTGTGGAATACTAAACATTTTTGGGTTTCTAATGTTAACATTATGAACTCCATTTCTTCTAGTTAGTTGATCATACAGGTAAGTAGGTGTTTTAAAATTGTAAATATTAAATAGTTGTTTACAATAAGATAAGCCGAACCTATAGTCCATTTTAAGGATTTTGTTTTCAATGTTATGAGGGTGATATGCTCTCTGTACGGAACATTAAAAACAAATCTAAAACATGAATTCTGCAGCTTCTGAATTTTGTTTTTATATTCACTGTTTAAAAAGTAGTAATATACTGATGAACAATAATCAAGATTATAAAGCAAAAGTTAACTACTTGAACTTTGGTTTCAGCAGGAAGGCAGTGCTTGTATTTATATAAGGACTTCAATTTAGAATAGGACAAGCTAATTTTCCTATTAACATGTGTTTAAAAGCCCATTGAACTATATAAACACCCAGATTTTGTATACTGTTTGTAAAGGGTATTACAGCATTATCAATCCTAACAACAATTCCACCGTCACCAGCTATCTTGTCACAAACAGTCCTGGAACCCAAACACATTGCTAAATTATTTTTTTAATGTGAATAAAGACTAACTAATATCCTCAGACCATTCCTGATTTTCTGCAGTGTCAAATCAAGAGAGTTTAGGGTTGGCATGGGATTTAAAGGGTCTCCAAATACAAACCATGACAAGGCTGCAAGTTGAACACCATAGCATTTAAGTTTTGATATCATACTCAGTATACATTCTGAATCTTAGAATAACACTGAACATGTACATAGGGATGTTAACATTGCAAATGCATTAAAAAGGTTCTTTGTTGATAGCATTATTGATATACGTGTGACCATTCTCATAGGTGATAAGTGGTCTGATAATAATTTACCAAAAATACAAACAACTTTTGAAGGTTTTCATTCCTTATATGCAACAACTTAAAACAATTACTTATAAGTAATGGGCCATATTTTATTGCATTTAGTTAGTACATCTCTGGAACAAGGCACATTCCATGATCAATTAAAATGTTCTACTGTTACCCAATTCCCATACCCATTCAAGGTATCAAATAGTATAAATACCAGTGATTTTCACCTATTAACACCCTTGCAGCTCTTGAAAAAATCATAGAAATAGCTGTTCACAAACAGATAACAGATTATTTTAATACAAATGGTTTATTCTTTCTAAACCAATCTGGCTTTTTTCGAAAGAATACCTCCCCAAATTCAATGATAAGACCCATTGAGGATTTAGAGTTGCTTGGGGAAGTGTAAAAGACCACAGACTCGCAGTGGAGGGTCGGTTTGATCCACTCACTTTAAGTTATTGTTTTTGCTTAGTTTGACTAAATGTAAATTAAATTAATGTAATACCTGGTCTTAAGAACATTCAAAATAAAAATATTTTCTTCATAAACTGACAAACATTTACAGCAGAAGCAACTAATATTTTTTTTGTATTCAAATTTGCCTATATTTATAGGAATCTGGGCAGATGACAGTGATGATGAGAAAGAAGATAAGAAACAATTTAGGGGTAGCAAAAAGCCCAAAAATTATTCGGCTCCTATTGGATTTGTTGCTGGGGGAGTTCATCAAGCAGGGAAAAAGGACAAAAAAGAAAAAGATGTAAAAATAGAAGCAGAAGACTCGGATGAAGAAAAGCCTAGTACCTCTTTCAAGTTAAGAGATAGTTCAGAATCTGAAGATGAAATAGCCCCCAAAGCAGGTTAGATGATTTATTTTATTTAGTATTGTGTATATGTTTTTGTATATATTTATCTCCATAACTATAACTATACTGCGTCTCTAAACGTTAGGAGATGACTATGTTAAAATTCTTAATCTATTTTTCTATACAACTGAGTTATTTGTGACCTAAATGTAGTATATAGCTTAAGTATATACTTTGTATCTGTAGCAGTAAGGTTTAAGTATATCTACATTTCTGTTATGTAGCGTAATATTAACCTATCCTTTGCTGTACACACAATTTGTAAATGTACTTTTCTAAATCGTTTTTCAATTTAGGTTTTGGAACATCTCAGTTGAGAAAAACTACCCAACAAGCCACTGTGACAGAAATCACTGCGGACATAGCAGGATTTCGGACAAGAAATAAAGTAGATCCATCACTAATAAACCAGGGGATGGGAAATTGGGAAAAACATACCAAAGGAATTGGTGCAAAATTACTTCTTCAAATGGGATATGAACCTGGTAAGGGTCTTGGAAAAGATCTGCAGGGTATCGCAGCACCAGTGCAGGCACACTTACGTAAGGGAAGAGGCGCTATCGGCGCGTATGGTCCTGAGAAAGCAGCTAGTATTCCAAAATTAAAGGTAAATGTGGTTAAATTTTTAGAGCACCAACTGCAAAGGGGATTAACCATTTGGCCATAAGTTTAAAATTATATATTTAGAATATACCTGGTGCCATAAATAAGTAGCTCATCCTTATATTTTTTTTCTTTCTCAACATTTAAGAATTAAATGTTTGTTAGTTATAATAGCTACCATGTGTTAAAAGAGAACCTTCTTATACATGGGTGTCTAGATATTTTTGAACTGAAGTGCATATTATGGCCTTATTTGTCGATTTTGTAAAAACTGCCCATTTTGTGGTATCAAATTACTCTAAAAAAATATCTTTTTGTCTAACCGGATGAACCATTCCTTTATTATTAAAAAAAATGGTTTTAAATGATATTTCAATGGGTACACAAAATGTTTAGTGATTAAAAGAGGGAAAGTCTTATTTTTTTCCCATTCTACTTTGACATAATTTAATCATTTTTATTAAATCACAGCACTATATTGTAAAATAAAAATTGAAAATAAGTTCTGCATGTCAGAATGACATAAATATCTTAGTATGTCATGTAGAATATCACAACAAATGAAAATATGCAAACTCATATATTTCGTCCCATTTAAAATCAAAAGTTAGTATCAGATATTCTAAAATAAGAAAATATATGGCAAAGCTGTGTTATGGTAAAAAAAAAGTTATTAGCCTTCTTTAGAAGTTTCCAAAGCAATGTACCAAGATTATGGGATCTTGTTTACTTATTAAAAACGTAAAATGCATTCACTATATAAAAGTAAACTGAAAAAAAAAAATTTAAACCCACGTGGATTTTATAAATTTAAGAAATGGAAATAGAGGTACTGAAGTTTCAAAAAATGTTCTTCTTTTATGATATGATATAGTCATTATACTCCTGAATAAAAATTATCATTGCCTACTCAATAATTTGAGTAGTTTCGCCGCTAAAGTTGGGATAATTATCGTCACAAGTACCTTTTCTGTTATTAATAATTTATTCTTTTGGTTTCAGGACAGAGACACAAAAGTAAAAGAAGAAGACCAAAAGGAATTAAAGGGTCCTTCAAAATGGAAGCGGACTGATGTAGCAGCTAAAAAGACACGTTATTATTACCGAAGTGTGGATGATGTAATTGAGAAAGGTAAAAGACCAGGAGGTTTTAGAAATTCAGGACTATCCAGGTAGAGTTTCTTTTTCCAAATAACCAGTAGTGACCTCAGTTGACTTGAAGCCATGTATAAAGATATAATGAATACCTATATGTAGTTGTGATATCACAAAATTTATGTATCTATGTTTTGTCTGTATCTAAAACATCTAGTTTACTAGAGGTTTATCTTGTTTATTTTGAATAAAATACTGCACATTATTTTCAAGAAGCGAAATAAAACAAAAAATCAATATATAAAAATATTTATTTAAAGAAGTTATTGCAAACCTGAATTGTTAAAAACATGCTCGCTGAATACTTGATACATTACAAAAATAAAGGTCTACTAAACACCCCATATTAAAATTCATACCAGCATTTTTGTATTAAACATACAGTTAATGAAAAAGTATCAGCAACATAGGCATGAACAATTTATTAAAATAAGTTTTCTATATTTTGTTGTGTATGTTTTAAAACTAACTTAGCTATTGTTAAAAGGTAGTAAAGTCAGAATCAAATATATAGTTTCAACGTTCTAGAAATGGTTTATAAATTATTTTCTGGACATTTCAAAAAAGTTTTTTTTTTTAGTTTATAAATGAGATATCAAAAGAATTCGGGAAGCATTTTAAACCTCCAAACATTTCTTTACTGTTATAATATACAAACACATTTCAATCAACGCCTAATTAATTATTCTTTATTAAAACATTTTACCAGAAAAAGCTCGCTCTCTGTTTCTCTCACTTGCCAATTTGCAGAAGCATTTATTTTCATTTTATTTGATATTATATTTTTACTTCCTTCATAAGAAAAAAACTTAAAATTTTGAAGAAAGGTTGTTTATTTAAATTCCTTGGTGAGTGATTGTTTTTATAACAATTGCCTTTGTTACTGACAAAAGTACCATTAAACAGAGAGTCGTTTGCGGGATTTTCCTGCGTAATTTTACAATTTCAGCATTTCCCTGGTAAAATGTTTTATTAAAGAATAAATAATCAAGACGTTAAATGAAATGACTATTTAAAAAATTGGATTTGATTTATTATTACAAAAAAAAATGAAGTAACCAGCAACTCTGATTTGAAGAAACTTTTGTATTCAAATTTTTTTAATTCTATAAAAATCCAAATGTTAATGGGGGAAGATACATTTATAACAAAGAAACCCTGTACAGTGCAGTCAATTTCTCTTGATAACAGTTTAACCTGCAATATCTTCTTTAGTTTTAAAGTTAGCCCTATGAACCAAGAAACAAATTTTAGGGCTGCCTAACAAATTTTTTTTATTAGTATATTTTACCTCACGTTACACAACGTCATACCACGGACACTACGATCCTTGTTTGGACAATGTCCTGCAATGCCGCAGGCGCAATGATCCATTTTAGTTGAACGACGATCGCGATTTTGTTTTTTTTTAGAGTTCATTATGCGGCCGTTTTTTATTATAATTCAAAAAACAAAGGATTATGTGTTTTACAAGATATCACCATAAATTGTATTCAAAGAAACCTGAGAAATATATCCAAAGCAATCCCTGCTGTAAGCGGCAGTAGGTAGTGTTTCTGAGAGAGGCGGAAAATACAACTTGTGATGGTATCTTGTAAAATTTATAGTCTTTGGTTTTTTGAATTATTAGAAAAAACTTGTTAAGCAACCCTACAATTTGGTTTTTTGGTTTATATAGCTAAGTCTAAAAGTAAAGGAGATGGAAAATAATATTTGTGAAATTTAATTTTTTTGGCGATTTTCATAGTTTAAAATGAATCCAGTAGGCAGAGCCATTATTTAGACTGCACTTTTGAACTAGTCAAAGTTTACATTGCTGACCCTCTGGAAGTTAAAAAAATATATTTCCTACCAACAAATAAATGATAATATAGTATTAAAATCTACATTCATATCCTAAACTTATATCTTTTATAGTACCGCAATATAAAAGTTCAGTTAAGAAAAATATGTTTATTGTTATACAGTATGGCCGCGGATAAAGATGAAAGGGCAAAATGTCTAAAAATATCATTTTTCAAAATCAAACCACTCTTAATAAAAACTTTTGTTTGTTAAAATAAAACGATTTTTGTTGCAACTTTATATTTATGATACAGTGCATAGAAAATACGAAAACTGGAATAGCCTCAAGAGTAAACTGGTTTTTTTTTTCCATTTTAATACAAAATAGTGTATGATATAAATATTTAAAATTTAACAGTTAGGTTAAATCTAAAATATGAGTTAAATATTCAGAGAAATTTAAAAATTATGTAAATTTCGTAATTTTCCTTTTTTATCTTTCATATTACATTTACTTTTTATTTAAATTGATTAATTAATTTATTCTTGTTTGTATTTTATTTATTACACCGTGATTACAACAGATACAAAGTTAGTATCTGTTGAAACACATCCTCATATTAAACGTATTTTCCCTATTGTCAAAAGTCCAGTCATTTGAACCTCTATACTTTTTATTTACAATTGTTTGGAGGTAAGCCGAGCTTCTTAAATGGAGGCTATATGTTTGATATTTTATGATTGGGACATTTATGAGAATATGCTTGTTTTATATTATAGCTGAAATAATTTAATCCGAAATTAAAATCAGTGTATTCATTTAATTAATTTATTTTGCATGATTTTAAAAGAAAATGTCATGAGAGCATGTATTTTTATTATTTTAGTGAGCTTGCGAAAGTTAAGGTTATTGATATGACTGGTCCCCAACAAAGAATTTTAAGTGGCTACCATGCACTCAGCGGCCTTAAAGCTCCTCCAGGTGTAGAACATTTTGAAGATGTGGTCCATAAAAAATGTCAAAACTTTGCCTTGCCTGAAATACAGCATAATTTAGATTTATTAGTGGATATCTGCGAACAGGTAATATATTTTATATAACGCAATTCACTAGATTATGGAAAAAAATATTTTCAACCATTTTCACACTATACTATAAAACTGTAAAACATTGTTACCTTCTCAGAAAAAGTGTGTAAAAAAGTCAACATTCTGCTTTTTTCATTTTCTTCAGTTTTTCTCATTTCAGTCTCCTTCCTCATTACCTGAAGAACACTTATTAATCCAGCTAAAAAAAAATAACTTGTAAATATATTCAAAAAGGCAGTTTTAAGTTATGTTAATTCGAGAATGGCCAACAACTCCAAGAACAAAAGGACTAAGTGCTTACTTCTAAAATTGCTCTGACGTCACGTTCCGTTGGTGATCGATTACCAAGTTTTTGATTGGCTACCGCATCGACCAATAAGTGACCGACAGTTATCTTTGAATTTTGTTGCCGCCGAGTTCCCTTCGCAGCAGCGTCGCCAGACTGTTCAAGTTCTTTTTAATACCAGGATTTGTTTTCTTTTAAACCAAAGATATTTTAGGGAATATTACCAATCTTATAACTTCCCTTGTAAAATTCTGGTAAAAAAAAAAGATGAACTCGAAATATTTTGATAGAAATCCAATATGACGAAAGAATATGGCGGCCAAGTGAAATGTTAAAAAATATTACTTAAAAGCTGCCTATACAATTTACCTGAAATTTTACACAAAAATCAGGTATTAGGTAAATTTAAGATGTAGAACAAAATGGCCGTCTAATAAAATATATCGAAATAAAGCCTAAAAAACTACTTGGTAGATTATATTCAAATTTTATGCAAGAAATAATTGTGGTATAATAGAATACAATTTTGCCACAAATTCGAGTGATGAAACAAAATAACGCCAAACAAAATTAGTGTAATCGTGGAAAAAAAAAACAGAATTTTACATATCTCCGCGTTTTAGCAATCATAGACGCCAAAAAATAGTTAATGAACGGAAAGATTTACAATAATGGAAGTTAGGTAAAGAAAATTTACTGATTTTTTTAAATATATTTAGAATTTTCAATAAAGAGTATAGCGTATTACGTAATTAAACAGCATTTATTTCCTTTAAGTAAAGGCGGTGGAAGTTTGTCAACGTCGCACTCCATCTCAGCAGAAATTCTCCAACTTAACCACCTAGTCTTTGTGTGTTTTGTGCCGGACGGCTTTTCGAATTGATTTATTTAAACTTTACATTTTATTTGTGTTTTTTATTTAAATAGTAATGTAAATAGACAGTGAAGCATTATGCCATATATGTGTTGTGTGCCTTTTTGCAAAGGAAACTATTCCAAAGACACTGAAGTTAGAGTTTTTTTGGTGTCCTCGTTACGAAGAATTACACTGAAAATGGTTAAGTTCTATCCCCTGTGACAATTTTGTTCCAACTGATAATAACCGTGTGTTTGAGTGCCATTTCGAACCTGAGGATTTTATTTGGACAATTTCACAACAGGATTCCAAAACTGGTGAGATTGTTACAGTTAAATTAAGTTTGCCACGGTTAAAGGAACCTAGGATACCTACTAAATTTCCTAACTGTCCCAAGTATTTATCGTGTCATTCAGAAAAGGTAAAGATGATAAACTTAAAGAACTTGATGAAATTCGTTTTCAACAGGCAATTGAAGAAAGTAAACATGAATACGTTCAGCATAAAACACTAAGTGAATTCACAAATTTTGAAGAATTTAAGATACTATTTCAATGTTTTCGGGTTAATCAGATGGTTTTTTATTAATGAGTCTTAAGATGCCTAAATTTAAAGTAGAGCATTCTCTGGACACTACTATCACTTGGGTTGTTGTAATAAATAACGATTTGCAAACTATAACATATCTGTATTGTCAGTCCATAAGCATAGGAGTAGATTTACTGAAGACACCATTTTTGACAAGTAATCTGGATCAGATAAGATATTTACTGGATACAATTGATAATTCAATGACAAGTCCCTCATTAAAAACTGATTTTGACAGTGTAAATCCCGAACATGACAATATAAATCCCGAATGTGACAGTAATAATAGCACGGATGCCTTAAGGCTTAACAGAGTACTGACTTTAATGTCCACTGTTCTTAAAAAACCATAAAAATTTTTAAATGTTTTTTCACAAAAATCGTTTTTATCTACTTTGGTCTTTAAATATCTCTAAAAACAAGAACATTTAATTTATTTTGAAGGATGCAGTATGCATTCTGTAGACACGGTTGGTAATATCTTACTTAGTAGTTTTTTAAATGCACTTATAAAAAATTACTGTGGCAAACAAAATGATTGGATAGGTAAAGCTCAGGTAAGAAAAAAGTTAACGTTTATTTAAAGTGATGCGGTAATTAATACTTAAATACTTATAGTTTTGTTTCTATATACTTGCATGTAATATTGCAGTACTTACGACATAATTGTACTTGTAAATTGTAGGATAGACACCAATTTGTAAACTCTTCTAAATAAAATAATTGAATAAATAGATGCATATTAAAAAATATATACCTAACATATCTACTATACTATATTGAATAACATATTTCTCAATATGATAATTTATTGGGTTAATTAACTTTTGCTGTCTGAGGATCCTTAAAGATATATTTATTTCAGTGTATTTTTACTGAGATTTTTACCATGCCTTTGAGGTACTATAATAATTCTTTATTTAGCACCTGGCTAATAATACAAGTATGTATAAACAAACAATTGTAAGGCATATCCATTAAATTAAAAGTGCATACTTTTTAAATTACCTATGGGTTTGCAGCTGGAAATCACCGGAGCCCCAATAGGTGGTGCTAAATGTTACATTTAACTTGTAGTACTGTTTCAGTATGATAGACGTTTCGTTTTCGATTTTGTCATATCGAGCAATCTGTTATTTCAGGTCTCCTTGGGTACAAGCCTGCCTGATGAGGGTAGAGGCCCAGAAATCATGATTGCAGGAGGGTACCCTGTGACATAATCGAAAGCAATTCTTCTTGTAGGCCGTTTTGCACCTACAGAAATTATATATTTCTGCTATTATACATTAAATTAAATGTAAACAAAATTATTAAATATGTCAAATATAAAAATTAAAATTAAAATAACGATACATCGATTCAATAGAATAAAACTTATTAAAACAGAACAGTACACTCTTTCAAAAACAAACAAAATCTGTAAAATTACAATATATAGTCAACATTATAAATACGTCAAAGTTTAAAAACATGTATATCCTACAAACCTATTCAAAAGAAAACAATGCTAAATATTACATCTCATTAAAATTAACTATTTTATTTTGCTTCATGTATCACTCTCCCTTCAAATGCTCCTTTAACCTGTGTTTAAATGTATTCAAGCTACTTATATTTCTAATATCTACAGGTAGGGGATTAAAACCAAGTAAACCTTTATGGTAAAGGGAGTTTTCAGAACTTTTTTTGTTTTTTTAGTGATATAAAAGTTTTCTTTATGTCTGGTTGGATATGAATGAACCATTTCGTTAGTGAATAATCGTTCTGTTAAATATTCAGGCGTCATTCTATTTTTAATTTTGTATACAAGTACCATGGTCTGATTCTGATTCTTGTTTGCTAAAAAAAGAACTGAAGAACTGAACACTTTTTTTTTGCCCATTGAGACAGAGATGTAGAAATTCGTGATAGAAAATTAATATTGTTTGCCATTTTTTCAATTATGTACAAAATATGATCTTTAAAATTAAGGTAACAGTCAATTACAAAGCCAAGATACTTTATCCTCTCTACCACCTCAATCTCACAAGAATCTATTTCAACTTTTAAATTTTCCTGGTAAAAGTCTTTTTGTATCTTATTGTTACCTATTAGCATAAATTTGGTTTTCTGTGTATTAAGCTTGAGCGAATTTTGACCTAACCATATTTCTAGCTGATTCAATTCTATATTAATTAGTTCTATTAAGTGATTTAAGTCTTTTGAAAAAAAATATATTAACGTATCATCAGCAAACAAATGTATTGAACAACTTTTAACCACTGTACCAATATCATTTATATAAAGAATAAATAGCAAGGGACCAAGAACACTGCCTTGGGGTATGCCATTACTATTTAACAATTCCTCCGACACCTCACTATTAACTTTTGTTACCTGTCTTCTACTCTGCAAATAATCCGCTAACCAGTCTAGTGCCTTACCCACTATACCATATTTTTTAAATTTTCTTATTAGTCTCTGTCTGTCTATAGTTTCGAAAGCACGTTTTAAATCTAGAAAAACGGCACCTATCGCACTATATACTTATACTATAACCAATAAGCTTGGTAATGAGTAAACTAAAAATATTTAAATCTTGATAAGTAAGCTACCTAGACAATAAACTTTTTGTAATTATAAATTTAGAACTTGTTTTAAAACTTTATACTGTTTCTACTTGAATATAATACATTCCTATATATGGCTGTTTTTCATCTCAGTATCTCTCTACACCTTTATTGGTGTATTGGAAATTAAATTAACTTTTAATTACTGTTTTATTTGCTTCCAATATTCAATTTTAAAGTAAAGATCTTGCTTAAAAATAGTAATAGTGTATGCCGCGTTTGAGCATACCTTCACCTACGACGGATGACGTCACGTCCAAGCATTTTGTCCTCGTGTTCTAGGAGTTGTTGGAATTGCCCAATTTTGCATAGTGTACAACTAAAAAATTCTAATATATTTTTTCATATATTAAGGTGTTTTGTTGGTTTTTGGCTAACACACGCCAAATGGTTTATAAAGAGCGTAACAAAACCTTAAAAAACAATGGCATAAGAATAGATTTAATTCTTTTTAAAACAAATTGATATGCTAATGGCGTTACTATAGGAAAGATAAAAAAATATTTAATTAGATTAAAAGAATATTATGTTTTAAATACATTCCTATTCCCTAACTCTTAGCCTAGGTTTTACCAGTTAACGACTATGTTACTAGCCTATCTTCTCAGTAGCTTGATCTAACCAATCAATTCTTTTTAGTGAAGTAGTGCTTTCTCCCCGCAAAGGATTTATATCAAATTATTTATCAAAATAAACTTTGCTATTGACACTGATTGTTCATAGATCTACTCATTCAACTTACGGTTCAATATACAGTAAAGCTCAGATACAGCAAGCCTGTATAAAAGGGTTTTTGTATAAATAAAATTGTATAAGTACAAATGATAATTAAACCAGTTATAATGAAACCACTTTCTTTCCTTTTATAACGAACTTTCCTATGTGAACATATGACCGTGAGAGTCATAAAATTGGGGGAATCCACTGAACTTCAATGGGAATCTCTGCTTACATTGTTGTTGTGTTAAGCGTTAGGTTCTTAGATTTATTTTCCCGTGCAGCATGGTAAGTTATTGAGAAAACTGTTCTTCAGAGAAGGTTTGTTGGGTTTATCTGTCTAATAACTGGTGCTCAATTTCGTGCTCAACTCGTCCAATCCTTAGTATCTCAGTTTTAACAATAGAATATCATGGCATATATGGGCCTAAATCCACTTTCATGCAAAAACATCTCTAATTCCCCACATTAGTTTCTGATAAAACAAAATTTTGATATAATATGCACTCATGTGGACATTTCCCATTGGAGGGTTAATGATACTTCCCTTTTCCCACTATTTGGTGACGTTACTACTTTTTTTTATGTTTAGCTGGAATTTCCAGTTTGAAAGAACTTTTGTAATTTTTGTCTTCTTCTTATTTTCATTTTGCATACACACATTCATAGTTTAGGTTTTTCTGTAAATATTTCTCTATTTCTTCAGCCAAAACATCTGTGGCAAAACCTGAGAGGAACAAGAATGATTTCTTTTCTGTGGCTGCCTATTCTAAAATTAACCCTTTGTTCATGTACAGGCGTTGACCTGCTTAGACTGGGGTATTTTTGTCGATTCTTTTAATTGTTATCCAGTAATTTTCTTTTTGCGAACTTTCAGATTCAATTGTGTCTTATGATAGTAATTTTTTTTAAGGTTAGTTTTATTTGATGATCTTTTTCACTGTCATTTTTGACTTTTCAAGAGCTTTGAAGAAACGCGTGCGCAACAATCTGACATTTTTGTCTTTTTGTGCTGCTACAGTCAAACGGCGATTAAGGCTCTGCCTTCAACAGAGTCAATTTGTTGCTTGCACTTATATACAACAGAGCTCTAGAAAGGCTCTGTGAGTACAATAGTTAGCTTCATCTAGATCTCTAGGGCATGAACAAAGGATCCGCTGGCTTGAAAAGGTAGGAACACAAGAAACGGTTCTCGGAATCGCTTCGTCAGCTGTCGGGACCAGGGTTAGGAATTGCACTTTCGAACAGTTGTGTGTAGAATGGAAAGAACAAGTAGGACTCAGACAGCTAGGGTCTTTCTTGCAGGCTTTCAGATATTAACAGGCTTCTCAACGGGTAAACTTATGACCATATATCAAACATTTAACCTGTGGATGTGATACGTTGGCCAAAACCAGACTGGTGTAATTTTAAACTGTTTAAGATAGTCTTCAGGGTGACACAAAATAAAATATCCTTCATATTTTTCATAGAACTCAAGAATGTAATATTAATAATTATTGCAACCCTAATCAAGCAGATAAAAGCATCCTATTAGTAAATTAACGTATTATAAACAAGAAAAATAATTAGCTACAGGAAAAGAAAGAGACAGTGGCAGCAAACATTACCTAGTAATAAAATAAACACAATTCAATGTTACTTATACAAAAAGTAGTAGTTTTGCACATACAAATTGATCAGCCATATACAAATATATATTATGAAATATACAAGTTAATAGTAAATAGTAAAAATGTACAAATTATTGTTCAGAAAATAACTTTTTAAAATATATTGTTTAAATGTAGTTTTGGACTTAATATCCTTAATATTAGAAAGCTTATTCATTAAGTTACAATTTGATATGAGAACGTTTGCTTATAAATTTCTGTTGAGTGAAGAGGAGAGGTTAGTGTACCTTTAAAGCGATTATTCAAGTTATAGATATCCGTCCGATATCGAATTTTATTATAGAAATAAGAGGGTCTTTTATTTTTTAAAATTGTATAGAAAAAAGTTGCAGAATGAAGTTGCCTATGGTTTTTCATATTAAGCCAGTTATGATTTAATAATTTTGATTGTTTATTATAATCAACACCATTTTTTTCGGGAATTCTATTGATGACAAGGCTATTCAACATAATGTCTTGTTTATGGTCTACTAACTGGATTTCTACCTTCTGTATATCTTTTTTTAAATTCAGATATTGAAATTAATACATTTTTCTCGAAAGCAGTTATTTTGTTCTCTTAGATCTTTAAGACCTATTTGCAGATTTTCTTCTAATTTATCAACACGAGTTGACATATTGCGGGAAGATCGGTAGTGGTCGAATTCACTGTGACCTCTTCTGGTCATAATTACATTGCAAGCAACTTAACAAACTTACAGACACTCGTAAAAACGTAAAAAATATATTTAGTTTACTACTTAATATTTGTAATAATTACTATTTAGGCAGAGCCGTAAAACACGTGTTAAACCTTTACAAAAACCTAACCTAAATGATAAGAAATTATATATTCAGGTTTATTAGATTTTATTAGAATTATTTAAATCGCAATATAGTTTCTCATATTGATAATAGCATGCTAAGCAAAAATTCACTAATAAACTTAAAATTAAGTGTTTCAAACGTGAAACATTGAAATGTTCCATATCGCGACACAGGTAAAAAAAATTGCGAGAATTCCAAACATTCCATAACTCATTTGTTTTCAGTTCAATTCTAATATATTGGCATTTTCCAATTGTTCAGAGAAAATTACGTCTAATGGCTATTTCAGTTTTTGAATAGATAAGATTATAGCTGAAAAAAACTCTGATCAGTTCCAGTTACATGGCCCTGTACCCAGTGGAGCCAAGGTGCTGTGGCTGTAAGGAACCACCCTCCCTTTATTACAGTCTACTAAATATTTTTTCTCCTATAAAACTCAATAACTACCTAGCATTTGATTTTCGCACCTTATTTGAATTTACCTTTTCTGGGTAGATATTTTCGTATCGTTTTGTTGGTAGTACTAAGAAAAATATTCGTATTTTTATATGATTCCATAGTTTTTAGGAATTGAAATAAAATTAATGTAAATTGTATTCTTTCATGTAGAGATTTGTTACCAAAACACTTTCATTTTAGGATATTATAAAAATTGACAGGGACACAAGGCATATTCAAGATAAGATAGTAGCTTTCAAACAGGAGGAAGATACCATGAAAGACGATATTTTACGAGAAGATAAGCTGGTTGATAATCTTAAATATGTTTTGAATATTGTTGACAAGTTGCTAGATCCCTCCCAAGATTATTCACTTGGACAGATAGGCGAAATATTTATGGGACTTTTGGTAATATCAATTTTTTTAATACAACACGGTAAATATCTTGTTGAAAAATATGATGTGAAATTAACACCCAGGTTTTATTCCATTTGTTTAAATGAACATTAAGTTGTAAGATAGTTGGGATCTCAAGGGTTATATTTCACTCAAATGAAATAGGTAAAATTAAGTACTAAAATATATAACATAGATATAAAGCAGGGTTTACAAATGTATCCATAGGTACATTTGGAGAAATTTCTAGAGATGGACTGATGGTTTTGTATGGGGATAAGGTTAAGTATGGATAGAAGATGGAATATTATATAATATAAATATTTTATTTTATACATGATATTTTGAACTCAAAAAAAAACTAGTACTTTTAGTACTCGTAAATGACCTCAGAAAACAAACAAAATTACACTTCCAGACTGCTAGATTTTCTTTTACGAATTTCTTATATAATTATGTATGCATTTTTATTCATAGAAGAGGATATTTTATTTATAAAATGGCACCTATTTACTTCCTCCTATAACAGCCCATATATTTTTATATGCATATACATATATATATATATATATATATATATATATATATATATATATATATATATATATATATATGTATATATACATATATATATATATATATATATATATATATATATATATATATATATATATATATATATATATATATATATATATATATATATATATATATATATATATATATATATATATATATATATATATATATATATATATATATATATATATATATATATATATATATATATATATATATATATATATATATATATATATATATATATATATATATATATATATATATATATATATATATATATATATATATATATATATATATATATATATATATATATATATATATATATATATATATATATATATATATATATATATATATATATATATATATATATATATATATATATATATATATATATATATATATATATATATATATATATATATATATATATATATATATATATATATATATATATATATATATATATATATATATATATATATATATATATATATATATATATATATATATATATATATACATATATGTTTTTGTGAATAAAATTCTTTTGGTTTACATAGGGAGATCCTAGGGTGTAAAACAGCTTTTACAAAGCTTAAATTGGTTAGTGTTTTTAATATACATAGTTACTTGAGATCTAAGATGACAATTATAGGTTGCAAACATTATTTCTTGGTGATAGTATTATTTTACATTCTGTTCACAGAAAGATTATACTGAAGAGTACTGCCGCTATGAATTGGGTGAACTTGCTCCGGGATTGGTTGGTCCCCTCCTAACGTCAGCTTTGGCTAGTTGGAATCCACTACAACAGCCCAAGCAATACACGGATTTCTACAGCCAGTGGAAGGCGATTTTGGAAGAGCCCAGGCAACGTGGGACTCTAGAAGGTAATAAAGTTGGAATACAGCCATACGATAGTCTCATATGGCACACTTGGGTGCCAGTTATGAGAACTTGCATTAGGTAAGTTACGTAATTAGGTAGACTTTTGGATTTTGTTCTTTTTTCCACATAGAATGGAGTTTTTGTTTTCGGAAAATCAGTTTGCTTTACGAAACATTTTCTATCTCAAGAATTATAACTATCATTGGTAGTTCAGATCTAAAGTTCAGTACATGTAATACGTAAATGTTCTTGGGTTTCTGAACAGTTTCAAACAGGAATGATTACTTTCCTAAATTTCGCATTCATCCTTCACGAAAAAGTTGATGCAAATTCAAAATTATTTTTGATGTGACAATACGTTCACATGATAAAAATAACTGAAAGTATTTTTGTCAGTCCAATATTAGGGACGTGTGATATTAGCTATTAATTGGAGATAGCATATCACCTATCGATCTATTTTGTTTCTCAATATGCCGATAGTTATCGATTTATATATTATTGGGGGGATAGCACAATGGATCTCAGTGAACCTAAGTGTTGCCCTTGTCGGGATCCCCATCTATGTCTAATGTCTACCTATCGATAGGAGCCAAAAATTATTGAAGAGCAAACAAGTCCTCATCTTTGTAAATAGGTATGTAATCAGTTTATCCATAACTCTTGCTGTTACCAGCTATCTATCAATATCATTGGATACCTATCGGAATTTTTACACACCTATCCGCACTTATCGATAACTACGAAAAAACTCCCATTCCTATCCAATACTCGCCTTACCTCGGTGTCATTCATACATTTTAAATACTAGCCAGCTCAATATTCTGTGCCAAGTTTCTCAGTTTTAAACAAATATCTATTGAAGAGTGAATTCCTCATTTTAATTCTATCTGCTGACAAAACACTCTCAATTTAACCATATCAAACCTGAGGTCTCCCCTCGATCTAGTTTACTGAAATATATAGTAAAAAGTCGATTTTCGTGTTTTCGTCCAGTATGATATTGGACGTATATGGCTACTTAGCAACAAGTAACTGAAACAAATTATTCAAAACAATAAACATTATAAATCCAGCAGAGCCATTTATTTAAGTCCTATCTCAGCTGAAGCTGTGACCGTTCATTTGAACTAACCATAGTTTACATTGCTAGACCTTCAGCAAATTTAAAAAAAAATGCAAAAATTATTCAATATATACCAGAATTTTACATGTAGACACAGCAATTACATAGACATGTTAGGGAAGACCCTACATCTCGTACTATTTCTTCATAAAATCGTGTTAAATTTATCAAAGTAAAAAAATATGTACTGCAAGGAGGTGTGACAAGAAAGTGTATATATCGTCCTTGTCGAACCTAGCTTTAAGCAATACACAATTTATGAATATTTATCTTCTTGAAAAAAGTGCAGATATGTAATTTTGCTGCCTAAAGAGCGATAAAATAGCAATTAAGAAATTTTAAAGTATATAACCATCTTGATGTTTTTTTTTTGTAAATCATATTGAACTTAATTAAATTTTTTAGAAATGTCAGTCCTTATTTTAATAAAAGTGTTCCTTGAAAGTCAAAAATGATATATGAACACACTATGAGTTTAGTTTGGTTGTCAAACCTACATATCATAATATACGTAGTTTTATTTCTCTCTTAAAAGGGAAGTATTGCAATCGTGAAAAGATCACCCTCTGAGATATTTGCAGATCTTTCACGTTTCAGGGTCCCTAAATGCTGAAACACATGTTTTTCAATTCCGTCGATTTGTTTGTCTGTCTGTTCGCGGCATAGCTAAAAAGCTATTTACCCGATTGACTTCAAATTTCAGTAAAAAATTAAGGGTCATATGTAGGTGATCTGGTAACATTTTGGCAAAAAACCAGTATGATGGAACAAAATAGCGGCCTAATGAAATGTTTAAAAAATTATTATTAAAAAACCAAATATCCAATTTGCTTCAAACTTTGCACACAAATCAAGTATTACGTAAAAATCAATAATAAAATATTTAGGAAATCAGACGGAAAAAAACTACTTATTAGATCGATTTCTATTTTTGTACATGAATTAACTATGATATAAAGAGGAACTGGTAAAATTGTGGTACGAATTTAAGATGGTGGAACAAAATAGTATCCACATAATAAGTAGTCGTGAAAAAATCACCCTCCGAGATTTTTGCAGATTTTCGCGTTTCATGGTTTCTAGATTCCGAAAAACATGTTTTCTCAATCTCTCCGTGATATAGCTAAAAAACTACTTAACCCCTCTAACTTCAAATTTTGGAAAAAATTAAGGGTCATATGGAGATGACCTGTCATTTTGTTAAAAATTCAAGGTGGCAGAACAAAATGGCGGTCTAGTGAAACTTTAAAAAAATATTTACAAAAAAACTATTTATCCAATTTACTTCAAATTTTACACAAAAATTAAGTATTACGTAGAAATCAACTAGTAAAATTTTTGTATGTATCCAAGATGGCTAACCAAATGGCGGCCTAATAAAATGCTTAAAAAATAAGCCTGAAAAAAACTACTTATTAGATTGATTTTAATTTTTGTGCAAAAATTTACGGTGATCTAGAGATCTTCAGGTTCCTTAGATACCAAAAAACATTTTTTTTTTTTCAGTTCAATTTGTGTCAGTATATCTGTCAGTTCGCGGCATAGCTAAAAAACTACTTACCCGATTGACTTAAATTTTGAGGGTTTGCTTTAAATTTTACACAAAATTAAGGGTTACATTGAACTGAACTGGTAATGTTTTGGTACGAATCCAAGATTAAAAAACAAAATGCGTAGCTAATAAAATATTTAAAATATCTAATTTTGTGCAAGCATTAATAGTGATACGAATTCAAAATGGTGGAAGAAAGTCAAATAAAATGTTTAAAAAACCAATGCAGAAAATATCTTCTCATTCAATAGATTTCAAATTTTACACAAAAATTAAATGTGATATAGGGATAAACTGGTAAGGAAACAACAATTTATTTTAAATTATGCCCAAAAATCAAGTGTGGCATAGATAGAAACTGATAAAATATTGGTATGAATCCAATATGGTGGAACAAAAGGAAAAAAGAAGAAATATGTTACTTTGTGTCGAACTGAGTTGGGCTGCTCTTCACTATTCCTTATAAAAGGAATGATTCATAAAGAGGAAAGTTGGAAGTTGGGTAAAGGAAATTTAGCAATTTTTTAAATTGCATCAATTGTTTTGATATGAAATATCGCTGGAAGCAATACTCAACAGTTTTCCTTATTGGTTAAATAATAACCATTTCCATTTTGTTTTCAGTACCTACCCTGTATTCTTAAATAAGTAATAAATTTGACAATTCAATTCAACAATATAATTGCCTACCAGTAAACCTACTTAAAGTTTGTATTATCTATTTCTCCCATATAGATATGGAACCGTTTTAAAAATATTGGTATGTTTCAAACGTGAGACATTTAAATAATGTTTCATGTTGCAACAGACATACAAATGCAAGGATTCCAAAAATTAAATAAAAAAATATGACCTTCCATTTAAAATAATAATAATAATAATAATAATAATCTTTCATTGTCTAACAGAAGAACATCCATGTATAAGACAATATGACAATAATAATATTTTTGATCAAAAATATATAAACTAAAATTAAGATGCAAATAGCATTCCACAATTTGAGATTTTAAAAAATACAAAAAATCACACAAATCCACTCACAGCCCATCAACAGTGCAATCGATAAGAAATCAAACTTAGTGATAAATAGCCATCTTAATTATATATAAAATAAAGAGTAACACTAATTATAAAGACAATAGCTTATTCCTAAGAATTTTTGTAAATTGGGCATGAGAAAGATTGTTCATATCAATGTCATTACACATTCTCTTAAGAACTCTCATAGCTTGATATGTTGGTGTTTTGGTCAAAATGTTAGTTGTAAGAGTAGGCAAATGAAAAACAGGAGAAAGTCTATTCAATCTTGAAGGTACGTGAAAATTAACTTGTAATAATTCGGGACAATCTATAAAGCCTCTACACAATTTAAACTGGAACTAAGCTGAATGGTACTGTCTACGACTAACTAATGCGGGCATTTGGAATCGCGTAAGAAGATCACGTTAATCACAACCTCTAGGAGGAAAAAAAACACCTTGAAAACCAAGAATTTAAGAAATCTTCTTTGGAAGTTTTCTAATTGAATAAAGTATTTAATATAATTATATTGGGTCCTATATAACCGAACCATATTCCAACCTTGAGAGCACATAACTGGCATATAAAGTTTTTATTGCTTGAATATTGGAAAAACTGCTAGAATTTTGTAAAATAAAACCTAACATCCTTGTAGCTTTCTTGCAAACCTGATCAATATGATAAGAAAATGATAGTTTTGGATCAAAAGTGACTCCGAGATCCTTCAGAGTGCCACAGCGCCCAATTGTTTTTTCACCCAGCTATTATTGGAAAAGAGTAGGGCTCAGTTTGGTAGAGTATGTCATGGTAAAGCATTTATCATTATTTAGAAGCAGACTATTTTTCTCACACCAGTTCTTAACCAATTCTAAATTTCCCTGCAAGGCAGCACAATCATCACGGCAATTAATGACACGAAAGAGCTTTAGGTCATCAGCAAACAATAGACATTTCTCGAAATATTATCACCTGTCATTAATAAAGAGTGATAAAATCAATGGAGCAAGATTGCTTCCTTGGGGAGCGCCACTTGTGGCCTTGAATTTAAAAGATTTATGACCACGAATCTCAACGTACTGTGTGCAGTTAGTTAAATATGATTTTAAAAATGATACTAAGTTTTTGGCTGAATCTCAAATAAGCGAATTTATTCAATAAAATAAAGTGATCTACTCGGTCGAAGGCTTTTGAAAAATCATTATAAACTGTATCGACCTGCCCATGCTTATTTAGAGTATCCCCTACTAGTTGGGTAAAACAAGCTGGATTGCTAATTGTACTGCGAGAAGTGAAGAAATCATGTTGTTTCAGAGAAATGAGACCCTTGACCTGTATAAACAATGACTCATACACTGGCATTTCAAAAACGCCTTTTTTAAATATTGGAATGACCTTAGCCTCCTTCCATACTTCAGGAAAAGTATTCGTCTTTAGGGAAGGCTAAATTAAAAATGTGTGACAAGGGGACCAGTAACACAGGAGCACAGTCCTTTGCCAAAAAACGAGGGATGTCATCTGGACCACAAGTACCTTCATTTTTCAATCTCTTTAGTGCTGACATAATGGTCTCATCAGACAGATTATTAATGCTGACAGTTAAATTAGAGGTGCAAAGGTCATTTGGTGTAGTTCGATTAGATGGCTTGGTAAACACGCTACCAAAAAAGTTTGCAAATGCATTTGGTATTTTTTTTTGGGTCAGAAAACTGTAAATCATTGTTCCTTCAGGCAGCGAGGAAGACGACTTTTTTGCCTTGATGAATGACCAAAAAGTGCTTGGATCATCCGAATAGAATTTTCCACCTTACTCAGATAATTCTTGTATATAATATTGATCTTGACTTTTATAAATACCATGTTTATAGCAAAGCTCATTAGTTTTGCAGTTCAATTATTTTTTTTAATAGTATTTTCTAATTCTATAGAAAAAGTATCTCCGTTTTTTAATAGGTAAGATTATTGCTGAAAATACAATCTAGGATCTAAATTAGAACCACAATGTTAGACAGAAAAAATGAACAAAAGTGACTTTACCCTTTACAAATAATATTTCACATCTGGAAAGCAAAAAATTGAAATTCCTAGCTCTTGTGAATGGTCAGGAGATATTCACTGTAACAATGAATATTGCCATACAATTTAGAGCTATGTTACTAGTCACTCTGTTCACCGGATATCTGCGCCATTTGTAAATATAGTAATAATTAATGCCGAAAATTAAATTCGAATTGATATTTTAAAATAAATGCAACATACATATGTCTGAGATATCCTGGTGAAGTACATAATAAACTGTTCATTAAGTATAACTGTACAGTGACAACTCCAAAGTATTGAATATTTATATGATATTATTTAGCTTTTTGTATTTATTCTTCTGTATGCATGGGTGACAATTTTGTTGACCTCTGATATATGAATCCAGGTTTACAAAACAGTAGGATAGATAATATAATAAAACATCACTAGTAACCGAGTCAAATTAGACCAAAAAAGGGCCAGGCCTTCCATTAATTCCCAGAAAGATGAAAATAATTTTATTTCACTTTGAGCATTCCAAATAAGAGTAATATGTATGAGTTTGCGACGAATTCTGAAGTGAGTTAAACTTTTGGAAGCAGAAAAAAACTCGAAATAGTTTTTAGCTTATAACATGTAAACGGTGGATCGTACAGAATTAAAGAGCATTAAATTCTGCCTAAACATTGTCAGTTCAGCGGTTTGGTCAAAATCAGCAGTCAAAGATGTGAAATCTTTTCCATTGCAGCTGAAAAGTGCATTACACTCCAAATAAAAAAATGTAAGATACGAAAGTTCTAGAGCTTCTGCGTTCAGGGAGCACCAATTCTAAATTTTGCTTATTCGTCTGCATAGATACACGCAAAAAATCAAAAGTATCCGTAGCGCTCATTTTCCGCTAAGTGGCTCTTCTGCAAGCTCATAACATTCGTCTAGTTAATCGAATTTCTATGCAATCTGATCATTCAATTTGATTCTCTAACTTTTATCTACTAGGGCTGATGTGGTCTGGGGGTCAGATGATCCTACTCTATGTCTGGTATAGTTATATCGTGAAGTGTGAATCTCTAAAAAAATTGAATCACATATTTTTTTAAACTAATAATTCATTAAAAATAACTCCTCCTTTTTGAACTCGATGGAAAACTTGTCTGGTTTTGCCTTTTTTCTCTAGACATTCTATAAAAAATCTGCCAGGATCTCTGGCCTGCTCGTTTTACCTCAGTCTCCCATCTCGCAGTCCCTGTCTCGCTTGCTTTAATTAACAGTGGCTTTCTTTCCCTCTTCGAAGGCGGGGTCCTGTTCTATATTGACGTGAGTCCTAATTTGGGATAAAATTAGTATTGTTTAAATGAGTGGAACACGACGATGATGGGAATAGTATTATGCCCTGTAGAAATTCTTAAGTCAAAATGGACTGACCTGCAGTCGTCCAATCAGTTAAATGGTCTAGCTCTGAGGCATCAGAGTTGACTTTGTTGGGATAGCTATAGGTTTCGAAAGGTGTATTAAAATCTATTGAGACAAGCGACAATGTGACAGTGATCTAGGATTTCGCCTACTATTTATGTTGTGATTTAGTACGAGTGGGCTATCGCAATAAATTTGACACAAAGGAGAGCGACGTCTGCTGACCAGTTCATTGTGCAATCTTTGGTGTTTTATATCATCATGTAAAGCCTCGGGATCGGCTTCAGAAGTAGTTTTAATTATCTCAAATTAGTTTTCCTCATTAGGAAATTCCTTCCCGCTGTTTAATAAGGCATTTGAACAGCTGGGTTAGATTATTCTTATTTGAGGGTTTATCTTATAACCTAAAGTCAAAGATCTGTATTGTACAGGGGTGATTATTTTATAATTAACTGAAGTCGGCAAGCCCAATGGACTTTACTCGACTATTTCGTGAGTAATGAGTACCCGCCTCAAAGAAGTGTGTGGGTCTGGTGTACTCAAAAAGGGAAGAAAAGTCGCTGGGCTTGAAATTATCCATATTGCATCCAAAACAAAACCAGAAAGTTGTTCTTTACCCAAATATGGTTTGTAGATTTTTTTATCTCATTAGTGTGAGACAGTATTTTGAGAGTAGCGATGTAACGAAGAAGATTAAATAGCGAAAAATAAAGTCCTGTCAGTCACTTAAAAACTATAAACACGGACGCCGAGTGGATAGCTTAAAACTATGCTTTTATAAGTTTCGTGGATCCATGCAAAATTCGGTTTACTTTTCATAAGCTTTTTGAAAAAGTCTTTCACAAGAACTGCAGTTTATTTATGTCATTTCTTAATCACTCACTCAAGCCTTTGTCTAAACTTGATTTGTATCACTTAAAATATATATTTCTGAATCCTTTATTTTTAGTTTTACGACCAATAGGTGCTTTCATTTGTACATAACATATTTGAACTTCTACTTTTTAATATAACTAGAATAGATACCATATTGAATATGTAGGTATAGCATAGAAATTCGAGTTCCCAGACTGGGAATTGGTCAATTTTGACTGCTTATTGAAAACAAATTTTATGTTTTAATGTCATTCGACGCAGAATTAAATACTCTTTAATTTTGGTAAGAGTGAAATTTTCTGTTGGATGTTATAAATTAAAAACTGAAAAAAGTGCCCAAATTTCACTGTTCTTTGGCTTCCAACAGTTTAGCTTACCTCAGAATCTGTCAAAAACTCAATATGGAGCATTATAAAACCAGAATAATCCGAGCCATAAGAAACTTGGAAACAAGGTGATTTCAATAAAAGAGATGAATCATAAAACTACAAACTGTGTGAAAGACAAAAATCGACAAACCAAAAATAACAAAAAAAAATCAAGCGGAATTATTGAACAACAGCTACATCCGAAAAATATACATAACGACGAACGGCCGCATAGATAACCTTTGATTCCGGGTGGGGGTATAAAAAGGAAGCAATCACTAACACTTCGTCTTTCTTCGGATGTGAGAAAAAAAAAGCCTCGAGAATGCCAAATGTGATTTTGGCGAAACGTAAAACAAAACTTCTTTTCAGAACGACACTAGTGAACGGATGTACAGGTCTTTCATTTATATTTTGACACCTAGTTAGATCTTTAACTAACTTTAAAGAATACAAAAAAACATTAAATACAAAAGTTGTAAGATTTTTCTTGTATTATCTTTTAAGGGTATCAAACATTCATTTCATTAGAAAGATGAAAAAATACACAATCTGTCTTGAAAGATAACCGAAAATGTTAACAAAACTCTTGCCATAAGACGCAATGCGTTAGAGAGCTTTCTCTTCTCACAATCCTAAGATCAATAGAAATACATTGCCTCTTATGGCAGGATTTTTGTCAATTCCCTCGGTTGTGTTTTAAGATGAATATATCAAGTTTATGTATATTTTTCATTATTCTAATGATTTTTTAAACATTTTGATACATCAAAAGATACTACAAGAAAAATTCTACAACTTTTGTAGTTAAGGTTTTTTTTTGTTTAATTCAAAGATTACCCCATAAGGTTTATTTGAATGATTTTTTTTGTTTCGTTATTCGTCCTACATTTTAACTTGTTTAAAATAAATCAAATTTCCTATTTCTTTTCTTAACTGTTATCCATATGATCTGACAAGGAATACATTTAATTTTTGTTTTTCTGCTACTTCTGCCTAAGCTCGGATACTATAGCTTACCAATAGTTCAATTATGTTAAAAAACACTCTTAGTTAAACTAAATAATATCTGAGGTTCTTCATGGATCACTCCTAGAACCGTTGCTAATTAAATTTATAATATTGATCACTACATTAATTTGTTTCATATAGAGCTTATTTAGATCTGTTTTTTCCTGATGAGGAAGAAGTCAAAATAAGATAAATTTAGATTTCGCATTCATATATGTCGTGATTTATTTTTTCCCAATTTCTTAATATGTGATAAAGAGTAACTTAAAAAGTATAATATGGACATGGTTTATATTATTCATTGACTATTAAGTTTCGCTACTTCAAAGACTTGATTTATTTTTCTTTTATAGTGCGTGGAGTCCTCGTGATTGTGATCCTATGATAAACCTGATTGAAGCTTGGAAGCCGATTCTTCCAGTTTGGATACTCAACAACACTTTTGACCAGATGATAATGCCACGGATACTTAAGGAAGTAAATGATTGGAATCCACTCACAGACACAATTCCAATACATTTATGGATACATCCCTGGATACCACTGTTAGGTAATGTGAAAATATATTTAGAATACAAGTTAATAATTAGCAGCTATAAATTATTAAAAAAAAAACTAGTTCTCACTGTGGCATTATTAAAATGTATATACTTAATTGTTTGTGTTTCGTACACCCCTCTAAAGTATATATGTAGGTATATATAGTGAGGACATAAAGTCCAAGCGCACCCCTATAACTTTTGAGGTGCTTGAAATACCGCCGCGAAATTTGAGATATATATATGAGACGTGAAATTCTACCTTTTAAACCAATAAATTACAGCTCAAATTTTCAAAATGGCACCATTGTATAATATTTTTTTAAATAGAAAGGGGGGTCAAGTAATATCTCGTTTCAAAGTTATTTTTATGTGTAATCTAACCTCAAATGGCGATCATTCAAGTGAAGTTTAGTTTTACGTAAGTTGAAGTCGTGTTTCATTTTTTTCCATCGAATATATTAAACACTTCATTTTGATGTGGTTCGCTTTGTATTAATCCTAGAGCAAAAGGATGTGTACCAGATTCCAGACCAGATTCTAAATTTAGAACGCTAGGGTCAGCTAAATTCACTGCAAGATACGGTAGGTCGAAATTACCGGAGAATGTGCAAGTCCAGACCATAAAATGGTTACAAACCGCTTAACAACCTTCTAATCGTGACACTGAAACATGTGACTTTTCAACATAGCTCAATAAAAATGTTTTAAAAAGGAATAAATTTCATAGCTACAAATTTTACATTGTTCATGATTTACTTGCGGACGATCCAAAGATTATAGTAAGCTCAAACTATGTAAAACATATTCGCTTTATTCACGAAAGCATATTTTTTCTGAATGGGCCTGTCAATACTCAAAATTGCAGGTATTGGGGGGATGTCAATCCCCACAGTTTTCGCGAGTGTTATAAACAATATCCCCAGAAACCTAACGATTGGACAGGCAGTTTAGAAGACCATATTATAGGTCCCATTGGAAAGAACATTGAATGGTCCTATTTACCTTCAAATGCTACAAAAGACAATCATTCCACTTATTACTGAAGTTGTTGCCGCAAATGTGTGAATTCCAAATGGAAATTACCTTCTAACAAGATCATTATTTTCGGAATGTCTTATTTAAATACAGTATATCCAAGAAGATGATTAGGTCGAGGAGTCCCAGTAGATTGGCCAGCACGGTCGCCAGACCTTACATCTCTCGACTTTATTCTCTGGAACTTCATTAAAACATAGTCGTTCAATATATTTGGTGGAAAAATGTGAAACACGAATCATCGACGTAACACTAACCTTCATTTAACTGATCGCGATTTGAAAACGGTTTAATAAAATGTTTTGAAACTTTGGGGTTAGATTACGCATAAAAATATTGTAAATTGGTTCCCGGTCACCATTTCGAAATTTAGAGCTGAAATTTTTAGTTTAAAAAGTGCGTCCGTATATTTGAAATATTGTTAACTAGCTCTTTAATTTGATAGTCATCATGATGGGGTTGGAAAAAATATATTTTCATGCTGCACAAAATGGCCAGTTCGACCATACTAAATTTCTGTCAGATCTAATCTGTATATGCGCACTCAAATGGCATTGGTACAACTTCAAGAAATTTAGAAAACAGGCCATTTTTTTCAACTGTAGCTCTTTGGGAACCCCATTAAGCTAGCCAAATTTTATATTGCTAACTCTTGGCAAGTTTAAAAATATATATACAAAAATTACACCTACTGACATATCCGCTGTGTATGTATCCTGTCAACTATATAACAGTTTATATCATCTGCTGATGATGCTAACTTGGCTATCGAAGTTGTGGTGGTGTGATTAGAACTCTTGTATTTTGACCTATCTTCCACCCCAGGTTCCATTGTTAGCACTTTACAACAATTTAATTAAACTTCCCTAAATATATGCAATGGCTCTCGACTAAAATTTCTGAACAACTGTTAAAATATTTTAGCCCTGAAATTAAGCGGATCGATAACAAAACCAGGACTTGGAATCTGAACATATATGGAATAAGTGTCCGATGTTTTACAGGACAGTTCCTCAAGTATTTTTTAGATAAAAAGTCCATATAAAGATGTTTTAAAATTTCTTATTTACTTTTTATCAACTGTATACATTTCTATAGATAATTTATTTAAATGTCTACGAAATAAGTATAATGTTCATATAATGGTGTTAAAGTTTTAATATTTCTGATTTACTTTTTATCAGTTATGTAGATTTCAAGAGATAATTTATTTAAATTTGGCAAACAATATAGGGTGACCAAATAAACATAATACATTTTTAAAAAATCTACAGGGTGTTATTTTTTTCCGGTCGTGACTCAATAGCACTACTTTCTTTATTTGAGTCGCATTGCAAGTCATGCTGGGTATTTCCTAGTAATATTTAAAATATATTCATAAAAAAATAGTGTTAAATAGTGTTATTGTATTATTCTATATTTTAGTGCGCAAATAGTAAGGCTTAAATGGAACTATTTCAATGTTTAAAAAATTATTCTATTTTGCCTAACTTTATATTATAATGTAAGATTAAATTTTAATCATTTCAAATACCTACGTTGATTTATTGGGAGGTCCATCTATTTTAATGCGCAAAATATTAATTTTATTGCTCAAAACTTTGTTTTAGAGCATTTTCCGTCAATTTACGTCACTTGGCTAGAACATATCCCTTGGTTTATATTATAAACGTTAAATAATTAAAGGCTTGTTCATTTCCAATATAAACTGTTTTATATATATTTTTTAGATGAGAGATTACAAGAAAAGGTGTATCCCATTATTCAGGAGAAGTTGGGTTCAGCTTTAAGTGGGTGGCATCCATCTGATAGGTCTGCCAAATTAATGCTTCAGCCATGGCAGCGGGCTCTCACTCAAGGAGCTTTCTTGGCATTCCTTCTTAAGCATGTTGTTCCCAAGTTACAACAGTGTATGCAAAGTATGGTAATTAATCCTCACCAACAGCTTCTCGGTACGTACAAAATTAATTGCTAAGAAATTATTACACAGACTGGTACACAGGTAATGTATAAAAGAGCTGTAAATAATTACTTATTTTTCTCTTTTATTATTTTATTTTAATTAGCTTAGTAAGGCAAAAAAAACTTTAAGTGCAGATTCTAGCAAGGAAGAAACGGAAAAGAAATGATCAATATATTTTCAGGTTTAGGTTTAGCAGGATATATATGTGAAATTATTAAAATTCTATGTTATCCACCTTTGATAAAAAAGTCTTCTTCATCTTTTAAAAGATTGGATTTTTTTGACTGCGATTTTTGTAAGAGTTGATGAATTATTGATTTTCTTAATCGATCTTTTTGGAAGATCATACATCCCTACCGAGCATAATCACGCTCAAGGTCATAGTGGGATCAATTACTAGTAGGCATGATATTATTCTGCATACATTCTGCTATTTCGGAATAGTTAACAGTTCAGCTAAACAAGGAGGACAAGTGGTAGCTTCTTAAGCCTGATAGGTTTAGGCATGTGGACAGGAAACGGCAGCTACAAATGCCTATATAATATATATTTTATTTCTATAAAAATTATTTAAATACAAATTAAACAATATATACAGTATCCCCCATAATTTTCGCTAAATATGGAAAAAATTTGTATTATTGTCTGCGCCATCGTTTTCAAGCATAATTTTAAATTGGTTAAAAAAATGTTTAGAATTTTGTTTCAGATTTTTAAGACTGATATTTAAAAAATATGAAAACTTAATGATTTTATGAAAATTTAATGAATTTTAGTTTTTGCCCTTTTACTAAGAGTAACAATGATTTTTTACTACTAAAAAATCATTAATAATTCTGTAACGATGTTTATTACAAGCCTCCCCAAAGCAACAGGGAATTAAATGTGTAAATATCCTTAATATCTATCAGCTCTTTATTTCAAGGCCTGCTAAGTTTAGCCTTTGGCAGATTAGATTTGTAGTTGTGCCTTCTTTGATTAATATTTGGGAATAAACTTATACCAACATAGGGATAAAAACATATATTTTAAAATGACGTTATGTTAGAATAGATTTAGTTTTGATTTATGCCAACTTATTTATATGAGTACCATTTTTTTTTACTTAATTTAACATTTACATAGGCTCCCATCACCAAAATTTTACCAATTTATCCCTATGTAACACTTGATTTTTGTTCAAAGTTTAAGGTAAATTGGATTAGTAGCTCTAATATTTTTAAAACATTTTTATTAGGCCGCCATCTTGGATTTGAACCAAAATTTTATCCGTTCGCCATTTTTCACTGTTTAAAAACTGTTAACGATATTTATCCTTTTTTTTTTTTAGGTAATGCTTATACTTTTTTATTTTATTTTTAGAAAGGCAACTGTTAATATAGATATGCGTTAAAGTATCATACAACAACAAGGAAATTGTAGGAATATTTATAAAATTAGCCAGCAAATCCCTTGTCAATTGTTTCTAATTGTACATAATTTTTATACATTATACCAGGAATAAATACAGTTCTTTTCTATTATAATTTATTTTTTTACAGATCCATGGCAATGGGTTATGGATTGGAAGGATATGCTTTCTGTTTCTAACGTGACGCTTATACTTGATAAGTTTTTCTTTCCGAGATGGTTGCAGACCTTAGCTATGTGGTTAAATCACAATCCAAATTATACACAGGTGACCGAATGGTATTCAGGTTGGAAAAGAATGGTCTCTGATGATTTACTAGCACAGCCAACAATTAAAGGTATGTAGTTCGTGTTGTCGAGGAAAATCTAGATCGATCTTGCAGTTAGTGGACGCTTTACCCATGTGCAGGAGTGACGATGACCTAGCGTATAAACTGTGATTTCCTGTGTGAATTCGCCTAGGCGCACGCAGTGGTGAATCCTGGGATTTGAGTTTGGATGGGCACACCAGAGCACAAAGTCCAATAAAAAGAACCAAATATTGCATGACACTCTTATTCTTTTCTTTTGTGTACCGTGAAGCTGTTTAAAGCCCCCCCCCCCTTCCTCTTAATTTTTAAACAGATAAGATAAAAATTTCAAAATAGTGACTAGGACTTAAAGAAAAAATAATTAAGTGGAAAAGGGTGCCAAGTGGCATCCTCAAAATATGGGGACAATAAAAATAACATTTGGAAATGGCAGCCACTTGTGAATGTGTCAGAACCTAAATATTAGAAAATAAATAAACCTCACAATATTGATTATTAAAAACATACATATTTCCAAACACTTAATAACAGATAGATGGATTTTTTTTATTTGAACACAATTATACATTGTCAAAATTATTACTGGTTTGTTGATAGTTATTCATATAACCTGATTTTTTATTTGCAGTCACAACAAAGATAATCGAGCCTAGGTATTCGTTTTTATGCATAATATAAAAAATAGATTAGGCATTTTATTAAATATGCCCACTTGTATAACGATTGTTACACAAAGGGGTAAGAAATAAATATTACCAATATTAGGCTCATGGCCATTGACATATTATTTGTCAATGGTAAGAAGAAAAGAAGTCTGTCATATAAATTTACAAAGTTCCCTTCCTTCTCTTTGTCACACTTACTTGCAGTACACGTTTATTTACTTTATGTTATTATATATCTATACAAATTTCCAATATTTTGTATACGAAATCACTGATGGAAATATCGTTATAAGCTAAGTAAAGTATGTTTGTTATTACAGAGTGCTTTATAAAAAATTTTGATTTTTATTTAATCTAGTAAATAGAAATAGAAAATTAGCCTCTACCCTCATAAAAAAAAACATTTCAATTTAGAATCACGTGAGGAATAAAATATTTGAGTTTTGTAACTTTTTAAGAATTTTAAAAAATATATACTTCCTAAATATTTAAGTTATGTCACATCACATTTACAAATGGTTTTGAATTAAGTTATTTTTTCATCATATCTTGGTGATGAATTATTGTTCCCAGAGTCTTTTCATACATGTGAGGCTCGACCCCTTTTTTATTTAATTTTTTTTTTCAAAAGGCACTTAGTCATCTTGAAATTTTGAATTAAGAAATACACTCAAAAAGGAAATGTAGCCTGCTATTAAGAACCTGTCTGGGTTACTCTAAAGCAGGCACCATTTGAAGAATAAAAAAAAAAATGAAACTGTAGAACAAAATACACAGTCAAATAAAATATAATAAATTGTAATTTGATTTCAATCATTTATTAACCTTAATTGGGAAATAGGGTCGAATTAAGAACCCTCCTCTTTTTCGTCGATAAAAAATGTTTTATGTATGTGCTAAAAATTCATAATTTGTACTCTTAAATATCTGGTAGTATAAATTTTTGTAAAAATCTCTACTTAAAATTGTTAATCCGCACTCTAAATACACCCCAAATACTGAATTTCAAGAAAATTAATCCGCCATGTTAGCGCCGCAATTTTGAATTTTTAAATTAGGTAAAACTGTATAATTTCCATCCTTAAATACCCCAGATACTTATATTTAGTCTAATAAAAGCCTGTAAAAACGAAAATTGTATGAATAATATTTAAAATGTTATGTACTGAATTCTTAAGGTTGATATTTTAATTTAATTATAATAAGTATATATTAATTTTTAACTCCTGAGATCATGCTAAAAATTAACAAATAATACTCATGAACCAAGAGTTTTCAGGTAGCCAGAAAAATTGCGAAGGGGGGGGGTGGCCAGACGTTAATATATATTGTTTTCTTTAGTACAGATATTAATAAAATGGTGAAATGTAAATTAAAAAAGCTTTGTTGGGGAAGAAGGAGGGCAGCTACCCCTCTGACCAGTGGTTTTATATATTGTTTTCTTTAGTACAGATATTAATAAAATAGTGAAATTAAATTAAAAAATGCTTTGTTGGGGATGGAGGAGGGCAGCTACCCCTCTGACCAGTGGTTTTCGGTATGTCGGGACAATTAAACCTAGAAAAGCCCAAAATTACTCTAAAAAACTTACGAAAAAACCAGTTGCTGGTCTTTTTCTAAAAAAAGTGGGTTTTTGCACAACTCTGTATTAAAGTGGTTTAAATTTCATTTCAGTTTTTATCTTGACTGGTTAAAGATCTGATTCGGACATATGACAGTCATAATATATAGTATTTTCATGGGTTCATTTGAATAGGTACCATAAGCCATCACTAAGTCTCTTATATATTTTGTGTAAATTATTATACATTTTCATATTTTGATATTCATTTGAATGAGTCCTCCGATTCTATAAGAAAATGTATGCCTGTGTAAGTTACATCTTACACATTTTTATGACTCTGACAATGTCAAATTTTACGTTTATAGATTGATATGAGCTTAGAGACGTACATTTTGTTACAGAATCGCAGCAATATTTTTTAATTATTGTAATAATCAAAATAAATTATCACATTGATCTCACTGCTAATATATGTAATAATATATAATAATAATCATATTGTTATATTTTTATTAACAAATCTTAAATACAAGGAACTTTAATTAAAAACGATAAACAAAAATTTATGTTTTAGAAATTAATTTTTAGGGTTCTGTTGTTAAGTCAAGAACCGGATTTTAACGGAGCTTTGTCTCTTTATGAATTAATCTGCAACATAATTTAAAAACCACTAAATGTGTAGTGTGGTTATGTAGAATACCTAGGTTTGTTTAAGATGTGAAAGTTTTCATTAAACATATATTTTTTTTTAAATAAATATGTTTAGATTTTATTTGTTTTATGATCAAAATGCCCAAAGTGACTGACATATAATGATCATATGTCAAGTCGTATGTCATTTTCACAAATAACCGTCATTTTACATTTTTATGATTGATGCAAAAATTAAAAGTGCCGTATTGTATATATCGAGCGAGGTACAGTTGGGCCGCTGGATCTTTACCCATGCTTCATCAATCGATAAAAATTATTTTGTGTTTTCATAAAATCTTGTGCCGATTAACCTTCCAATCAGTCCTTTTAGGAAGATACTTTTGTTGCATTTTTTGAGACTGGTAAGTACTCTTATTGGTTAATAGTAATTTAATTTATAATCATTATTTATATCTAAGCCCATAATCAATGTGACTTCTTGTTTTGACAATTTAATTCACAAAATTTTGATTTGGGTAAACGTCCAACAGGTCAACTGTACTGAGGTATGCACATACAAAAGCTGTATATTTTGTTGATTTTGAACTTGTACATATTCAAACCCACCAGTATCATAACCATTGTTGATCGTGCCAAATATTCTAACCTTATGGCTTATAGGGGCATAACGTAAAAATTATAAATTTACTAATATGGACGGTACGTAATAGCGATGTCAGATTTGACATTCAGTTAGGAACGCCGCGCCATAAGGTTAGAATATTTGGCAGGATCAACAATGGTTATGATACTGGTGGGTTTGAATATGTACAAGTTCTAACGAATTGCTTATCAGTGGTACGATAGCGCAATTGGTTAGAGCAATGGACTAGTGATCCAGAGGTGCGGGTTCGATCCCCGCTCTTACCATAACTTTTGCTAGTGATTATACATATTTCTAAAAAATATATATATATATATACAGTTATTGTATATTTTTAACCCATCTAGCAGAATGATTTTTTTCCATGGCTACTTTTTACTGCAATGGTCTGTAATTATAAGCAATGTCTTGTATTGCGATTATGTAAAGGGTTTTAGCGATTTTTTAAATATAATATTTGATTTTCTTTATGATTATTAATCATAGAGTGTAATAAAATGCAAATTTCCCCCTGAGGTTTATATAGGTTAATAGAAGGTTCCAAGGTTTTATTTTGCATTTATTTTTAAGTTTAATATATGACGAACAAACAGAACCTCAAATTAAAATTAAATATTGGATTTTAGAATATATTAAAGATTTCTCTGTTTAATACTCCCATTATCGTTGTTATAGTGTTTCTTATAGAATGATTCTTCCAACTTAAGTATTTATCTATAATCCTACAAATTTTGTTGTGTTTGCATTTATTTATATATTTATTATACACATATTTATCGATATGGGTGTAATATTTTGATTTTAGTCCATTTTTTTTAGAAGTACAAAATTTCAGGTTGGTTTCATTCTTTATAAAATCCTTAAAATAATACATGTCACCAGAACTACTCCATTGTGCCTAGATCTAAACACACTTTATAATTTGTTGTTAATGAACGCGATAAAAAGAGAAAGTATGCATTTTTTCTATAATGATTTATCTCACGACTTTTAATATTCAGGTTTGTCCAACCAGAATATCCGTTTCCATATTTAAATGAATTATGCTGTTGAATGTAAACTACATGTTAAGTGAAATAATACTTTTTTAAATATTAATAATAATGTTAAAGGTCAAATAATAAATGCAAGAAATTTTCATAATGTTGCGTTCTCGTGAACTTGACTTATAGCAACTTTGCTAGACTAACTGCCCTATTTAGTGAAAACGTATTTATTTATTTTTTTATAAAATACTTTAACATATATAATACAATGAGTATTAACCCTGTATGAAAGTATAGTATAGATATTACTTGAATGATATAATAAATATTATTGTTACAGTCCTCAAAACTAAAATAATAAGATAAGTTTGCTGTTTTAAATACTCTGTTTAAGTGTAGCTTTTGCCATAAAGTATGTGCTGCTAATTAAATCATATCTATTATATAAGTCATGAAGAGTTTAAACAATGGTGAATTGATACATATATAGATTTTTGTTGATTTTGTATTTGATATGGACACCTGAAGCAGTGAGTCTGCCATTTTTCCATATGTTTTGCGTCAGACTTAGTCTGAGTGAGCACTAGTAATTAAATTCATTGAAGGATTATACAATTTAAAAATATGTCTCCATATGAGCCAAATTTTCTATTTTCAATAGTTTTATTATTTTTTATTTTTACAAATATTATTTTCAGATAGTTTCCATAAAGCTTTAGAAATGATGAGCAGAGCTACAGGTATCATACAACAGCCTGGAGCTAAAGAATCAATATCCTATTTGTCAACTAGTGAGCTAAACTCGGCTCCGCCACCTCCGCCTCCTCCAAAGATTGAAGTAAGTATTCTTTTTTGCCAATTAAATCATACATATATTAACTTTTGCTCCAATGGCAGCTAGTGACTTTAGATAGTGACAGTGCTGCAGACTGCAGTTGATGTCGAAAATATAATATATGATTTAACTAACTTAAATAACTACCAGCGATATTGATGATCAATGAATATACAATATGCCTCGCAAAATTCAAAGTCAACAAAAAAAAACACTGTTCTGCACCCCATGTAATCAAATCCGTGATAAACGAATACTTTTTTAATTTCTTTTAGAAATGAACTACTCAACTTGTTAAAAAAAATCGAGTCATAGTTATCTACCTAGAGATAGTAGAACATTGCTTGAAACGCCCTCAAAAGTAGATATTGTACCAACAGGAGTAGGTAATTACTGATACAATGGCCTAGAAGCATACCGTTTTGATAGTTTGGATAAGCCAATAATTAGCATTAACTTTCAACATAGATGGTTTATTATTTATGCTTATAACGGTGGCGACAGGAGGCAAAAACAAAACTGAAATTTGGCAATTTCGAGGTTAGAAAATCCTTGTAGTAGGAATGTGTCCGAATCGAGCCCAAATTGGAACCGTCGGTACGCACAGGACGTATTTTAGTCGCAATGTGTCTGAAAAAACAGATCCATTTTAGGTACATTATATACACGAAAACCAAATAATTCCTATATGGCTAAACAGGCACATTTATTCAAAATACAAGACTTCTAACCACACTACACCACAACTTGTTACGTTCTGGACGCGCATTTCGCTAACCAAGTTAACATCATCAGCAGATGATATAAATATATTAGTTTATATCATCTGCTGATGATGCTAACTTGGTAGGCGAAACACGCGTCCAGAACGTAACAAGTTGTGGTGTAGTGTGGTTAGAACTCTTGTATTTTGATCTATCTTCCACCACAGATTCCAGTATTAGGACAGGCACATTTAAGTAGAATTTTGGTCACATATCGGAAACAAGTGTCTAAAATGTTTCCCGCGGTTTTTATGTGTCAAATTAGGCAATTTTTGGAAACAAAAGATACTATTATAAGAAACACGTGGTGAGTTCGGCACAATCATTAAGACGCCATGTTTTGTTAAGAAAATTCCACAATGTTTAATTTGATAACAATGGCGGAAAAAATAAAAATATATATTTAATTTAAATTTCTGGCTCATTTTGAGCAAAAACATACACATTGTGCTGTCGCAAATCATAATAAATATATTGGTACCTGTTTTTCTTTAAATGTTTTAAAAATAAATAATATTTAAAAATTAAATAAACTATTATCAGAAATTTTAGGCTCGTATATCACCCATATACATACCTATTAAATACGCATATTTCTCATTTGGAGACGTATTGGAAACAAAAATAATAATTGACATGGACGCACAAATATAATTTTGGCCCCAAATTGGATAAAAGTGTGTCGATATTGCAACCATAAAGACTCTTTTCGGTAACATTTTGGGAAAAGGCGGGCTAACATTGGGCATATTTAAGTTCAATTTTAGAAACGTAACGGAAACGTAGGAAAATTATTTTGGACACAAATCGGTAACAATTTGGACATATTAAAGCCCCACTTTAGGAACATACCAGAGACCAAAGTCACATTGTGGACACATTTTATCTGGTATACACTTTGATTACTATTTCGGTCTCATTTTCCACTTAAAGTGAGCGCGGTATCGACATAGTAGCGTAAAAATGTGTCGTGTCAAAAACTACGTGTCGCCTAAGTGTCGACTCTTTTCCCAATAAGTATTTATAATTGCTCCTTGGAGCGCCTTCCTCATATTTCACCACCCCATTATCGGTTTAATTTTAAGAAATAAAAATGGAACATCCTTTATATTATATGTTTATAAAATGAGCATCTTCTTGCTGGTTATAAATACATTCAGGTTTGATACCGTAATCTTTAAAGACGAACATTTTAACAAAAAGCCTACCTTGAGTGGCAATGTGTTGGGGAATGCATTGCTTGACCTGTCAAATTTCTCGGGTATTTTTAAAGATGAATGTATCAAACCTGGTATATTTTTAATCAGCACGAAGAGGCCAGGTTTATGAACATTTTGGTTCATTAAAAAACTGTATATTGAGTCGGCGACATATATTTGGGACATCACAAAATAATATTTTTTTAAAATCTACAAAATATACCCTACAACTTTTATATTTAACACTTTTCTCTTAAAATCTGTAAAAATTATTCCAATAGTGGGGGTGGCGAAACGTGAGGACATACCCTGCACCACTTTAAACATTAAATCTGTCATATATGTTACAGTCATAATGTGTTTCTTTTGTGGGGTAACAAAAATGTGAACGATACATTAATAAATAGTGTTGGTGTTTGACATTTGCTATGACAATATTTCTGGTTGCATACTCTCAAATATTACTTAAACGTTGAGTAATTCAATACAAATATCAGCAATCCAATGAATGGTGTGGGATGTTAGCAAATTAAATTTTTGGAGCACTATTTTATCGCGGCTCTTTAACACGTCAAAGATTTTACAGCTTCCTCAAAATGATATCGAAGATCTCGTAGAAGAGTTGTCGGTTAGAAACTACTAGAATATTATTAGGAAATAGGATGGCGCTCCAATTTATGCCGTCCGAGAATTGAATATTTGAATGGTCGTTATGACGAGTGGATTGGCCGTCGAGGAGTAATTAGATTTTATGGGGTCATTTGAGGAATGTAGCATATCAACGGCCTCATAAAAATTTTGGGGAGCTCCAGCGAAAAATTATAAGCCCAGATATCAGGCCAATGGATTCATTCATCAAATAATTGTAAATGAAATTAATCAAATTAACCAGGATCAAAATATTATAAGCGACTCTGGAAAGATTAAAAAGGGGACATCAGGCCTCTTTTGAAAACAATGGAGGACAAACCGAACATGTATATATTATTCAAATATTGGTTCTTCATAATTATATTCAGTTTTTCTTATGTTTCTGTTTTAGATGCGAATTTTCTGTTTACAGTGCCTATATGTCTAATTTTCAATTTAGTAAAAGATATAAATTATACAAAAAAAAACTACAATTTCTCAATTTAGAAGTGCGGAAAATCAACTTCATTAAAATAAATTATGCCATTTTAGACCAAAAAATATATCAGCAATCGAAAAATCAAATGAATGTGGCATTACATTTGAAAAAAATATCAAAATGAGCCATAGCAGTTTTATTTGATGTGCAGTTCATTTTCGCTCATCATTTTTGGATTCCATAGGAAGAAATATAATAAATGGCTATTTTGGTTTCTCAAATCAAGGCACCCATAGCGAGGAAAACCGGCTTGTCTAGTCCTCCTCGTTGGATAACTCTGCACTTGTGATAGTTTTGTTTGTTAGTACAGTTTTATATTGAAAATTGTTGTTAAAGGACTTGCATTAATTTTTTTTTACTTTGGGAATTCCTACTATTGGCTAACGGAAAAATTAACACATGTCGAATTTGCTCTTTGCTTATTTACATTAAGGTTATATTTGTTATTTACAGAGTCTAGCCGAGGCTGTTAGAACCGCCGCAAAAATACCACAAGGATTTAAAGATTTGGTTACAAAGCGGTGTGAAGAGCGTGGAATACTGTTTGTTCCGATTCCGAATAAGTATCATGAAGCTAAACAAGTCTACCGAATTGGTTCAAATGGTGTACAGTGTTATATAGACAGAAACGTTATATTTTACAGTCAGAATAGTTCAACGTGGATCCCCACCTCCCTTAATAGGTTGTTAGATATATCATCTTAAGAATGTTTTCATTTAAGTAAATTATTATAAATCAAGTTGTGATAAACCCTTTTTATATTTCTCATTTTTTTTATTACGGTCTCCAAGATTTAGCAAATTTTAATGTACTTAAATTACATAAAATGTTTCTTATTGAATGCTATAAAAATTAGCAATGTAAATTATGTTTACAGAAGTAATATAATTTTTGTTGCACATACAACTAACTTTTGTAGGTAGCCGCCCTAATTTGCTGGATTCAATATTTAACTAAGTATTGCTCAAAAAACGTTTGAAGATAAGGTGTATAATATAAATTCTAATGTTAATTGAATGAAATTATTTTTGCTCAGTTTTTTGGCGACAGATGTTAACTATTATTAAAAAAAAATTTATACTAAGTTTTGAAGACGAATCCTAAAAATAATGTCACCTAAATGTCATGGTCTCTCCTCAGTAATATGATTATAAATTATTTTATGTAATAACACATAATAAATGTTCTGTAAATATTTTTGCAATATTTATAAAGAAAATAATTTTCCGAAATACGTAATTATTTAGTTTATGATTATATTTATTAACAGTATGCCTGTAATTTTTTTTTTGTGTAAAACAATAAAATTCTCAATTAGTTTTTTCTTTAATTATTGTTTGTTGATAAAAAAGACATAGCACATTTCATATTAAAAATGGCTTTCGGTAAACTTAATTAATTTTTTTATATAGTGCAGTTTGACTTATTAATCAAAATCTATGACCATATTTTGATATACAGGGTGTTAAAGTTTTGAATTTTTTTTTGTTTTAGCGACTCGGCCAAAAATGTTGCTATATTTTCACCAGTTAACCAGTTTGGTAAAATGAAATGTTCTAAGTTTAAAATTATATATTGTGCTTTATTAGGTTTAAAATAGCTTTACTTTACAATAGTATGTTAATGATAATGGCGGATCAATATTTTTCTTATACACAAAAATGCTGAAAAATAAACAAAAACCTATACTTTCTGGGTATTTATTGAATAAACGGCGAGATATTTTAAAATTTTGGATGTATTAAAAACTAGGGCCAGTTTTTGTAAAAAAATGTAGTGTGTAAAAAACATGGTAAATGACAAAACGGACGATACAGTGTAACTGCATATTCCGAATCGCTTTTAAGTAAATACGTGGTTTTAATAAATATGGTACAATTTGTTTAAGAAGATAATATAGATATGTTAATCAATTTAAAAAAAATACAATATCGTTTAATATAATAATAACAAATGTTCGCTAGCCTATATTTTTTAATAATTATTTACTTATACAAACTTAAATGCAATATTTAAATTTCATTGAGCTTTGAGATAAAGGTCCCTTTAAGGTCTTATAAAAATGCTTATGTTAATTATTTATTATCACTACGAAAATGTAAGATATTTTATTAACAAATTATATAATAAACATCTATACATACGAAAAGATTTGTTGGATAAGAGATAATAAAGTTATAAGTTCCCAAAATCAACAAAATATCAACAGATACAAGTGAAAAGAATACAAAATGGTGTAACTCAGGGTGATAAATTCTCTTAAAGAGCTCTGTTTTATAAAAACCGCAATTTTTGAACGTGTTTTGTTTAGTAAATAAAGTTTCTGCACAGAGTAGTAATTAAAAATTAAAATTAGAATTTACTTATCAATTACTTAATATGTATTTCATTCTTGTATCTATTCCTCGTAAAATGGTAGTTAGCATATGTATTTTTATAATCAGTTCCCACCTACTTAACAGTTACCATGTTTTTAACTCTGTACATTTTTTCCATAAATCAGTCTTAGTCTTCAATATATCCAAAATTTAGAAAAATCCCTCCGTTTACCTAGAAAATCTACAGGATTTATTTTTTGATTTTTTTTAATTTTAAGTTTTTTGTTTTCACGGAATATATTGCTCCGCCACCACTTTAACAAACATCTTACTTTAAACATTAAATAATAAAGTAAAACCTAGCAGATTTAAAGATAGTAACAACAATTTGACCGTGCGGCTAAAACAAAAAAAAGTTAATTAAACATTTTGACACTCATCTCAAAATCTGGTCATAAGATAAAGTTGTGCCAATACACATTGAGACATGCATTATAACATAAAAATTAAAGTAAATGAGAAGTATAAATGTGAAATGTAGTGTTCACATAGCCACAAATGTATGCCTTTATTTCAATTCATACGGTCGGTTAATCGTTGGGAGAAGCTTTAACGTCAGATTCGAGCGGCACTGGCGCCCGGTGCTATTTGTTTAAGTGTGTATTACAGCATGTAAATCAAGTCAATCGATTTTATAAGCAAAGAATAGTAAATGTTCTTACAATTTGTTGTTATTTAGATATTGGGTGAAGACGGAATTATTTTGATTTGAAAGCAATCATACATTGTCAAAGTTATTACCTATCTGGTATATTATCAACATAGAAACTGACGCACCCAGTTTTTAACCCAAAATTTAAAATTATGGAAATATTCATCCTCTCTATACATTTTTTTTAAATCAAAAAGAAAATTTCATTGTTTTTGACATCCCCAATATTAGCACAGGTTATTATTTTACGACTACACAATTTAATTTATTCCAGTGTCTTGCGAAACGATTTAATATATAAGATATATGTTTTGTAAGATCAAATTAGGAATACGTCCTAAAGAAATAGGTTTTATATAGGAATTCAGCATATCAAAAATCTCTGTTAATCAATTTGAAAAGTAGGTTACACCCTTTACAGGGTGTTTGCAATACAACCTTATAAAATGATAGTTGTAAGAAGAGCTGCGGGTAAAAACATTTGAATTTAAATAAAATGTCTCGGGGCTTTTTTACTTAGCATACTCTTCTATCTTTATCGTTCTAGTGGACCATTCCTACGTACATAATCGCACAATAATATCTAATTTACGATTAATAACTATTTTAAAATTATTCATATATAACTCTTAGTAAAAACAGTCGTTACACTAGATGGCATTTGATGTCAGTTTTGTTACCACAGTATATTTAGAGTAAAATAGATCAATATAGGGATATAATACAGCTGTGGCAATAGTTAAGGCTCATCGAACGCATACGGCCGCATTGTGAAAAGGCATGCGTTCGCCTAGTGTGTACGAGGATGACGAACGTATGCGTTCGCTTACTGGTTCATACTCATACTCATACTCAAAAAGCTTTATTTTCAAATGAAAAAGAAATCTTATTGACAAAGCAGTAGCAAATTAAAATTTACAGTAAAAATTTAAAAACCATTATTACAATGATTATAGCTAGATAATATTAAAATACAAATATCTATGTATGAATAGTAAAATGTACACTTATCTTAACATACTCAACATATAACTAAAGTACATACAAAAAAACTATAACAAATGATTTCAGTCAATAATTGTCAAAACCTAAATATTCTAAATATAAGTATTTCAGAATCCATAATGGCGTCAGCAAACAAATTAAAATGACAAAACAAGTAGTAACAAAAAAACAAATAACCTAGATAAAGCTTTAAAAACCATAATGGCCTCAGTAATTAAAATAAAATAACAAAACAAGTATTAACAAAAACACATAATCTAGTTCAAAATACAAGAGTTCTAACCACACTACACCACAACTTGTTACGTTCTGCGCGCGTTTCGCTAACCAAGTTAGCATCATCAGCAGATGATATAAACTGATATGATATAACAGTTTATGTCATCTGCTGCTAACTTGGTTAGCGAAACGCGCGCAGAACGTAACAAGTTTTGGTGTAGTGTGGTTAGAACTCTTGTATTTTGATCTATCGTCCACCACAGGTTCCAGTGTTAGGACTTAACATAATCTAGTTAAAACTATCTTCAAAAAATTCGTCAACACTATAGTAAGCCTTGAGATAAATAACTTTCTTCTTTTTCTAAATTTTTTATAAGGTCTTAATTGCTTCAAATGCAGTGGTAGGTGATTAAAATCTTTTTGCTTTGATATATCAAAGATTGCCTAACCTGTGGCATCAAATAAATTTAGTTTTAGGTCGTAAAAGTTAATTAGTGAATTTTTTCTATATTTAGGCTGGAGATTTAAGAGCCAAAATCCAGTACATTGATATTTCTCCAGGAAAATTAAACACCCTGTATATCTGCCAACTACACTAAAACAATTTTACAATTTTAAGAAGAGAAAAACTTTTGTATTTAAGTTTTTTGTGTACATATTTAGGAAAAGAGGAATGTTAATTTGGGGGTTTCCCTCGTATAATCCGGATTATATGCCATGCGCCACTTGCACCCCGATAGGCATTTAGTTCCGAGATTCTACGTTTGTTCTATACCCCTATATCTACTTTTAAATATAGATGCCATCTACCAACGGCATTTTCTTTTACCCTACCTCACTAAGAATTATAAATGATGCATTTGCAATGAAAAAATTCCTGCGAAACAACTGACATGTCAGGAAGCGGGCGAACAACAACCTTCGCATACGCTTGATCATTGTAGACGTTTAAGCGAATATTGAACCAAATGAACGCAAGTTGCTCGTGCGGTCTTGTTCGCTAAGTGAGTAGGTATCTTAAAAAGATGCAGAATTTACAAAATTTCATATTAAAATCTTGGATTTTTTTTAAAATTCGGATGTAACTTATATTTTCATGGCATTTGTAACCTCTTGATGAATCGCCCTATGTACTGTAATGATAAGTGTGTGTGTGTGTGTGTGTGTGTGTGTTCAAGTGCAAGTTCTTGGATATTGAGGTGTGTAAGTGTCAAGTGCGCAAAAATTTAAAACTACGTGAGCACTAAGGTCTCTTCACAGGTAAGTTATTAATGTTATTGTTTTTATTTATTCATTCGCGTTGTTCTTATCATACAAGCTCACACAGTACAAGTACTATTCATTACTTTCGGGGAGATCGAATTAATAATCCTGTTAACAATGGTAACCGTTATTTTATCGTTCATAAACAGCAAACTACATATTTAAAAAAAACTGAGAGGTAGGTGCGTCCGTTGTTTGGAAGTCCGGACAAAATATACAAAAATACACAAGCTTATAAGTTTTTATGTACAGTGTTAAGTAAAATGGAGGGTATATTATTAATATTTAATGTTACTAAATTGTATATTAATTTACTTAATTCAGTTTGCTGTAATATCTCGTTACTAAAAATATAAAAATTTGTATGTATAATAATAATACTCTTGTTCAATTTTATATTAGTGGTCGATTAAAAATAGTTTCATATGGTTATTTCGTCATCACCGTCATAGATTTTTTTTTGTTGTCAGGCTCATTTGATGTGCATTTTTTATGTGGTGCTTGCGCGGCAATGTATATGTGGGGGTTAATGGAACTGTTCACAAGGTGCATGACGAAGAAGATCTAAAGTCACTACAAAAATAAAAGTAAACTGCTAACGATTTGTGTACCTATCTTCTTTAAAGACAATTTTTTTTCGGGATTTTTTCTCTAGGATGGACAGAAATTTCTTGTAGTTTTTTTGTTCTACAGCTAATTGAAACAATTTTTTTACGATAATATGTCCATCTATTGAAAATATTAACAATTACATATATCTATTTTTCTTAAGTTTAAGAAACCTGTATAAATTGTCTAAACAGCGACATGTTTGTGTTGATTTATTGCTTATTGCTGTATTTACAGTTTAGAGTTTCTACCTTCTTAAAAACTTAAAAAAAAAACTTCTTTTGTATTGATTTCTATAACATAGTCTTTCTCTTCCGATACTTACTTTAAACTTTTTACTAAAAAAAATAAGTGCTTTCTTGTGCGCATGTAAATGCTAGATCATTATTAAACAAATTTGATATTTTTAAAGGATATGCTACTGATAGCAACTATGATTTGATAGGAGTGTCTGAAAGTTGGGTAAACGACAATATTTTGGACAATGTTATTAACATAGACAAATATACATGTATTATACGAGACAAAGGGGCCCGCGGAGGTGGGCGTTTACATTAAAAGTAACATACATTATTCAATAATCCTTAGCGAGTGTACGTATGTATAGAGCACATTTGGCTCAAAATTCTGTACAGGAATGAAACTGTGATAATAGAAAATATATATCGGCCTCCGCAAAGTAAATGCAAAGAATTTCTTAGTTATTTAGAAGATATATTATTTGGTCAATTTTAACATACATTTTCTTAATATTGACACTACAGCAGTAGTACAATTGGAAAATGTTCCGGAAACTTTTGGGCTTTGTCAAACAATATCACAGCCAACTAGAATATCTATTAATAGTTCTAATTTGATTTGTTGTAATTCTGATTTAGTACAGGATTCTGGCGTAAAAGATATAAATATTTCTGATCACATGCTTATCTACTTTATTTTAAATATTAAAAATAATAATGAAAACATTTCGTATAAATATAGACCTCTAAAAACCATAAATATAGAGCATTTCCAAACTGATCTAGGAAATATTTCTTTTAATAATATTTATAATTTAAATAACATAGATTCAAAAATAGAACTACTCACTACTTGCTTAATAACAACCCTGTTTGATTTCCACGCACCTATAATAAAAAACGGGAAAAATAGGCCTTATAGCCCTTGGATAACTAATATTATTAAAGTTTTGAAAAACCCTAAAACGAGCCTTAAACCGTTAGCGTCGAAGTAAAAAGCAAGAACATTGCAACTATTATAATCAACTCAGAAACTACTAAAAATAAAAAATATTACTTTAGGTGTCAAAAACGAAAAAAGAGTTTATCTAAATAATAAATGTCAAAATTATAACTAAAGAAAAATGGAACGAATTAAATTAATGTGAAATAAAAAAGTAATCTAAAAAGATCTTAATGATTTCTATACAAATAATAGTGTTTGGCTGAACGTTTTCCAATTAAGAGAGTTGAGGAAAATCTAGTCTCCGAAATTATTCTGAGGCTAAAATCTAAAGCTTGTGGTTCTGACAATATAAATTTAAAGCTAATAATTGTATGTTATCCATTTATTATACTCATATTATAAATTGTTGTTTATCCCACTCACATATTTTCAAAATCGTGAAAGTCAGCATTCGTACTTCCCTTACCAAAAATTAGCAACCCTACTGAATTTTTGCACTTAAGGTCTATATCGATATTGCCTATAAAACAATCTAGTTTTAGACAAGCTGCTCAACTGCGCTGTTTGAGGTAACAGATGATGTAGTGAGAGTGCTAGAGAAAAGACGCCACAGAGCTGATTCTGCTCCATTACACGGAAACCTTCGATATAAACTAACAGCTTGCCTCGCTTAACGTATAGCAGGCGTACATTCACTTTGTTTTTTTTTTTAAATAATTAAACACAAATCCCCTGCCATACACGGTAAACTCACATAACGAACAGAGGTACACAATATTAATATTCTCAAAAAACACATTTTACAGTTCCTGCACATAACAAAGAACTATTTAAAAAATCATTCTCATATATCATGTTTAATAAATAAATTTAAAGTCACTCACATTTCATAATCTAAAAGAGTTAATATTAAATATTTATCACAAACAACCAATGTGATAGTGTGTTTAGTAATATTTAGTAGGCATATCTTTACTTCCTTGTTCTTTTTCCTACTTTCATAATTTTCCTAATTCCTCCTCTATCTAGAATCCTTCTCCTTCTTATGCTCTAGACTTCATTAACTTAATTAATATAAGCAACACATACATTTTATAAACAAGATTATTTAGGATATTTCTAACTTTATTGTGAGACTACTCTTTTTAATATCATGTTAGAGTTCATTTCATATTATATAATATATTAATTAAATTGTCAGGTTTCAGCAGTGCTTACTGTCTAGTGGGATACTGAGTTGACCTTTTGTTTCTGTGGGGATTTAGTAGTAGTTTTGTTTAATTCGGATTGTATTATAAAATGTAAATCTTGATTGGAAACAATAAATGTATTATTATTATTATATACTTTATATGGCCACAAAACAAACAGGTTTTGAGAATACAAAAATGAGATCTCCTCATAATATGTCAATGGTTCTTATCTGTTGTTGATTTTAATGTATATTTTTTTTAAATAAAGGGTACTAAAGTTGTTTCACCTGACATAGTGAGATTAGTGCATATTTACTATATTTTCCATTAAAAACATGTTTTACCAAATATTTTTTAAAACTGGAGCAATTATTTAAACAATAAAAACAACAATAATTTATAATCCGTAAACAATAGTCCCATTGCTATTTACCCCCACGAGCTCGTGTGCTAGAAATATGACCAGCTCCACATTAAAATCAGCGTTGCATCACCATCTTGACTTTGCAGTTGCGTTAGTCTCTACGTTATTTCAGTGATATGAGCACATAACGTTCAGTTCTTCAATAAGCTGTCAAAAGCCAAAATATTTAAATACATACGTTTAGGGGCCAGAGTAGAGGGGATTGGGGGGGTTAGTCTCGCTCCCCCCACCACTTTTTTCATTGGTCTCCCACTTCCCGCGCCTGTCCCTGCCACGCCTACTTGACTCTGATTGGTCTTCCCCACTCTTACATGTGCATCCGGAGGGAGATGTTTTATTTAAGCGCTAGCAGCCAACCTAACAGATCAATTCATTTTCATCTTTTAAATTTAGTCAGATGGGTTCGTTGAATACAGTACCTAACGAAGATATTATTGAACGTGTTGGTGAAGTTATTTGTTTAGCACTAACGGCGCCATTGTGGGACATTCCGGTGGGTGATCTAAAATATATTCCTCTTAATTACTTAAGAAGATTTGTAAAGTCAGTGGAGTTGTTACAAATTTGGGAAAAGCTACCAGAACGCTATAGACGTGACAAGAAATTACAGTTAAATTTACCGTGTTATACTCATCATAACCAAGAGGGTGACTATATAGATGGACCACCGCGATCTATAAAAAGGTGTTGTGGTCATGTGCAAGTTAGTAAAAGCTGTTAAAAAGTTAAGTAAAGAATTCTACTTGTTATCATTTTCTTATTGTCAGGATTCTATGCAAAGCAGACCACAATGGTGCCATTATTACGAGAAACTATCGAATGAGTATGCGAGTGCTGCATCTGCATGTGACAAATATTGTGAAACATTAGATTTAATACAACTTATTCATGACATAAGGGGATTGGGATTTGGTTATCATCTTCTTAAATTGAAAAAATATATTGAAGATCCCGTTCTAGTGAAAGACATTTTAAAAGAGGAAGAACTTTTAGTGTAATCATGGAGGAAGTTGTTGAAGAAATGTATGAAGAATTCATAATGTCTAAAGCTTGCTCTCAGTTTTTTGCGTTTGACGGACAAAGCAGTGAAGCTCAAAACATCACTGTTTATTTGCACTATATGGAACATGCAGAATTATGTGAACTAGCTGCTAAGGCATGTATAGATTTTCTTAAAAGTAAAAATGAAAGAAAATTTATACATGATTTAAAACAATTAGAGTTAAGCGAACATATATTATGTATAAAGGAATATTTAACCAATAAAACAAATATATTTTAAAACGAATCGTTTTATTTCATAAAAAAATAGTTATACAAATGAAAAACATTTGCTAAGGCACAAAAACATGGATTTTTCTGATGATAAAAGCAGCATGGTTCCAATTTCTGTAAAGCTGGCTGTTCATCAAATTCAATAACTGGTTTTTGAGAATATTTTCTGACAAACTCTTCACCTTCTTCACCTTTAACATAGATAAAGTCGACTTTTTCGGTTAAATTTCTGATAACATCTCGACATCTATGATAAGGAGTAAATCCTTCATCCCAATCGATACAATGATGATTGTTCATTAGCCAAATAGCGTTGCTGTATAGTTTTGATGGTAAATGATTCATAGGAAAGGGCGCTTTAAATATGTGGTGGCTGATTTTAAACCCATCGTATGCTGCCAATTCTTTAACAATTAACTTATTGTTCTCCACTTTAAATCCTTGTATATCTACAATTACTTTCATATCTTTAAATAGTGAAATTTGTTTACCATTTCAAATTTTAATTGGTATTCTTCTATCTGTTTCTTTAACTCTTGTAATTTGTGTTGAAAAATGATTAACCGATGCATATCATCCATAATGAAAGAAATTTCTTTGTGTCATGCTATAAATATTAAAACTGACGCATGCGTATTAAAGTTGTTTAACTATTTTTGTTAGAGGATTATAGCTAAATATTTTATCGTGTAGGATGAGACAATAAACAGAGGTATTTTTTTGAATATTTTCATTTGTTTCAAATTCAACTCTTATAACTACAGAACCACTTTGAAGCGATTCCTTCTGATGAGAGCAATCAATGTGTGAAATAGGCGAAGTTGTCTTAAATTTTTCAGGCGCAAAAATTGGTTCACTTGTCAATCCATAGTAAGAATTTCTAAAATTGGCAAACATTTCATATAGAGCAGAAAATTTGTTTTCTTTAAAATTTAAATATAAATCCTGATATGGATATCTCTCAGAATTTAAAAAAATTCTTATGTTTGTTAGGTCAACGTTATCAAATTGACTCATGTCCTTTTTTAATTTTCCTTTTCGATCTACTTGGAAGGCAATAACAGCATGACGGGGCGTCTCCAGTTTACTAGTTGTTTTTACCGGCCATGTATGACGCGTTGCTTCAGGTAATTCGGAATATTCAACACATTCCCAGCTTCGAAATCCTAACAATATTTCCTTGTTTGTTTCTAATATTTTCGTTAAGGCAAGTTGTTGAGGAATATCTACCTCGATATGTGGCACTTTCCAATACAATTTTTCAATCATGACTTTTGGAGTAGGAAGTTCTAATGTTTTGGGTTCCGTATCATCTATAAAGAACACAGCATCGAAATCATTACTTGCTCTGATGAGTACTAATTGTTGCTTCATATTTAAAATAATTTTTTTATAATCCTCGAAGAATCCAAGTAGCATCTTTAGGGGTATCGATACATTAAATTTACCTTTATTATCTACCAAAATTCTGTCTGCTTCATTTCTGTTGGGAAACCACCCAGCATTATGAAGCTTTACGCTTTCATTGTTATTAAAAGATAAATATCCTTTGAGTGTTGATGTTAAACCAACATTTCTTACAGAGTCTACAGTTACTCCATTTAATTCATAACGTATTTCTCGAAACAAAAACGCAATACCATTGTTGACAAATCTTAATTTTTCTGTATATTTTCCTTCTTGATTAGCGAGATTTCCTTCTATATATAGAATACTTTCTGAAGGTAATGTGTGTGTGTCTAATTCTTGGATTGGAATACGTATTTCATCATTATAATCAAATTTTGAAGAAATGAATGGTTGATAGGTATGTAATTCGGAGCCAATTAGTTGTCAACATATAGACTTTCATTAACGTTTAAAATATCCATTATTTAAAACTTTAAAACCCAACGATTTCTGAAACTGATGGTTTTTTGTTGTTAACCGTTTGATGTTTTTGGAACTACTAACTTTGTGGTTAAGTTTTTCTTTTTTATAAGATTTACTTACGGTAATAGGTCCAAATTTAGATACAAATGGTCTGTTATATCTAATAACCATTGTTGTTAGTTTTTAAATGTAATCTTACGGTAATGGTTTCGTTTCTGAAATTTATAAGGTGACCGTCTTGATCAATTATTTTTACAGTAATGTTGTTGATTGTTTGAACGCTAATTGGAAAGTATAATATAGGTAGTGGTGATTCCACTATTTTATACCCTGGTGGTACCGTTGGAAAAAATTGGTGAATTATGTGAACTGGTTTGCCATTGTTGAATGAACCTACACAAATGTTACAATCAATACAAATAGCATTAACCTTGGAAATATTTACAACATTGTCAGATTCACTCCATTCATGAGGCTTAATTTTCCGTTTATTAAAACCTAAAAGGTTTCCTATTGAATCATCTTTTGTGAAATCAATTTCTTTACTGCATTTTAGGGTATTGAGATTTGTCGTTAATCTAAACGAAGAGGGTTCTATAGTAAAAATTTCATGCAGTTTGTTATTTATCAATGTACTTAAGTCTTTTATGTCATAAGTTCCATCCGGAATAACAATCACTTTACCATCTACGTAAATTTTATTGTTTCCATCCTCTATATTAGGGATACTCATAAATGACTCAAAATCAGCTAAACCTAATAAATATTGCTTGTCGTCATCCAAATAGATGGGAGGATTAAAATCAGATGATAAAATAGAAGAATTCCCTGTAAGCGTAAATGTTGTAGACATTCTGTTAATTTTTAAGAAATGCCGTAATAATTTATTTCATGTGCTTATATAGAAAACTAAGAGCTAGCTGTCCACAATTATAGTTATTAAATTTTTGTTTGACCTCATAGGTGTAATATATATTTACACCCTTACTTGTATTAAAATATTGGATGAACTCAAGAGGTGGTTTGAGATTACCATAACTATCAAAATACACGACATCTTTTTGCTTTTTTATGTAAGCTACCCAATGAGAACCATCATTTTTTTCACTATCCAAATTAACAATACCAGTTTCTTTTTGTCTAATTTTTCGCGGGAGATTATCACGCATAAAAACACCTCTAAAGTTAGGTATCTCTAAAATGTTTGCATATTTTATTATATCAATATTTGTTAAAGCTCTTTGCGGAAACTTTATTTGAGCTTTGTTTTTTTTTACAGAGCCCCCTTTATAGGGCTTAATGAACAATCCTTTTCCTCTTCTATATGGCTTTACAAATAGACCTTTTCCGGCTGCAACGTTTTCCACGGCTTTGTTATGACATTGACTTTCTTCAAGCAATTGTCTTGATGCTTTTACATCATTAACAGCTTTAGCAATTCCGGCTGCACCACCTCCCAATGCACCGAGGGCACCCAAAATTGGAAGCAAAAGAGGTAAAAATCCACCAATTTTTTTTGGAGTTTTTATAACGCGTTTTTTTATCCTGAGTTTTCGTTTGGATGTCTTAACACCCATACCAAACTTTTTTTTTCCTTTCATAATACCTGTAACCATCAAAGCTGCAGTTTTTTCACCCAGCGATGAATCCTTAGCCTTTACTCTTTGCCAAGCCTTATCTGCTAAAATCTTATCTGCTTCGTGTCTGTTTGATAAATTGTTAGATTGCGAGTACGCTATGTCATGATCTTTACAAGCATCGTCTAAAGGATTTATGCCACTACCCCCCCTACTTAATCTTTTTTCCAACTTTGTTCCCGGACCGCAATAGTTATAACCAGGAATGTGTAGTTCAACAGGTAGACTATTAATAAGTTTATTTACTAAACCCGTACCTTTCTTCTTGCTCTTCTTATTGGATGTAATCGAGTAAGGGTTGTGTATGATCATTTTATAGTTTTTGTAAACTGAGTCGATAGAGCTGCTCGTCTTCTATAAACAGTAAAACGGGCAGCAAATTGACTTGGCTGTTTTTTTTATAAATACATATTATTTAGAATGTTATGTCAGTTATTGCTGACGATGTGGATTGAAAAGCAAGCTTTTTCTTTACCTATTAAAAACCATGATGAAAAAGTCTTAAACAAACCATTTAGAAAATATGGCGATCTCTTTGGTGGTGAATCAAAGAGATGTCTTGTAGTAGGAGCATCAGGGGTTGGCAAAACGAACTCCATTCTCACATTACTTGAACATCCAAACGGAATAAGATTCGAAAATATTTATTTATACTCAAAATCGTTACATCAACCCAAGTATGAGTATTTAAGAAATTTGCTAAAACCTATTAAAGAGATTGGTTATTTTGAATATGACAATGATGAAAATATTATATCCCCTCACGATATTAAACCAAATTCAGTTATTATATTTGATGACATTCCATGTCAGAATCAAACTGTTATTTTGGGAGACATAAAAATACGGATTGTTTTTTCATTTTTCAAGGTTATTCATCAATTCTCAAGAGGCTTATACGTGAAAATGCAAATCTCTTAATTTTATTTAAAAAGGACCTAACTAGTTTAAAACACATATATAATGACCATTGCATGATGGATATGACATTTGAGAAATTTAAAGCTCTCTGTGAACACTGTTGGAAAGAAGACTACGGTTTCGTTGTAATCGATAAGGACTGTCCCTTAAATTCTGGCAGATATAGAAGCAGGTTCGATTCATTCATACACTTATAAACATGGATAAACGACTAGCAAGAGAGTTAGTTAAATCAAGAAGAGCAGTAAAACAAAAATATCAAGCATTAAAGTCAGAGGCCTCAATGACTCAAAGCCAATTAGAAAAAACGTATCAACAGATAACACAACCACTACAGCAATTAATTTCTAATATTGCAAAAACGGAACCAACTGACATAAAAGAAGAACCTCATACTTTTAAGGATTTTTATAGTACTTCTACTCCAACAAGGACAGCTAAGAGAAAAACCGGGAAAACTCCCGTTTTACCCACTGAGTTACCATCATTTTTTGATAGGAGTATTGCATCTACTAGTAATTTCCCTACCATTCAAGAAACAAGCATAGTAGCTGAAACTACACCCCCATCGGGTGATAGTACTGTAGAGAATTTAAATATCTCTGATATTTTAGAGCAAACTAGACAAACAATTCAACAATATGTTGACACTCCAGGATATAAAGATTGGTTGGAAGATTTTGTCGAATTGCCAAGAAAATATATCGATGAAGGAGTTAGGGATACAAGACATATATTTGATCACAATTATGGTATTGTTCATGATTTGGAAACAAACAAATTTCTTTTAGGGACAACAATGAAACCAGTTGAAATTATTAATAAAAATATAAAAGTTGAGGGTGTAACCTACAAAGGCACTCCAGGTTTATACGAACTACTTTTTAAAAAAGAACCTATTGGTTACAAGAAAGAATATTTAGATCATTATATGGACATTCTAGCAAGAACTAATGCATATCGCAGAAATCACGACCATAATGAGCAAGTTCAAGGTAACGGTTCAGTCAAATATGTAACTATTATAGGACCGTACTTACAAACCAAAGGGGTAACGAAAACAAGAAATATTAAAACACCTGCAAAAAATCTCATAGAAGCATTTAGTAGACCTTAGGCTCCATATAGGCAAACAAGGCAGAAACTGGGAATGGGGATATTGAAACTTAACAAAACAGATACGGACTATGTATATTGGGACAACATCAACGAACTTGTTGATAGACTTAGACTTTTAATGGCTTCTCGGGTTGCCGGGCATACTGGACATAATAATGAAATAATCTCAATTATTGAAGAACTACGAGAAGCCAAAGTAATTCTATAAATAAAAGTTTTTGAAGTAAAAAGCAACAGTTGCATATTATATATTGAGTATGTAGGTAAATAAATTTGGAACTCATATCCTAAATGTCAATGAAGACTTATAATACTTTTGCATCCTTCCCATGGTTCTTGGACATTCGACAAAATCAATTAATCTACCGAATGGTGAAACAAGACGTTGTTTTACTATTAGCGGCGATGAAACTACTTTAGCGTTTCCATTTCCAGAAGCAGACGTGATAAAAGTTCACTGTAGTAAAGACATAGATTTTATCATAAATAACAATATATTTAGTTCGATTGAACTATTAGGTCATAAACTCGGTAATGGTGATAATATTTCTGTTGTAAGATCTCTTAAATATTCTGCATCACCTGGAGTGTTATACGCAGGATTGGTTTTAAAGTGTAAGACTGAAAATTAATAAAATTAAGGAGGATGTCGTTAATGAATTGCATAGACCCGCTAGAAGAAATTTTAAACGAAGACGAGTAATCGTAAAAGGGCTTGATGATTTGTTTCAAGCAGATTTAGTTGAAATGCAACGTTACTCATAATTTAATAGAGGATATAGATATATATTAGTGGTAATCAACACTTTTTCTAAATTCGTTTGGGCACTACCTATTAAAACAAAAACTGGTAAAGAGGTGGCTGCAGCAATGAAAAAAATTCTCAAAGACTTAAAAGAAGCCCCTAAACACCTGCAAGGCGTTCCAAAAAATATACAAACAGATAAAGGAACAGAATTTTATTCCAAAGATTTTCAGAAGCTAATGAAACAGTTTAAAATCAATCACTATAGTACTTTTTCTAATTTGAAGCAAGTATCGTTGAGCGAGTGAACCGAACATTAAAGAATAAAATGTGGAGAAAGTTTAGTCTTCAAGGAAATTATAAATGGTTAGATATATTGCCTGAAATTGTTAGTGTGTACAATAATACAGTACACTCTACAATTGGTAAAAAACCTAATGCTGTTAATAAGGGAAATGAAAAAAATATATTGAAATCATCATTTACTCATATGAAAACAGTTGATCCCGATTTAAAAAAATTTAAAGTTGGTGACTTTGTTCGTATAAGCAAACACAGAGAATTTTTTTCTAAAAGGTACACACCCAACTGGTCAAATGAAATTTTTAGAATAAAAAAGTTACAACTTACAAATCCTACAACCTATTTACTTGAAGATGAAAACAAATCAGAAATTCAAGGAGGCTTTTACGGAAAAGAATTACAAAAAGTCAGACATTCAGACATATACTTAATAGAAAAAGTAATAAGAAGAAAAGGAAATAAGGTGTTAGTTAAATGGTTGAGATTAGACAAAACACATAACTCTATTAAAAAAGGATATTTTGTAAAATATTCATCAATAAAACACATTTTTTTTTATATTACTATTGTTTTATTTTATAATCATATTTAACATATTATTTAAAACAGGCTTTAAAATAATTTCATCTAATTCAATTCGTCTTTTAACATGTTGTTGGTCTACAAACTCTTGAGGCGACATACGAGATTTTCTATATGCAAACGTCCATGCATGCATCGTATGAAGTTGATTTTTAGTTTCATCAAAACTTACTGATTTCTTCATAATATTTTCTTTCTCTTAATTTTTGTTCAAGCTGGATTGGATGCATTAGTAATAATTCCAGCATTGTACAAACATTCTCACTATTGGTGTTTTCACTTGACGACAGAGTATCATATACTTTTTGAAGTTAATTGATTTCGGAAAACAGGCTATTCTTAAAAATGTCGAAGTAACTGTTAAATTGCTGTTTTTGTAAAATATTTAAGCTGTATTCGATTAAAGGTATTTGTTCCCATAATCTGCACACAGTTTCATTTCCAAAACAGACGTAATCATCATGTTTTGTAATCCTCACTATTGGCATTTCACCAAATTTCTCAAAAAGAATGGACATATTTTTCAAAAATATAGTTTCTTGAAAGGCGTTTGATGAGAAAAAGTAATTCGTTATAACACCCTGATATTTTAGTAGGTCTTTCCAATCATCTTTACTTAGAACAATAGATTGGTTCTTGTTTCCACCAAATTCAACACATGGCGTAAAATCACTTTCTAAACACAAACCAATATTCACAAACTTTGATTTGGATTTATTTAAAGGGTACTGTTTACAATTTACTATGGTTTGTTTTTCGATAGAATGTATAGATGTTTTAAACACATTGGACGTTACTCTCTGAGGGCTGAACATTATTAGACCGTAGAATATAGAAACTAACTAAATAATGATTTGCAGCACATTTTTATAGTCTACTGTCCCCTCCACTTAAATGGAGGAGGGAGATTACTTAACGTTGGAGGAGATAAAAAATTAAACTACAAAAAAATCAAATACTAAAACTTTTAATTCAGGTTTTCAAATACATTACAAAAGCAACGTAAGATGAAATAATTGATATTAAAGTCAGAAACAATAATATTATATAAAAATATACATAATTACAATTATGTTTTTTATGAACAAATTCTATCCATTCTGAATAAATGACAGGCTTTTTATCAAAGAAATATTTAATTTTCATATAATTATTAACACTTAAATCATTTTCTGAAATATTATAAGTAAACAAATGTGAGTTTCCATCTATGTAAATCATTCTCATTTGCTTATAACAATCAGTTTCAATTTTATTCTTATTGATGCACACGTCGCGTCGGCTCTAATTGTGTTAGGAATATGATTAACATATAGTATTCTGTCAACAAGGGAGACTAACACGACTAATGAAGTAGTAGTCATTGTTCTAAAACAACTAAATAATACTGTTTGTTACAACATTTTATATATTCACACAAATTAGTGAAACAGATCATCAATGAAACAAATTTTATAAAACTTGACAACTTTTACTTCCTTTTCCAATTTCAAAACCGGATAACAATTGTGTATCAAAACCACTTTTATTGCGAGTCTCTTCTAAACATAGTCTTTTAGATTTGGGTTCTTGTTCAGATTGTAAAATAGATAAATTTTT
>JAUTXW010001598.1:1835000-2010000 GCA_030620095.1 Kuschelorhynchus macadamiae | reverse complement strand
TAATTTTAAATATTACAAGCTGGCTGTAATATATAGTAATCACTATCTGCCTAATATATAGTACAAAAACGACGTTAGAAAATATTACAATACAATAAAATGTTTTTTTTGTAGTCACTTGGTTTTACTGCGCTGTCGTGTCTCGCAAAATTTTAGACCTCTGCAGCTCCAAAACAATTTTTCTGGCTACGCGCTAGTGTAACTAACAAAATATAAATGAAAGCCAGGTACATTTTTTGTTGATAAAAAAATTGTATGTACATACAACATATAAAGTTTTATTACTTCTGAAAAAACGTTTGTAAACTTTTTGTTTGGTATTAATTTTTTAGTAAAGACATATAGATTAAGGAGAACAACACAAGGATAGATATGTAACATTTTTTTCTAATATGCAGTAATCCGAACAAATCGCTAATCTGACAAACCCTTTGCATTTAATTGTCCGGTTTAAAGAGGTTGTACTGTATATATTTTAAATGGCTATATTTAGTACTCTATTAAGGAAATATAGACACACTTAGATTTGCACGTATTACATTCCATGAGAGTTTAAAACCGACTCGGTGCCTGTGCGTAGCATATGAAAGATTAATGTGACCATAAGTTTTCTTAACTTCCTAAAGGTAACGTAATATAAGTCCTGTGCACACCGCTATGAAACCCAATATCACAGAAATTATTTAGAAATAATACGTGAAGTGTAACTAACTACGATACAATCTCGTTGGTAAAGAATATTATTTAATCTCAATGCCCCGACAACATTCTCGCCATTTATTTAGGGTACTATTATGAAACAATAATTATTTTGCAATAATTCATTCATTCGTACACTATGGCAGATTACTTTCTAATATGTCATCTGATACAGCTCATACGTTAAAATTAATTTATCTGTTGTAGGCTACTGTATTATTGAATTGGTGTATTTGTTTCGTAAGGCGTTTGATTAATCTATCACAATCAACACTTCAACTGCCTGAACCGTTTATTAGTAGATGTGTTATTAAATTTGTCTCGGTTGGCATTAAGAATGTTACGTAATATATTGGCGTGTAATTTCTTATTGGATGTGATATTTGTTATACAGTATGTAAGGCAGGGCAGTGTGTCGATCAAACGATATATATATATATATATATATATATATATATATATATATATATATATATATATATATATATATTCAGAATGTTGTGCTTGCAAATTTATTTCGTCCCAATGCTTAGATAATATACTATTTTAACCAATGTGGGTTAAAAATTCAACAGAAACGAGAACTACAAAACATCTAACTACATATGCAGATAAGTATGTGGTATATTTACACCGAAATAATTTTCATCAGGAGAATTATTATTGTATGGTGGTCTTGTCAGTGATATTAACTAATTGTTGGTTTGTCCGAGCGATTCATATTTTTTCTGTAGGTGATTGTTCAACCATTTATTACGTTCCTTGGTATTGGTATCTGTTGGCATACCAGCGGTCAGCCCCAGCCATAAAATTTTTTGTATAATCTTTTCTTTGACAAACCTTTATGTAATAGTCTTAGGGAAAATCCATTTTAATATTGACATATTCTACCAACCATTTACTCTCTCCTATGTTTAGGCCATGCTATGCATATTTTGCTTTATTTTTTTCGACCACAGAATATTCAGTTCACTATGGTAATTTTTTAAAGAGATTTTAAAGCAATTACAATTGATATTGATATAATTTGATTTTTTTAGATAAACTTAGAGGTACTGAACTCCAATTCTTCGACAGTTCTCTCCTCATTTATTTTGTATTTTCTTCCTTGTCAAAACTATAAACAGCCGCAAGTATACTTCTTGTTCTTTTTTGCATTTTTCAAATTTTAAGCATCAATGTTTTAAAAACTAGCTTCACCAAAGAGCAAAATTTTAAAGATAATAAATAAACAGAAATGTCAAAACAAGGACGCTTTCGTTTGTTTAGCTCTTAAGTTTCATGGTAGTTGTTAAGATATCTAAAGTATAAAGATTTTACTTCCCACGTTAAAGAAAAGTATTGTCCTGAAAAAATCACTCTCCGAGATTTTTGCAGATCTTTAGGGTTTTAGGATCCCGGCACCCCAAAAAATATTCTCCCAAGTCTGTCGGTCTGTGCGTCTGTACGCGATATTGCTCAAAAACTACTTATCCGATTAACTTCCAATGTTGGGCAAAAATCAGGGCTTATAAGGGGATCAAATGGTTACATTTTGGTAAAAATCCAATATGGCGGAACAAAATGGCTGCGTCACAAAATGTAAAAAAAAACATTATTAGAAAACCACTTATCTGATGGACTTCGAAACTTGCCCGAAAATAAAGTTTAATATAGAGATAAACTGGTAATTTTTTTATGGAAATCCATTGTGGGAGAACAAAATGGCGTCTTAATGAAATATTTAAAAATTCAGTACCAAAAAACTACTTATCCAATTGACTTGAAATTTTGCACAAAAATGTGTAAATCAGGGATAGAATGGTCAACTTTTAGTGCGAATCCAATATAGCGAAACAAAATGGCGGTCTAATAAAATGTTTAAATATTCGTTAAAATTCCATTTTCAGGGATGAAACCTTCTCTTTATGGAGGAAAATAATAAAGGAAATAATTAATTTTTCATAAACTAAATAAATAACGCTATGAAAAATAAATATTAATAATAATAATAAATATTTCATTATGTTGGTTTGTCTAAGTATGCTGTATTATTTATAACAAATTACTTAAATAACAGGGAACAGGCTGTCACCTATAATTGCAGAACATCCAGGTTCCTTTCAAATTTGAGTGGAATGCTACAAGGTTCCATTTTGAGACCTCTTTCATTTATTATGTACACGTATTGCTTTCAAAATTCATTTTTATCCTATATAAGTCACTATTATGCTGATGACACTCAAGTATATCTTTCATTTTTACCAGAGGAGAGCAGTCAAGCCATCTCTGCTATTAACTTTTATTTATTCACTTTTAATGTTATTCTAACCTCTGATAAATCTGTTGATATTATTTTTGACAAAAAGAATGACAAACAAAGATTTATAGAAAACTACTCACTTTCTCTTTTTATCAATAATAATCCCTTGTAAATTAAAGAATCAGTAAGGAATTTAAGCCTTATAATGGATAATGAGCCTCGATTTTCAGAGCATATCAACAAGCGCCTTCAGATAGCTTATATGAACTTAAAAATGATATTTCAACACCGACGCGTTTTAAACAAACAATTGAAAACAGCATTATCTGAAGCTTTTGTCCTGTCCCAACTTAATTTCTGTGATAAAGTGTACGGACCGTGTATTTCTTCGCAAGTGGCCGGGCGCATACAAAAATTACAAAATTCTTGTGTGCGTTTAATCTTTGGAATCAGAAAATACGATATACAGAGATACATATTGGACATGCATTTGTAGAATCTGGTTGGCTCAAGATGTTTCAGCGGCGCTACCTTCATATGATGTGCTTATATCACAAGATTCTTACCGAAAAATCTCCTCCCTACCTCTACAACTAAATTCGATTTAGAACAGACGTTCACAATGTAAATATTAGATTTCAAGGGTAAGCTTGCTTACCATCCCAGCACACCGTTCAGCCCTGTTCGAACGTTCCTATTCCTACCTCATTGCAAAGTATTTCAACGACCTTCCTGAGGATATCATTCAGGTGTCACACAGCAGATTTTGTGAGTTTATGCAGAACAAGTTATTAGCTAGTTTATGGTTTCTTTATAAAAAAATAATCATTTTATTTCTACATTTTTAAACTTTACCCTCGTGAATATTCCGTAAATTAATTAAATTGTTTTATATTAATTTTATAAAATACTCGTAGTACTGTACTATTAAACATTAGGTTTAAGGTATTATTAGTTATTATTTAAAACCTAGTTGGTCAGCTGAACAGTTGGTTGGGCTCTAAGCCAAACTGAAATTCGCCATTTTGTACATTCAATTTTGTTTTAATGTTTTTATATTAAGTCTATCTTACTTGTAATATACAAATAAAGACCTTTATTATTATTATTATTATTATTATTAACATTACATATTGGAAACTAAAAAAAAATTAAATAAACTTACAGTTTATAGGATTTGTATAGTTATTACCAAAAAATTATATGAACATATATATAAATATATATATATATATATATATATATATATATATATATATATATATATAAATTCTATACTAGGGAAGTTGTGGTAAAGGCGAATTTAACGATTTTTTCATTGGTTAAATTATTACGGAGAAAATCAGTAAAAATATAATAAATGCAATGAAAATTATCGATAAATTTCAACAAAGCTTAATTGTAAGTTAATTTATAGAGCACGAGTATTTTTTTAATTAGCGCCAAGTTTTTTATTTTATATTGCATAAATAATAATTTTTTTTAGGATTTCACATTAATAGGACTGTATGTTAATTTATTTTGGATATAAATGCCTAGATTAGGCATTTACTGGCTTAGTAACATAACTTTTAAATAGACCTAGACCTTCCTAAACACTTTATAAAAATAAATAATTATTCAACATGAAATCAATCTTTTTTATAATTACATTAAACACTAAAATAAAATTTCCTTCTGGTTCTGTCGATGTTTCTGTACGTTTATTGATAATTATTTTTCTTGGTTAATTATCGAGCGTTGGACATGCAGGAATCGCTCGTGGTTTCCTAATAAGGTTTTGGCGCAATACATTCATATCATTTCATTTCTTGTATAATTTTGTTATGCCACATTGCCATTAATCCGTTCCTATTAACTTTACTTTAAAAATTCATATTAATCAACGAATTTGTTTTTCACCCAATAACTCAACCTGCTTTTTGTATATAACTTATAGCCATTATTAGAGTTTAAAATTCTCAAATTTTCATTTTCAGTTTATCTATTCCATTCGAAAATATCTTAACAGAGCTATCATTATCCTTTAAAAAAGTAAATATAAATTAGGAATAGATACATATTTTATTGTTTACTTACCACTATTCCACTCATTAAAAATAAACAAATCAAAAATGACATTTATTTTTTCATTCTATCAAATTAATATTACAATCGTTTGTAGAGTTTTTCGCCAACGGCGAGATATGCAAAATGGCGCTTATAGTAAACGTAAGTGACTCAAAAAAAGGTACTTTTTTCCAGGTTAATTTCGTAAGTTTTTGTCACGCATCCGTTTCTACCAAAATATAACCAGGTCATCCACATATGACAATTAATTTTTGGCTAAAAGTCAATTTAATAGTTAGTTTGTAGATTATAGTAATTTGGAAAAATTGGATAAGTACATTTTATTAATAATTTTTTTAACCATATTCGATTTTTACCAGATCATCCCCATATGACCCTTAATTTTTGACCAAAATTTGAGGTCAATCGGGCAAGTAGTCTTTAAGCTGTACCGCGAACTGACAGACGGTCCGACGGAATTTGTAAAATATAAAAGCAGATTTTTAATATTTTTTTTTACATTGCACTAGGCCGCCATCTTGTTTCTCCATAATGGATATTTACCAAAATATTACCAGGTCATCCCCAGATGACTCTTAATTTTTGACCAAAATTTGAAGTTAATCGGGTAAGTAGTTTTCAGCAATGTCGCGAACAGACAGACAGACCGACGAAATTGAGAAAACATGTTTTTCGGCATCTAGGGACCCTGAAACGCGAAGATCTGAACGATTACAATACTTCGATACATCGAAACGTCAGCAAAATAGAAATTGTGAGCATCGTTGATTTCCTGGGTCAAGAGGTTACTAATCTAGGCTCTATTTAAAAAAAATGAAGTTGATGGTGGTCCTCAAAGACGTGACGTCGCGGATTTATAATCTTATTGTCATATAAACGACAAAAAGTGACAATGTTATAGTGTATCGAAGTCAATCGAGGCAGCGAAAAATTTGGGGTACGCTCAATTTACTACACCACTTATATCAAATAAATTTATTTTTGTTCAGTTCACAGGCCCCCGTACAAACAGCGACACAGTCAACGTAGACTCATAAATGTGTGGGCGGAGTATTAGAATTAAGCACTTATGGTTATATCCGTAATTCAATTGGTTAGATTATTGGAAACGTTGATTTAACAAAAAATGCACAAAAAAGATAGATTTTAAAATATTTGCATGGCCTGCACTTGTTCAGAGATCTCGTTTCTTTTTATTCTTGTCAATGTTTTTACTTACCTTGTAAAAGAGAAGTATTGTAATCGTGAAAAAATTACCCCTCGAGATTTTTCAGATCTTTACGTTTCAGGGTCCCTAGATACCGAAAAACATTTTTTCTCAATTCCGTCGGTCTGTCGGACTGTCTGTTCGAGGCATAGTTAAAAAACTACTGACCGATTGACTTGGTAACATTTTGGTAAAAATCGAATATGGCAAAACAAAATGGCGGCTTAGTAAAATGTTAAAAAAAATTATTATTAAAAAAACTACTTACCCAATTTGTCTAAAATTTTGCTCAAAAATCAAGTAGTATATAGAAAACGACTGATACAATTTTGGTACGAATCCTAGATAGCGGAACAAAATGGCGGCTTAATAAAATATTTAAAAATTCAACATGAAAGAAATACTACACAAATTGGGTGCTATAACTAATTGTGGTATAGATAAGAACTAGTAAAATTGTGGTATTAATTCAAAAAGGGGAACAAAATGGAAGCTAAATAAAACATTTGTAATCGTGAAAAAAATTAATCTCTCAGATTTTAGATATTTTCAGGTTTTAGCGCCCCTAGATGCCAAAAAATATGTTTTATCAGTTCCGTCGGTCCGTCTGTCGGTTTGTCTGTCTTTCTGACAGTTCTCGACATTACTTAGAAAGTACTCATCAGATTGACTTGACATTTTAGTCAAAAATTAAGGGTCATATGGGGATGACCTGGTAATATTTTGGTAAAAATCTCGTATGGCGAAACGAAATGGAGGCCTAGTGAAATATTAAAAAAATTATTACTAAAAAACCACTTATCCAACTTATCTCAAATTTTGTACAAAAACCAAGTGTTATGTAGAAATCAACTGGTAAAGTTTTGGTATGAATCCAAGATGGCGGAACAAATTGGTGGCTTAATAAAATATTTAAAAATTCAGCTTGAAAATCAACTTAATGGACTGATTTCAAATTGTGTGTTATAACTAATTGTGGTATAGAGATGAACTAGTAAAACTGTGGTTTTAATTCAAGATGGCTCCTAGATACCAAAAAATATGTTTTATCAATTCCGTGGGTTTGTCTGTCTGTCAGTTCGCGGCATAGCTTAAAAACTACTCATCAGATCGATTTTAGTCAAAAATTAAGAGTCATATGGGGATGAGCCGGCTAATTTTGGTAAAAATCCAATATGGCTAAACAAAATGGCATCCTAGTAAAATGTTAAAAAAATTATTTAAAAACCACTTATCCAACGAATCTTAAATTTTGTACAGAAATCAGGTGTTTTGTGGAAATCAATTGGTAATTTCTTATACGAATCCAAGGTGGCGGAACAAAATAGCAGTTTAATAAAATATTTAAAAATCCAGCCTGAAAAACTACTTAATGGACTGATTTTAAATTGTGCCATAAGTCACTAAAAGATGGCGCGTGGAACAAAATAGAGGCCAAATAAAATATTTGTAACGGTGAAAAACTCAGTCTGTCAAGTTTTACATATTTTAAGGTTTTAGCGTTCCTAGATGCTCAAAAATATGTTTTATCAATTCCGAGACAGACAGACTGTCTCTCAGTTCGCGGCATAGCTTGAAAAGTACTCATCAGATTGATTTGAAATTTTAGTCAAAAATTGAGGTTTTTTTTGTGATTCAAATAAAGTTTAAAACTGAAATATGCTAATTAAAAAACCTCTCTGAACGATTCAATTTTTTACGAATTATTTGACTTTTAGCCACTTCCCTATTCACCTCAAAATCAAATAAATTTTAAAATTGAAATATATATACCCGAAAGGCTCCAAAATGACATATTACCTACTCGATCTTTAACGAACTTTCAATTTGTATTTTCTTCCTTTTCCGCTCTTTGTAATTGCAAAATAAATATATTATCAAATAAGTTACAACTGAAATAATCTCTATACCCATAAAAATACGTTTATGTGATTTATTTACGGAGAATACTTTTTTTTGCCATTTAGCCCCCTATTTCGCCCCCATCCCCTGACCAGATCAAATAACAAACTAATTGAAAAAAATTGTTAAATGCGAATAAATAACAAAAAAAGTACTAATAATTAATCTGTTTTACAAAAATTTGTTTCTATCACGGCATCCGTGCTTCAGAATGAAATCGCCGACTGTTGACGGATATTTAATTTTTATATTGTCTCAATTGACTTTAGATAGACTTTGCAATGTCATTTATTTTGCATTCCCTCAAATAGCTAGAGCCGGCCCTGTTTTCCAAAGTACCGGCTGTTGTTATTTGTTTTCTATTTCAATCTCAAACAGTTAATACTAATTTTGTAATGAGGAAATAGAAAATGTGAAATATCTAATTTATTACTCGTTTAATTCCTTGTCCGATTTTGCCATTGTAATATAATCGCTGCGTATAACTAATGTGCAATTATTAATAACGTTATGTTTGAAGTGTATTTAAAAAATAATAGAAGCGAGGGAATTTATTTGTAATTTGGCCAGTCCTCTGTTTTGCAATTCTACAAATCACAGAAAATTGATTTGAGACTGAAACTAATAGCTTCCTAAGATGCATCACCAGGCAGACGGCGATAACCTATCTGACAATGTTAAGGAAAAACCTAGGGTTTGTATCGGGAACACTGGCGGCTCCTCTATTAGCTCATATGGTCAATGACCCCCCCAGTAAATATTTCCAAACAGAAACATATAGAAAATAAAATAATACATAATTTATATTTTATCATTTTTTTTTTCAAATTTGGAAAATTCCTCTATTATTCTAAGCGTATAAACTCGTTGACCGTTCACTTAATTACGCGACACTCTATCGATGCCTCGCACCGCTTCTCCGGAGGTTTCGTTTCGTTGGCATCGATCGGCTGGCGGCTCGCGTTGACCTCCTGGTTATAAACGAAGGCGAATTTTTCTCGAGTGTTCCCGATCAAATTTTCACAGGGGCGCATAGGTAATGTACGCGTATACGGCTTACGTTGGCAAAGTTTGGTTCAACGTGCCGAGGAAACTTAAATATTTTTGTCAGTTGATGCGTTTAACGTGGATCGTGTGATAAGTTGTGGTTACGATTGCGTATTTTTATAGATTTTGTTTGTTTTTTACGTTTTGTTTGTTGATTTTGTGGTTTAAATTAATGTTTTAAAGAGAGATAGCTACAGTGTTTTAGAATATTAAGACTTTAAAAGCCGTTTTCAATTATTTTGGCGAGCTGAACTTTGAGAAACGACTCGAATTTAAGACCAGTAGTTAAGCCGAAACTCAAAATTCAGCAAACAAGGAAAGACAAAGAAAAAGAAGTAAATCGTTATTTTTGTAAAAATATGTACGATTTATCTGCCTGGACATACATATATATATATATATAGATATATATATATATATATATATATATATATTGACCCCCCCCCTGAAAAGTTGACCACGAGCCGCCACTGAGCGGGAATTCTACTAAATATTGTCATCTAAGAAAACAGCTTTACGATAAGGAGCTAGTCACTTTTTTTATAGAGATCACGAACAACACTATGAAACAATATCGCCAGAGCCGGATTTAGGACTTATGGGGCCTGGGGATTTAAATATTTAAGGGTCCCTGAGTGAGGACAAAAAGCCCAAATATTTAAGAGCCCCTGAGTGAGGACAAAAAAGTCCTTGGGCTTGTATTTCTCTGATTGGGTTCTAGGGCTTTAAACGCATTTAGGACACACTAAAAAAAACATAAATTGTGATTTAAATATAAACCACCAAAATTAATTATTTTAAGTGTATGTAAACCTCAGTAATAACATTTTATCGTTTTGTCATCCAATATATTTTTTTTTAATTCGTGTTGTATATATTTGAAACTTGACACAAATCAAGCAATTTTTTATAATCTCCTGCCCTTTAGTGGCAGTTATTCGTACAAAAACATTTCTTAAGACTTATTAAAAGCTGAAGGCCAGTCAGTGAAATACACAACACTGGACTTAATTTGGATATCGCTCACAGTATAGCTGTAAAGCAGCTCACTTTCCATGAACAGATAATATTTGTTTTAATCTGTTAATATCTATTTATAATATTTGCAAACTGAATTTATTCCATTTTCCTCTTTCGATGATAAAATAATTTTGTTTGAACCTTTATACAGTCATGGCCAAACTACATGCCTTTAAAAGAATATCGCTTTAAAGCTATTTCAAAAGCAAAATCTAATATGAAGGTAGCTGAATGAATATTCTTCGTAAATTTCAAAATATGAAAAAAAAGTTGTTGTATTTTACTTCCGGTTATACTGGAAGTGGAACCATTTCCAGTTAAAGGTCTCGATGACTTGTACCAAATCTTCCTAGTCGACTGTATCACGTATTTTATAAGAGACTAATTGATGGCCTAGAATTAGCGATGTTCCCAGAGAAGCTGTACAAGGGTCCCAGTGGGTGAACTGCGACGTTGGCGGAGCAGTGACAAAGTAGCATACTGAGATTTCACAACCCACCTCTACAGCACACAGTAACGTACTCATTTTCGCCAATCCGACTCTGTTCTAGGGCGCAACGCTCAAACCTTGCAGGTCGAACGACGCATTTCAACTGAAGAGCTTTGCATGCTGCCAATAATCTGCCGGATTTTGTCGACAAGGGAAAAATATTTTGGAGAGTGGCGCTAGTTTATTTCTACTATACTTTTACTACTCACAGTTAATTAAACGTGCCCTGTCGGAAATCAAGCCTCTTTTTATTACTTCTTTTCTCCTTAGCTCTATGGAAATCACGAAAATATTCGCTTACGCGCTTTTTCCATAACTGTATTGGTATATTCCACTTTAATGCTAGTTATTCCTTCAGAGACATTTCTGAATACTCATTAGAAGCCAAGCTGAAGGTCAGTCAAGTGAAATACACAACACTGAACTCAGTTTAGTTATAGGTCACCTTATAATTGTAAAACAGCTCACTTTCTATGAACACATGTCATATTTGATTTTTGAATATTTATGCCACAAGATTAACTACAAAGGCATAAAAAAATATCGCTTTAAAGCTAGACGAATGAAAATTCCACGTATAAAAAAATATAGAAAACAAGCTGTGATATCTATTTCATCATTTTACATAGGTATTTGTATAATAATTTATTTTTGTTTTTAATGTGGCGGCAATCCTGCGCTGGAGAAGGATTGCTGAGAAACCCAGTATATTATATTTTTTTTGGCACTAAGGCCCGCCAAAGACAGGACTGTTTAAAAATAGTAAGCTAGTAATTGGTAGTCTCATTAAAGCTTGATTGCAAGACTTAACAAAAAGTGGTTATTATTATAAAACCTATTAAGGATAATATTATATTTATGCAAAGACCATTTACAAGCAATAAAATCTGAATTATTTTACGTTATCTAACTTTATTATATAAGAAAATTGCAATAACTAGCTTTTGTCCAGGTTTTTATTCCGTGTCATTAACATGTTCATGTTTTCCTTAATTGTATAAATTTTGCAAATTAACAAGCTATTTTTAATTACGAGTTTTTACATTGATTATATCTAGTTTTACTCCATCTAGTTGTTATGGCATCGCTCTATGATGATCTTCATGTTTCACGTTATTATACAGGACGTTTTAGTTAAAACTACCCATCTCTTTTTTATTGGAAACCCAACGGCCTTTTAAGAATGTGCACTTTAAAATTTTGTGATGTAAGAAGATTGAAAGAAGTGGCTTTGGGTTTGGCTGTTTCTTGTATCTCTACGTAACATCTATAGTTTGTAAGACAAACTGTTTTTAAACCTTTTTCTTTTTAAATAACCTTTTAACTTCATAAAAAGCCTGTCATTTTGCAATTTACATTTAATAATACTGTGTGCTAAAACACCACTTGTTTTCGTTAAAATTGCAATTATCTACCTTAAGTCGTCTATTTTAGATTGAGAGTTGAAAGCGTAATTCTAGTAAAGTTATAAAGACCCATAGACACAAATAAGTTACTGGACAATTCGAAAACATCTTTGATTACGTTGAATATATTATTGACCTAAATAAAAGAAACATTTTTTGTTACAGTGAATTCGACAAGCTAAACAAAGACGACATCTACCACAATAACGAGCTTGCTTTCACAGTAGCGGAACACCATTTGGGTATTCCAGCTCTTTTGGAGCCTGAAGATATGGTCGAATACGAAGTACCTGACCGTCTGTCAATTTTAACATATTTATCACAATTCTACCAGACGTTCGAAAACCAAAGAGGTAAGATATAAAAAAAGTTGTATAGGTCGTAAAACTTGAGTGGCGGTTTGTTATTAACCCAGGGCTTACTCCATATTAAGCAAATGAGTTCTACCTTCTGATATATGTGAGTAAGGTTAGCAAGAATTTTGTTACTATTATTCCGATAATTATTTAGTTAATTCATTGCAGGCTATAAAATGGAAATAACTCGCCTTACGTTGCCACTTGTGTACATAAAAATGTGCTTTTGATTGTTTGCAATTAACGAGGAGACCACCTAGCCCTATATTTTTTTAGGCTATAGCTAAAACACTAAAGTACTGTGATTTGATTTAGTATGGTAGTTACATTTCTGAAATTAGGGAAAAGATTTGGAAATCGAAAATGTAGCGAGTAGTAGCAAAGTTGATGCTTAATGCTTCTGACAGAAATTTGTTATTTTTTTAGCATATTATTATCTTAATGTCTACTCAGAATCTTAAAACTTCTACACTTTTGATATTTCTGAAAATAAATCATATATGTCTCATTTAACATATAAAAGGAAACATTATATGTCTTAGGATATTGTATTTATTTTATCAACACAGGAAATCCTTAATGTTTGTTTGAACGGCTATTAATTTAAACATCCGCCATATTCGTGTACAATACTATTGTAAAATAATAAGTTTTATGTGAAAATACCTTATTCATAGAGGAAGTACTAAGCCGTAGTATCTTTGTTAGGAACCTTGTAAGGTGAAATTAAAAATAAACATGTAAAAATGATGTTTTTATTGCTGCGGTATAGTTTAGTTGTCATTTTAATAGAAACACTCAATTGTTTAGTAACTTCCCCCGTAAAAGAATTGTAATCGTGAAAAAAACATCCTTCCAGGTTTTTACAAATCTTGACGTTTTAGGGTCCCTAGATGCCCAAAAACATGTTTTTTTAATTCCGTCGGTCTTCTGTTCGCGGTATAGTTAAAAAACTACTTAACGAATTGATTTCAACTTTTGGTCAAAAATTAAGGGTCCTGGGACGACCTGGTAACATTTTGGTAAGAATTAATATGACGAAACAACATGGCGGCTCGTTGAAATGTAAAAAAATTAATACTAAAAAACCATTTATCCAATTTACCTGACATTTTGCACAAAAATCAAGTATTACTTAAGAATCAATTAGTAAAATTTTTAAATTATGTAAAATGTAAAAACAAAACTCTTTTTCACAAACACTTCCACTATATTTTTTAAAAAACGCGTAACATCTCGAATGAATAAGCTAAAAGAGTAACAAAATATTTATATAAGTAGGTGTAATGCAAAGATTCGGAAATTTTGAAGATATGAAAGTCTGGGAATTATTAAGAACTAGCCATGAACTTAAAAATACCTAAAATTATTGAAATATGTTTAACAGAGGTGAATTAATGGGTTCTACCTAATCGTTTAACAAACAATTTGAATGTTTGAGCTTATTTATTTCTAGAGTATCCAGTATAGTCAATTTATGACCCCCTATTTTCTTTGTGTAAAATTTTAAAATTTGTATCGAAGGTATCAGTTAAGTGGTTTGCATAATGGGACTCGGTTTTTCAAATATCAAATTAAAAATTCCTTAAATTTAGTTGAAAAAATTAAAAATATTAATTTACTAAATAACGCGAAACTAATCTCGTTTGAGGTCACTAATCTATTTCCTAGTATTCCTGATAAAGATACCACCAAATTAGTAGAAAATCTTTTAAACAAAAAATCAGTTAATTGTGTTAAAAAACAAGAAATATTACACTTACTTACCGAATGTTTAGAACAAAACTACTTCACATTTAATAAAATAAACTTTATATTAGTACAGAAGGTTTAATTATGGAAAATCCATTAAAGCCCTTACTTGCTGAAATATTTTTGGACACTCTAGAAAACCAAATCAACAAACATCCTTTTTTAAACATTTTATATACCAGCATAGATATGTTGATCATGTTTTAGCATGTTTTTACAGAACTGAAAGAGAATTAATTATTCCTCGAATATATTAATAACCATCATCCATATAAAATTTACAATTGAATTAGAATCTAATAACAGTATAAATTTCTTAGATTTAACCATTGAAAGATTAAATAATAAACATGATTTTTCTGTGTATCATAAACCTTTACATAGGGATACTACCATATATAATTCTTCATGTCATCCAATTCAACATAAACTAGCTGGTGTTCAGAGTATGATTCACAGACTAATATCTCCCTACCTCTAAGTAAAACCAATTTTTAGACCGAGTTAAACATTTTCCAATAGATTGCAATAAACAATGGATATTCAATTAATATAACTGATAAAATTCTCCAAAAAAATGTATATAAAAAACTATGGTTTACCCTAATATCAATGTAAAGACAACTGCATACAAAATTATATCATATATAGATTACATAGATAAGTCTAGCTCTAAAATAGGTAAATTTCTAAACGGTTTAGATATTAGAATAGCCTATAAAACCAATAATCCTTTAAGTAAATACATAACAAATAATAACAATGAACAATCAAATGTGTACCAACTAAATTGTGGGGATTATGACAAAACGTATATACGTCAAACAAGCAGATATTTTGGTAAAAGAATAAACGAGCACTAAAAATGCTTTATCAAAGGAAAAACCGAGTCCAATTAAGCAAACCACTTAATTGAGACCGGTCATATCTGACACAAAGAAAATAAGGGTCATAAATTGAATATACTGGAGTCTCTAGAAATAAATAAGCTCAAACGTTGAAATTGTTTGGTAAACGATCAGGTAGAGGTCAATAATTCACCTTGTTAAAAATATTTTATTAATTTGATGTAGTTTTAAGTTTTTCTGTCTGCCTGTCTGTTATTTTGCGGCACTGCTAAAAAACTACTTAGCCGATTGACTTCAAATTTTGGTCGAAAATTAAACGGATGGTACCTGGGAACATTTTGATAAAAATCCAATATGGCGGCAGAAAATGGCAACTTGATGAAATTTAAAAAAAATTATTACTAGAAAACTGATTATCCAATGTACCTCAAATTTTGCACAAAAAACAGTTGTTACATAGAAATGAACTGGTAACATTTTGGTACGAAGATGGCGGCGTAAAAAAATATTTAAATCAGCCTGAAAAAACTACTTATTAGGTTAATTTTCAATTATGTGCAAGCATTAAGTGCGATATAAACTATTAAAATTGTGGTTCGAATTCAAGACGGCGAAACAAAATGGCAGCAAAATAAAATTTTTAAAAATCCACGCAAAAAATCTTTTTTTTCATTTAACTTGAAATTTTGCACAAAAATTAAATGTGATATAGGGATAAACTGGTACGAATTCAAAATGACGGTTCAAAATAACGGTCTGTAAAAAATCAGTGTAAAAACTACTTATTTAATTTATTTTAAACTATGCCCAAAAATCAAGGAAAGTTCTGGGCAAAGGAAGTTTGCCGTTTTTTGTTTCTTTGTAATCTGCCCCGAGATAGTAAAAGAAATAAATCAATAACCAACTGCTAATATATGTAAAATATTAATTTTTTTGGATCTTCTGACATGTCTTTCTGCTTAAGATGAGTGACATTGAAAATTGTACTAAATAAAGGCTAAATCTGGCTTGATTTTCTGAATAATACGCCCAGAGAACTCGCATAAAAGATAAGATAGTACCTATTTCATATTCCCATTAATATACAGGGCTTTAACCAATCAACAGGTAGATACACGTCGTTTTCGTAGTTACTGGCATTATTTTGCTAATCGCAGATACCTGAAACGGACCGCAGTTAGGTTATTGAAACGGATTACGTAAAATAATCTAATCACGAGTTAGATGGTTTTAAGCAACTGACGTAATGTTTTAAAAAGAGGCATATTTTGTAATTCTCGAGAAAAAAAAATTCTACAATATTCCTTATGTGCATTAGGTCTTGTGTTTTTTTGCATTTTATAATGAAATCACACTAACGACTCTAGCCTCAAACTGATTTTACTCCATTAGTGGTTACTGCGCTTTACTGTGGGATATTTGAGTGAACTTTTTTCAGAACCGTCCTATTTTTTTACTCTTCTCTAGACCTCTTAAAGTTAAGATAAATTAGTTCTGAACTCTATAATAAGCAAATTAATAATTTACAATATGCAAAAATTATCTATAGGGAACTACAAAACTTGATATATATTGTGGCATTCCTTTCTGTTTTTTCTTGTAAAATCATCAGCCTTTTTCTAAAACCATTGTGGTAACGATTTTAAATCTATTATTGTTACAAAAAAAGGATTCATCGTGCTACAAATAAATGATCTCTGTAGATGTAAAGAACTGATTTGAAAATTGCTCCCCTTTTAGCCCCGAGACAGTATATCCGGTGTGTAAAAACAAGAGTCAGATTTGGCAGTCCTAAGTTTTGACAATTTAAAACGTCAGCAAAAACTGCCAGGCAAGTTATTAATCTGCTCCGTATTTTTCTGCTTAAGTTTAATTGGTTAACTTATCCAGTACATTGCAGGTATTTAAGTTTATGCACTGCTCATGGTCCGGTAATTATCTTTGCTGCAAATTTCAAATGTATGGTTGATATTTGAAAATACTAATTGAAATTGTTCAGTTGAGGTATTTTAAGATTATTTTAAACAGGTAGTTACTGTTCCTACTTATGACGAGCTCTTAATAAAATACTTAACTGCGATACTCAGCTCGTAAAGGAAAAGAATTAATAGCTTAATTGCAAGCACAACCGTGGAAGGTTCTTTGTCAATAATTCAATTATAATCTATTGCTTCCGATAAGAATTCTTAATTAATTTTTTAAGCGTTTTCGGCATTCATCTACCCTAAGTATAATTAATGGTCTTAAGTCGAAAGAAGTGTGTCGTGTTTAACACATAACCGTTTATCCTCCGAGTCGATCGATTGGATTTGTCTAATTTTAGGCTGCTCTAAGATCATGGTTTATAGAAGGTATTTATGTTTAATTCCTCTCTCTTCTTTTGATCTGTACTAATATCTTTCCGATTAGCATCTAAACACCGTTAGGATAAGCCTGATCACGTAATCTGTTGCCGCTATGCACTGCAAGCACGACTGGATCTATATACAAGGTACATGTTAAAATTGGTGCTTATTTTACAAACCAATATGTTGCTTAGTACGTGTGGTCTATAAGTAAAGGCATCTAATTGATGTTCCGTGGAATAATGTAGAATTTGCTATTGCATAACAGTGGCTTCGTTAAGTTGAGAGGCACCCGGGGCCGTTATCTACCTTGTACGGACTTTTTTGTGGACAGGGTGGGCATTTCATGGGGGCTTATACCTTTTCGCAGAAACTACCGACTTTAGAAAAAACATGTTAGTTCAAAAGTTTTTTGGTTTTAAATACATTTTTTAATTATTTAAGTAATGCTGCACCGACTTCAAAACCAGAATTTTAAATGGGACACCCTTGTCATTTTTAGATTCCTTGGAAGAACTGGTATAAAAACTCCCTATTCGAATTTTGTGTCATGTAGAGAGAAATTAAAGTTATGTATTTTTTTAGCAAATTTATGCCCTCAGCAAACAGCGTTTTGTGCAGCTTATTTAATAAAATTTGAACCACAACTTAAGAAGACTACCTCCTAACGATCTACGATGACTAGCAGTTTTAAATTTATACAGGATGTCTCTGATCACTGGACATTTTTTTAAATTTTCAACTCGCAATATCCAAGTTTTTTAAGTGGGTCACCCTGTATATATATATATATATATATATATATATATATATAAATTTCTGTTTCTTGGTCGTAAAAAGTTATACAAAACGGAAAAACTAACGGTAAAGATTTCTCCTTCACCATTTTGTAGAGAATCGACCAAAACATGACGCTATGTTTGTTTCAAGGGCCAAGGGAGCCATCTGCTACCGAGGTATTGGCCCCGGCTCATCAGGCAGTTTCCTTGGGGGGTATCGGTATTACAACCGAAATACCCAAACCCTGAAACAAACAAGGTGTCATGTCGTTCGACTTTAAAAGTCGACGAGGGAAATAGGTAACCAGTGGCGTCATCTGTAGGTACTATGGTGCAACTAAATCGCTTTAGATGCGACCTACTTTGGAGACGACACATCTGTGCAAAAATAGAAGAGAAACAGAAATTTTAATTTCAACATTTGTCATTTTCGAAGCTTTCTTTCTCGCGAGAAAAGGTGCACGCCCCTTAATAAAAATGCCCATCCTGTACATTTATACTTATAATTACTTATAAACAGATCTAGTGCACTTAAATAAACTGCTTGTTAAAATGAATGAGAGCACTTTTTATTAGTTTTACATAGTATACCTGTATATCGAGATAAACTTAACTGGTTCTAATTAACTTTTGTTGAAAGAACTTTTTCTAGGACTTAGGGCCAGAAAGTTATTTTAATTTATTATACATATTTGCCTACTATATCGTCTATTATCGGAATGTAGTAAGTAAAGAGCGTACTCACTGAAAAAGCGGGCAAGAGTAAGCGAAAGGAAACAAAACAACTCATTTGGTGTGGAAGATTTAGCCACCATGAGCAATATAATTGTCCAGTATATACAGGGGGTTGAGCGAACAACACAAAAAACACACTAACCATTATGGTTTGTACGCACCTTATGATAAAACTGTCATAGTAAAGTGCTTAAAAAATTTAAATAAAACACTGCATGATAAAAAAACATCACATAATATTGTCCTTATTTTTAAAATCCATCCATGTTTTGCCAAAATCAGGAATATTTACAAATATGTTGCAATAATATATTGATTTACATTTTCGTATATTCTGCTAATTAACTTCAAAACTTTTTTTCTCACTATAATATAATATGCAAAAGAAGTCTAAAGGAGTACTAATTATAAATGCAAGAAACAACTTTTAAATGTTTATCATAATCCGTTAATTGTTTTTCGAAATCCAGAAATGTAAAATAGCACCTTATTATTGTTCTAGAAACAATTTTTCAATGGAAATTTTTCTCGACTGTCCTGCTTCACACTGAGAAAATAATTATTTATTAAAATTAATCATATTTAGTTAATTCATATTTAACAATGAGTATTAAATTTCGTAAAACCTAGTAGTAGTCATGTCGATTATCGAATATCCCTTGAGGGAAAATTTAGGAGGGAAATTTTCTCTCTTGTAATATTCAAGTTTCCTGCGTTTTGGCAATTTCGCACATTTTTACAATACACTTACAACAAACTTTCATAATAATCTAAAAATTTTGCTAGCGGGAATTCCTTCAAAAAATCACACTGTGAGTGCCTAAATTTGATAATGATTCCACCATCTATCAGCTAAGGATAAAATCTGTTAATTGAGTAGAAATGGTCGCAGGTTGAAACATACAACACTGTATTCACTGCACTACTATATTCCTTCATCTTTAATGAATATTAATAAAAGCTTGTCTTTTAAAGTGTTTTAAAATTTAATGCAATTGATGATTGATTCCGACCAGTAGTTGATGTCAATATATGCGATTTATTATTAACAGGGAGAAAACTAGCCTTTTTTGCGAAAATCTCGCGTCCCATGATTAATTTTATGGGCACTACCCAAAACAGCAGAAAACAACGAGCACTGACTGACCACCAAAACTAATAGACGCACTAGCTTTCTACATATCCTTACCCTGATATACTATACTATATTCTGCTTATCAGTAATGTAGTTAATTTTCCTACCATTTCTTCGAATAGTTGTGTATTTTTGCTCCCTTTTTATAACATATGCATCTCTAGACAAATCTCTGGTTTGCCATAATCGTTTCTTTTTATAACAGAACAGACTTTTTCCTTTTCTTTTTTATCTCGTTAACATTATTGTTAAGTAAATAGTAATTTAACGGTTTAAATAGTATTAAGTTGTCACTTTGCTCTTTAATTGGATTTCTTTTGGTCCAGTAAATGCAATAAGTAAATGAATGCAAATAAAAATTAATATCCTTTAATTAAATAAGTAAATAGCATTTTAAATTAGGTTTTATTTTTAATTTCTTTTTCAGGAAAAGAAGTAGATTTCTGATATTTTCACAGATTTGTTCTTAATATAGTGTTTTGTAATAATACCGGTAGTTACAAATTCGAATCTTTATAGTTAAATATTTAGCTTTTTTATTATTTGTCTAAATGTTGGTGGTTATAATGGCACAGTGGTATTGTTACGACAGTTTGCGGTTGAAAAACAAGAGCGGTTTATCTATTTGTTTTCTTTTATTAATTATGCATCAAGTTAAAAAAAGTTATCTAAACTCTAAACATAAATTAATAGAAGCGAGCGTTATATCCATTTCTTGTACAAACATTAAACTCCATTGAATAAGAGGTTTTTTTACTTACTTTTATGAAAATGAGAAACATATTTTTGCCATCTAGGGACACTAAAACGTCAAGATCCCAGAAGTAGGATTTTTTTTCTGGAACTTAAACATTTTATTTTGTTGTCACCATCTTGAATTCGTACCAAGATTCTAACAGCATTTCTATATCACACTTAATTCTTGCATAAAAACTGAAATCAATAATTTTTGAAATATTTCATTATGCCGCCGCGCGCGCCGTTTTGATTCACGATCTTAGATTCATACTGAAATTTTACCAGTTCATTCTTGATTTTTGGGCAACATTTCAGGTAAATTGGATAAGTGGTTTTTAAGTAATACTTTTTTTAACAATTCACTAGTCAGCCATTTTGTTTAGCCTTCTTGAAATAGTACCAAAATTTTTCCGTTTCATTCGCACGTAATACTTGATTTTTGTGCAAAATTTTAGGTAAATTGAATAATTAGTTTTTTTAGTAATATTTTTTTTTAAGATTTCACTAGGCTGTCATTTAAAACCCTTTAAAAATTAATTAAAAAAAAAACGGTACGTCTATTATTTTTATACAAACTGACAATGTTTCTTAGTATTTTGTGACCGATAAGTCTTTTTCGAAAAAAAAAAAGAAATCTATTTTCAAAAGTGATTCTTTGGATCATTCCAAAATATATGTCCACAAATGTCCCATTGAGATACAGAATGCTAAATTTGAAAAAATCTAAATTTTAACACCCTATATGTCAAAAATAGGGCATTTGCGCACAGATATTTATTATATCTTTTTTTCTTGGATTGATCTAAGGAATCACTTTTGTAGAGTTTTGTGCAATTCTGACTCCAGCTAAAACTGGACCAAAGAGGCCACAGGCGTACATCAAAATAGATTTTTTTTTTCTCGAAAACGATTTGTTTCATAAAATACTAGGCATTTTTAATGTATTTTTTCTTTCCCTAAGCGATAAAGCTAGTAGTTTTTTTTAAATGAGTAGCGTACTATCTTTTTTTGTATTTTACATTAAAATGTTTAAACTGTAAAAATGAAATTAAAAAAAAAATTATGTACAAACTATATTCTTATTCCTAAAAATATTATTTACATATGATATTTAAAGGGCGCCAAAATATTTCCTGCACGCGTGCGCCGACAACCCTTCGGTTTGGTTTTGAAAGTTCGTTTGTAAACTTTCTGATCAATATTTATTGGTATAGTAAATAATTTGAAATTGTTCTCTGATCGAGTTAAATACAATATGCTAAAGTGACAATATAAATTTTAAGGTAACCTGGAAAATTTAAAAAACTGGGCAGGGGTTGACTGGAATTAAAGCTAACTTAAGCTAGCGAATGAAAGGCAGGTCATTCACTCATCGTTTTTTTAAAACGGTGAAGTTACAAATTTATTGTACTGTGTCCCGTGTTTGTTATTTTATAAAACCTATTCAGTTTTTCTATTTTCCGAATGGTGTTTGTTACTTCCCTCATAATATGGAAGTATTGTAATAGTAAAAAAACCACCTTTCAAGATTTTTCCAGATCTTTACGTTTCTCGGTCCCTAGATTCCGAAAAACATGTTTTCTCAATTCCATCGGTCTGTCTGGCTGTCTGTATGTATGTCTCTCTATCTATCATCCTGTCTGTTCGCGGCATAGCCGCTTGACTTCAAGCTTTGGTTAAGAATTAACTAGTTAGTACAAATCCAAGTTGGTGGAACAAAATGGCGGCGTAATAAAATATTTAAAAATTCATCCTGAAAAAACTATTTTATGAATTGATTTCAAATTGTGTGCCATAACTAATTGTGGTATAGAGATGAACTAGTAAATCTGTGGTACTAAAGCAAGATGTCGGAACAAAATGACTGCCAAATAAAATATTTGTAATCGTGAAAAGAAATCACTCTCTCAGGTTCTATATTTTCAGGTTGTAGCATCCCTAGATGCCAAAACATGTTAACATCAATTACGTTGGTCCATCTTTTAAATTGTCTGTCTGTCAGTTTGCGGCATAGCTTAAAAACTACTCATCAGATTGACTTTAAAGTTTAGTCAAAAATTAAGGGTCATTTATGGGGATTACCTCATAATATTATGGTAAAAACCCAATATACCGAAATAAGATGGCGGCCTAGTAAAACGGTAAAAAAATTGTTACTAAAAAAACTAATTATCCAATTTTCTTAAAATTTGCACAAAAATCAGGTGTTGCAGAGGAATGAACTGGTAACATTTTGGTATGAGAATAAGATAGAATAACAAAATGCTGGCCTTATAAAATATTTAAAAAATCGGCCTGAAATACTACTTATTAGATTAATATCAAATTTTGTGCAGGCATTAATTGTAATATAGAGATAAACTGGTAAATTTGTAGTACGAATTCCAGATGGCTGAACAAAATGGCGGCTAAATAATTTTTACTTGCCTTTTAAAAGTATTGTAATCGTGAAAAAAATCACATTCCGAGATTTTTTCATATTTTTACGTTTCAGGGTCCTTAAATATCGAAAAACATATTTTCTCAATTCTATCGGTCTGTCTATTCGCGACATAGCTAAAAAATTAATTTTCCGATTGATTAAAAAATTAAGGGTCATATGGGGGTGACCTGGTAATATTTTGGTAAAAATTCAATATAGCAAAACAAAATGTCGGCCTAGTGAAATTTTAAAAAAATTATTACTAAAAAACTGCTTAACTAATTTATCTCAAATTTTGTACAGAAATCAAGATTATGTAGGAATCAACTGGTATAATTTTGGTACTGGTAAGATGGCGGCGCAAAATGGCGGCTTTCAGCCTGAAAAAAACTACTTAACGGTCTGATTTCAAATTGTGTGCCCAAACTAATGGTGCTATAGAGATCATCTAGTGAAACTGTATTATTAATTCAATATGGTGGAACAAAATGGCGGTCAAATAAAATATTTTGTAATCGTGAAAAAATCATCCTTCCAGGATGCAAAACCTTTTCAGGTTTTTGCGCCTCTAGATGCAAAAAAAAATGTTCATCAATTCCGTCAGTTCATCTGTCTGTCTGTTACTTCAACTTAGTTCGCGGCATAAACTTCTCATCAGAGTGACTTCAAATTTTAGACAAAAATTAAGGGTCATATGGAGATGACCTGGTAATATTTTGGTGAAAAACAAATATGCTGGAACAGGCGACCTCGTGAAATGTTAAAAAAAGTTATTATAAAAAACGAATTATCAAGTTTCCTCAAACTGCACAAAAATCAAGTGTTACACAGAAATAAACTGGAAACATTGTGGCATGAATATAAGATAGCAAAACAAAATTGCGGCCTGATAATGTATTTAAAAAATCGGCATGTAAAAAACTACTTATTAGAATATTTTCAGATTTTGGACAAAACATTAAGTATGATATAGAGATAAACTGATTGTAATAAAAGGAAATATTCGTAATAAGGGAAGTTCCGGGTAAAGGAAATTTACTTTTTTTTATATCATTTTTTTTTCATGGGAAATTAAAAAGAAAATATAGAATTTTTCTTTGTGTCCGTTTAAATACGGTTTTTAAAGGGATAGCAAACTGTGAAAAATAACCCTGCACCTCCTATTTTAAAAGATCTAAATAAAAAACGCAATATATTATTATTTAATTTTACCTGTGTTTTTAGTTAGTTTTTACTTATTTTTGATGTGATTGGAAAACAAAAGATTTTTCATTGTATATGAATAAATATGTTTATACATATAGAAGCTTGTGCATGAGTTTTCCTAAATAGGTTCGTTTTTTTTTTATAAAGAAATTGTATAATAATAAATTAATATTTTATGGAACCAACATGTAATATAAAGAGGTAACAAGATTAGTACACTAATTATTAAAATCTATTTTGGTCATCTACATTTTATTATCGTTCTCCTTAAAAATCTGGTCAAATGGATATTCAGAACTATTTGGTCAATCACTGAAATTTTAAATTTATATCTTAACTGTTTTAAAACATAAGAGAAGAATGAAGCTTCAAAGTGCAGTACTGTATCAAAGACTATATAAAACCAGTATTTCTGAGAAAATGCAGAAAAAGAAGAATATATTGGCACGTAATTTTCGATACTTTTTATTGATTTTTGAACACCAGTGCGCCCCTCCAAACTGACACATTATAAGCCGCAACTAGGGATAATGTAACGTTGCTACTGTTTGAATGCGGGTGTTGCGAAGCGCATAAAAAATATGTTTTATAGTTTTGGTTCGCAAACCTTACAAACCGCTTCAAAAACTAATACCACTAATTCGTTTCTACTACTTTTTCTTCATTTTCTTTAGATCATTAAACTATGATTATTTCATCATCATTCGTGCCGGTGCAATGACTTGCTCTCGGGTAATTTATGTGCGAATCAACACGTTACGCAACAGATTTGTTTTTGTCCCTTTCTGTTTCCCATGTTAAACAACTTAAAGGGAGGCCTGGTTTGGTAGGCTGCTTAAAGCGCAAATATGACTGGTTTTTCGGGCGGTAAGTTTAACACTAATTAACCAAGTTTTTCTTAAGTGCATACATATCATAAAAATCAAATTTGTGACTAAAAGAACTGTAATATATTTTTAAGATATAGAAATTTTTAAATTATATTTTTTTTAATTGTTTAACAAACAATAGATTTTTTTTACCTACTCAAAGTATAGTTGATAAATCCAATTTGACCCTAGAGATAATAAAAGGGTCAGTAAAACATTTTTGCAAAAGATCTGTGCTACGATTGTCGTCTAGTATCTGTCGGAGTACCCGAACTGAGCCAGCGAATGGGTTAATACCAATCTTATATAACATTTAGGCCAACGTCTGAGCCTTGGCTACGGCCTGCGGACATTACCGACTTGATGGGGCGTGTATATTTTCCATCTCAGCGGTAACTATACTTTCGTGAATTTTCCTACACCTAGTTTTGTATGTAAAACTATTTTATATTAATTACCAGCCGTTTTGGTTAGCCCAGGTTGGGCTTTTTTTGGGTTGTCATAAAACGAGTAGCATAGTTACCGCTGAGATATATAAAAAAAGACTTTGTTTTATTTTAGTAAAGAAACTAAAAATGTAGTACAAATCTCCATGTACATATCGGTTTGGCCTAACTAGTTTTTCCGGTTGAGCATAACACAAGGTGAACTGGCCCAACTCGGTTAGGCCCGTATCTGTTCGTGTTAAGGTAGTCGTAACTTAAAACAACAATATTTATATAAAATTAGACCCTGTATGCATTAAAATTTGCTATATTTTTAGTAAGGTGGATCACAGAGTAACTAAGAATTTATCATTTTTGAATATTGTCTATAGAATGTGTTCATTCAATGGTTATTAGATTTGAGTTGAACAGGCTCTTCTTTCTGAAAATAATGTTAACTTTCAAAAATGTAATTAGCAGTGTAATTATTTTCAGCGGTTTACGACTTTACGTGAAGGTCCGGATTGAAGGTAATGCTTCTGGGTCCCACTGGGGGAGTTACAGAAACAAGCTAAACTTAATTACGGCACAGCAGTGTATCTCGCTGTAAGACAGTAAACTTTTTCAAACAATTAAGCGTTTTAATTTAAAACAAGCTTTACCCTCCTTCAGTAGAAAGATTTTGCCGGAAAGACTCATTTCACACAATCAAATGTGCGCTTTTAAAACACCTTAAATAAGTTTGTAATAAAAATATCTTATTGTAAAATATGAGTAGAAATAGATGAGTGACTGTCGAGCTACGATACTCGCCAAATGAAAAGTGGGATGGATGACAATAGTGATTATCATAGTAAATGGTATGATAACTAGATAGGAAAATTTAGCACTACAAGGATGTCAGATTGGATCTACACATGTCTTAGCTAAAAAATACAAAGTGTTCAAAAGCTATCATAACAGATGTGGTAGAGCAAAAATCAGGAAGAGTTGATTCACGTATTCGTAGTAAGAGATGCAATGCAACTGTTAATCTATATTATGAATTGTTGTCAATCCTGACTGACTGACTCATCAACGCAGAGCTGAAATTACTGAGGCCAGAACCACGAAATTTGTACAATAGATTTCTTTTGGAACTTAAGCAAACACTAAGAAATGATTTTCGAAAATACAACCACTAAGGGTGTAAAATAAAGGATGAAAGGTTGTACTAGTAAGAACAAAATAATTCTTTATCTGTTGACTTGAAATTTAGAACATATACTCTTCAATAAAATATTTAAACACGTGTTTCAACATCTATTAAAATTCGCTCTCTAAGGGTGTAAAATAGATAAAAAATAATTCTTTGGATATTGATTTGAAATCTAGTACAAATACTTTTCAATAAAAATAATTAAACACTAGCTTCAGCATTCTTCGAATTTCATCTGAGGGTGTAAAATAGCGAAAGATGGGGCATGCTATTATTTTGACAAAAAGAATAGTCCACTTACCAACTATAAAAACGATCCATATTTCGAGAAAAGTTAAATATTGTTATCAGTTATTTATTTTTACAAGCATTTATTTGAATCCACACCTGTCTATTTGTCTATATATCTTTGTATCTGTCAATCAGATATCATAAGTCAGTTTTGATAGTTTTAAATATGATCTTGTTTTATTCCATTAATTATCTACGAAACAAACTTATTGTATGTGTCTGAAATTGAATTGTAAAAAAGCGGTATCCATATATAGTAAATAATGTGATTTTTTTGCGTTATTATTGGAGTTTCATTGCTTACCGCGATATTATAAGAGGTTTCGCTGCATCGTGGTAAAGAATATATCCCATTAATAGCTAATATAAAATAAAAATATTACTGATTTTCAGCAGATTGCACTGATATACAATGCTTGGCTTAGAACGTTATATTCCATACATTATTTACACCACTGCAGAAAGAAGCTGAGCTGTATCGTGGTAATAAATGTATTTAGGTGGCCCGGGAAGCGCTGCTGCCCCTATGCCCTGAGACGCGGAACTACAATACATATTACTTAATAATTTCGTTGTTAAAAATCGTTTTGGCTTCAAAACTAAAGTATCATTTTCAATCCAATATGCCGAAACAAAAAGGCTGCACAATGGAACCGTAAAAAAAATTAATTACGAAAGTATTTAAGATATTTGATTGACACAATTTTATTTAATACGTTTTATTACCTTAATGCTTGTCTTTCTCAAGTAAATATTTTTGATATCATATAAATTAAATACACAATAACGATTATATTACTTTAACAAACTATGAATACATAATCTTGACGTATTCTTATTAAAATTCCTCGTCAAATTGGTGAAAAACTTGGGCAAAACTTAACGTTTTTTTCCTAAAAGCACTGCTCACCTTCACGATAGCAACTGAGTTGGCACGGCGACATCTTCAGCCTTGCCCCTTATCGTCACGATTTGATTTTTTTCACGGAACTGTCATTACTGGCAACGTGACAACGCAACAATGGCAGAGGCAAGAATCGATTTTATCTGGAGCAATATTTTATTATGCAATACGATTTAAGGTATCAATTTTTTACTGCTTGGTGGGAATTTATAGAATGGAATGTTGCAATAATTTACATTCCTTTGTATTTATAATATTGGAGTATTAGAGGAACGTGAGGGAAACAAAATAACATCAGTCAGTAATTATTATTTTAACAAGAATAACTGAAGCTTGTAGTGTTTCAGAAATAATTATTAATATTAGATTATTTACATGTATTATATCATAAAAGTCCTTAACTTATTAAATTATTATCCGAACGGGGAAAATCAGTTTGTCCTTATTAAGAGGATATCCGAGTAACTAAACTTTTCAAAGTCATTTTAACTGGTGAAAAAAAAATGTCAAAAAGTGAAGGTATTTTGTTGGAAAGTTGTAGGTAACGTGATATCATTAGTAAAAGAAATAGGGTGGTCTTCTGTTGCCTTTCTTTTAATTTATCACAACGTTTCGATTGAAGATACACTTAAATCGGTCCGTTGTGATAAATAAAAAAAGTTAATGGAAAGTCCAAATAAATTCTTTTACTAAAAGTAGGTATGTTGTTTTTTACTTTTCGTGATGATTATCGAAAAGTCAGTATTTTTTCGTACTTTATTTTTTTCTGATTCGAAAAAGTTTATCTTTTTGTTTACAGAAAAAGTGTAAACTATCCGATATTCTCCTATAAAATATATAGATACATATTATTTTAACTCTTCTTGTACTAAACCACGACGCGTTTTTTTTTATGTCAATCGCTATATGTTTTATTTGGCTGACCATTCGACTCGTTCGCTAGGCTAATGAGGTTTGTGACATACAACGTGATATCATGTGAATAGGGTGCAGCAGCAAAATTGAGAATTAAAATTCACTCGGGTAGTTTCTTAACAAGGAAGGAAACGAATGATTCTGCTCTTATAAATTAAGGATTTATTCTAAGCGCTTTTTATTTTTTCCAGTAAGCTACAAATTATTACAGCGTTTTTCTTCCATCGTAATATTTTTTTGATATGAGACTTAAACCAATGTTTTGTTGAAAAGTATACAATATCACAATGTGGGAAAATAGTACTGAAATATAGATACTCGAATAAAAATAGATCAGTTCATTTATTCTCTTAATTGAGATACAATATTATAGCATACTGACGGGCACCCGTGACTTCGTTCGCGTATATGAATATAATGAAAGGGATGTAAAGAGGTACTTAAATCATCTCATTTGAGTACCTCTTTATAAACCACGTTTGTTGTTGCATTGTCTGGCTGTAAAATAGCCAAGCTACTACGCGAACTTACTCTAGAGCATAGCGACATAGAGTTGACCATGGGAAAAACAATCGTAGCGCAAGTCTACTCCAGCTCTACTTAAGGATTGCCCTTGAGCTTTGTTAATTGTCATGGCGAAACAAAGCTTTAAAAGAAACTGTACACGTTTAAACTGAAAAGGATAGTCTGACAGAATTAAAGGGATACTTGGTATGAAAACTGTTTCTTCCAAACCAGGGCCAGAAATAATAGTAGACTCTATTACATTGGTTTGTAATGTTTTAACCTGTAGCCGAGTTCCATTACACAATTTTGGTGGTTTTAAATTTCGAATAAGCATCACTGGTACCCCCACTTTTAAAGTTAACTCATGAGGAGGGATTCCTGAAGGGTTTGGAGAGTGGAAGTTCTCGACAGGATAATTAACCGCATTTTCTTGGTCTATGACTACAACTATTGAGTAGTATGCTAATTGTGGAGCAGTAATTTTTTCCAATAAAGCTAGATTTATTTCATCTGCTGTGCTATTTTTTGGAGTTAATATAGCTCGTTCTTTAAACCAAGAAGCGGTTTTATTTTGACAACTTTCGAGGAGACTAAATAATTACGAAATTATAGTGGCAGATTCATGGTTTAAAACTATTTTTTGGGTTTTTCGCCTTAGAAAATTGGAAAAAAATAAAAAAATAAAATATATTTACCTTATAAATTGAATAGATAGTCTTAAGTTCTGGGTCCACTAGGAAGGTACCCGAGGGACGACACTGAAAAATGTTTTTTTTCTGGACGTTTCGGGGGAAAGTCTACCCCCGTCTTCAGCAAAGCTACAAATAAAATACTAAAAGCAGAATATTTCTTATGTTTCGTATCAGAAATATAACCAGAATGGCTAATCTCTAACAAAATAGAAGACTATCTATTCAATTTATAAGATAAATATATTTTATTTTTTTATTTTTTTCCAATTTCGAGTACACTATAAACATTTAAGGGAAAACTGAGTTTGGAAGAGTAACTTCTTATCGAACCTATTGTACATAATTGTATTATTTAAGTGGTAGTTTCACCCCTTTGAACACCCTGTATGAATTTATAAAAAATCTTAAAATACGTAAAAAAATAAATTAAAAAACACGTGTTCAAGCGTTTTTCCGAAAAACTGACTGTTTTTTAAATAAAAAATATTAAATTCCAATGGGTTGCTTTCACCCCATTGGAATTTAAGTGTTGAAAAAGCTCTTCTTATCGAACCTCTACACCCTAAAATCAATCTGTGTGCCAAAATTCAGCCTTTTACCTCAAGTGTTTTGAGCTGAAGCGTGATAAAAAGTCAGTCAACTAAGTCTTTTATATATTAGTATAGAAGTATAGATATAGATAATGTTGTTGGGAATTACATTTGATGGTTATTTTCGGTCGAATTGTTCCACATTGCAGTATTTTCCGATCTTTGTAAAACACATTTTTTTTATCTTGAACATATAACGTCCGTCTATAACATATCCTAATCATTTTTTTCGCTATACCAGATATTCGCGAAAACTGTCAACATCCGTAAAAAAATGTTCAGGGCCTTTTTTGTACGGAGCATCTTAACCTTCAATGTTTCGGCTATTTGCAATATGTTCCCAGATATCCACCAAGAACGAATTTTTGCAAATTTGAATCGATTTTTTTCAAAACCGCGTGCGAGTTTCGTGGTAATCTTTCGATATTGCCATAGAGAGCACCTATATGTATAGTATTTGTCACGACCTAAGAAAGTGAGTTGCCTACTGTCAAAATAATGAATGGGATGGAACAAAATCATTAAATAACCCTTGGGCTCTTCATAAGTTCCTGGACGTAGCAGGGTCGTATTTGATAGTAAGGCCTCATGGATAGAAAGAAAGATATTATACCTCCCTTTCGGTGTAATATTTTATAAGCGTCTTCGCGTTTAATATAAAGAAGTCTAAGAAATAATTTTTATTTTATCTCAAGCCTTATAGAGAAGTGTGTATTATAAACTTCAGTGGACATTTTAAGGTCCGCTGCCCTTCGAGTCAGAAGTCGCAAATGATTGCCCGTTGCGGCAAAACTGGTAGTTAAAAGTGTTAGTCGAACGAGGCCACGAAAAGTACTTTTCATTGAAGGAGACATCAGTTTTCACAAGCATCCCCAGAAAGTACAGCTTGTAGAATTGTGAACAATTCAATACAGCCTAAAAAAACGAAAAGATAGTGGTGTACAGAAATGTATTGATTTCTGTCAAGAAAATTTTATCCGTCGTAAAAATTATGAAATGTATGCAGAACAAAAAGTTCCCACGTCACTTTCACGAAGGCTGTCCGAGGATGGTTGAGACATGACATAAATTGTTCCACAGCTTTGTGGCGTACTCTATACATCTAGAGTTTTTATACAAAAAAAATAGACAAAAGGCAAATTATAATGGAATCACAATCAATGTGTTGGAAAAATAAATGGTATGACACCCACGACACACCCAGTAAAGAATGGATTGATACATCCAAAAATGCTACACCAATGCTCCGTCAAATAAAGGTAAAAGAATTACTATTTAACATCCGAGGTCTGAAGAAGGCTGAAGAATGTCTATTTTTAGCAGCGAAGAATATGTCAGATTCAAGTTTGGATTATCATTGTGATAACATCGCTGAAGTTTTTGAAGATTGATTTAAAAATGAATTATTAACAGCAGTATTGTCACGGATAATCCATCGTGTCATAGTCGCCAAGTGAATAAGGTACCAAGTTCAACCAGCTCAAAAAAGGACATACAACCCCTTTTGTGTGAACGTGACACGTATTTCCACGAAAGTTATATTGTTAAACCACTGTTAAAATTTTAAAAAGTTGCAATTTTACAAAGCAATATGTTTGTGATAACATCAGGTCACGAAATAATTCCGCTTCCACAATATTATTTTATCTGTAATGCGCATATGGCATAAAATGAAGTCTAATAGGCCAGCTCACAATAATACCCCTACTTGAAAGAGTAGTGTGATTGAGTTAATAAAGACCGAAGCTAAAAATGTAATTGTTGAAAATTAGAGAAACTGTATTCAACATGTCAAAAAAAAATTGAAAACTGATATAGATGTATTTATATAAATATAAATAGTTCAGAACCTATATATATATATATATATATATATATTTATATTTATATATATGTATATTTATATATATGTATATTTATATATATATGTATATTTATATATATATTTATATATATATATATATATATATATATATATATATATATATATATATATATATATATATATATATGCATTTGTTTAACTACTTTATTGGGTGTTATTTACTATAAAATTCAACTTTCTTATGACGGTTAAATTTTAAACCTAATAAATACAAATACAATCAATTATAGTGCGGCTCTGGAGAGGCAGAGGCAATATAGCTAGGTCACTTCCTTAGATCGTGAAATATACTATAAAAGATGGTCCACTAACCAATTTTTTTAAGAGCGACCCCAAATCACTCTTAAGTTACTGGACTAATATTTGTTCCGCATTATAAATTTTGAAGCTTCTCTTTTTTTACAGCATCAAGATTCCTATTGATAACGTTTTGAAAAAAAATAAAGTATAAGAATATTTAAAATCCAGAGTTAGGTATAAAGTTTCTCACAAAAGAATTTTTGTTACTAATAACTCTTCATGAGTATTTCTACTCGTTACTTCAGTTCAGTGGCGGCTCGTGGAATTTGATATATTTTGCACAGTGCATTTGAATATATACCATTTATATTACTTGCTAAATTAGTAAAAAATTAAACATTATAAAAAGTTTAATAATAATCTTGAGTTCCTTGAGATAACTTATTCGCCTTTTATGTCTAGTTACATATGTGTTTGTAAATCAAATCGATTCTTCTATTCTTGTGTTGGGGTGAATTTTTTTAGGAATATCTACTTATGCTATAACGTGTGCATATATACCATTTTTACAAAGTAATAAACACCATAAAAACCTCGATACAAACTTACCAGAATAATTAGTCGTAATGAATAAGTAATATACTCCAAAACTATATACAGTAAAAGGAGGAATATTTTACACTGAACTGCGGTATTTGAATTCTAGTCTTCGTTCTGCGTGGAGGCCTTCAGCGTTTTGGTTAGATCTAAATCGGGGAGAGGTCTTCCAAGCTCCTTGATTTGAAGTTTTTCCTCGGGCGATCGCGTAGAAAAAGGTTTCACTAATAGAATGTTTATTTTGTTAATTTTGCCTCGACCCAATAGGTACCTAGGTATTTAATTAAATTAATTAAACTTTAAAAAACTCGGAAAATGTTCAACTTATGTGTACTGACTCGCCGCGATGCAATTACGCGAAACGCCAATATCTCACTAAAATAAAATATGCAAAACCTTACCAAGCCGCTCAATCAGGAGGCCCCGTTTTTACGAATTTTCACAGTGAATTCTGCATGCAGAGCGTGACCTCGCATAATCTTCTCCAATATATCCAGCAGGGCCGGTTAGCGATGTGCTCGGACAGTCGGAGCGACCACGACGGCAGACGGAGAGTATATCTGTAGGAATAATAGGTACTACGCGTGTTTTTTTCGTCGGGACCCAGCTACACGATAAGAAATAACTTATGCATTATTGTTTAGTCATTTGATCCGAAAATTATTGAAATTAAACCTATTTAAAAAAAATAGGATTTTCAGTGGTCGGAATATTTGGTGGTAGTGCCACGGCCTTTCGGCCTCTTATGACAAGCCGCCACTGCTTCAGCTACATACTTTTTACTCCTCTTTTGCTTATTTTGTACAATGGTTCCATTTTTCGTATGTATTTTTTGAAATATTGAATTTTAATGTATCGTATTTTTAAGTGAAGAAATTATATTTGATTTATTTATAAGATTTTACGCATAAATTGTTTGGTATGCATCCTTTCTACATGTTGCTTGTATACTATTTACCATAGATTTCTTATGTATTGTTCTCAGTATTCTTGTTTATAAACCGTAAGGAACGCTTAACGAAACACTCGTTTGACAATTTTTTGGAAAGTGTTTTGTAACAGTGGAAACGATTTTGGCCAGAATATTATTAAAATCACAAGCTTCTGTTACGCAGTAAACACGAAAACCCCATTTATTACGGAGATTATCGGACAATAAACTGTCGAGGACCAGTGACCACACCTCGTTTGGAGACACGATCACTTTCTTTGCTAGGCCATCATTTGTTTTTTTGCTTTGATGTGCCACCAAATATACTGAGTGTAATACCGAAAGGCATATACAAATTCGCTTTAACAGCATTCATATAATACATACATATTTTCTACCTCTTAATTACTTATTTTAAAAATAAATATTGATTTTTTATATTGGTCACAATATTTTTATCATTATGAATATTTAAGAGAAATTCATAGTTAGTTTAATTAGTTAATTCGCAATGAGAAAGCATTTAAAGAAAGAGAAAATAGTCGATTTCATTCCTTCTAAGACCTCTCATTTTAAGTATTAAAAACACTCAATTAAGGGTAAAATGGGGGTTAGCTCCAGATTATTGTGGTGAAATATGTCAGATATTACTGAAACTGAATTAATAGTACTTAGATTCGATAATGGTTATAAATCAAAAATGATTAAAATATATTTGGGGTCTAAACGGATTTGTCCTAATTTGAGTAGAATCACTCTATACCAATGTGCCTATTAATTAAGTATTCAAATTCAATAATGATAACCACATTTCACCATAAAAATCATTCTGGAAGAACAAATTGAAGCATGTCTCACATCAATATATTTCATTTTTCAAGGAACTTTTTATGAGTAAAACTCGGGTGCGGTCATGGGATCTTCAGTGTCACTTGTGGTATAATATATAATGTAATATTCCTGGAAGCACTTGAGGAAACTGTTTTATCGTTGTCTCCACCAGAAGCCACAATCGTGTTTCACAAATTTAGATAACACTTTTGTCATATGGCCTCTTGACTAGGAAAATCTTCTCGTATTTCTTGATCAACAACACCTACTCTACAATATAAAAGAGAATAGAGAATAGTATCTTAGGACATTAGGTATATGAACAACTAACACTTACTAATAGATACCTAAATGCAATCTGTTATTTACTTCTTGGTTTTTGTTTTTAAAACCCTCGAGATTCATGATCAAAATTTTCACGTTCTCTACAGTCGGAAACAGAGAAACTTACCCAAAATGTAAGAGTGAATGCATGTGGTACTGAACACCACACTAACATGGTGTACGAGGCAAGAGATTTCTATCAACCCTAATAAAATGGTTCTAGTCCCCTTCACAAAGAAAAGGAATCTGGAAAGACTTCGACCACCTTCCTTACGGGGACAGGTGATGCCATTTTCAGCTGAAGTGAAATATTTGGGACTTGTCCTGGATAAAACGCTGAACTGAAATGCTCATCTGAATAAAATAATTCAGAAAGCTAAACTATCTCTGTGGACCTGCCGTAGAATCTGCGGAAGGTTATAGAGTATGAGACCACTACAGCTATCTTGGCTCTACCTAACGGTCATAAGACCAATGATATCTTATGGTTCTGTAGCCTGGTGGAGCAAGGGACAACAAAGTGTTGCCCAAGCCAAGCCGAGTGTACTGAAGACACAGACTTGCTTGTCAATTACAGGAGCGATTCGCTTCACTCCCACAGCGGTCATGGGACTCCTTGTGAAATTTCCACCACTCCACCTATTTATAGAAGGGGAAGCAATGAGGACAACATACAGGCTACACCATGTCATCAGCAGGGTGGTGGATGGCACGAGTCACATGGAATCATCCAATATGCTGAAAGTTGTGAAAAAACCATTACATGTTGGGAATGCCATCGGACCTGTTACCAAAAACTGTTAGTGCACAACAACCCTACTCCGTGATCTTCCCAGGGAGAGAGGAGTGGGATCCCATTAATCTGATCTACTGAAAGGAGAAATGTGTCTTTTCACAGACGGCTACAAAACCAATAAAGGTGAATGAACTGGAATCCATGGGGTAATGCCGAGGGTAGCTCTGTCAGTAAGCCTGGGCAATAACACCTCAATATTCCAAGCAGAAGTTTATGCTATCGAATTGTGTGCTAGAATGTTGCAGGACCAACAAATAACACATAAAACGATAAAAATTTTCTCGAATAGTCAAGCGGCACTTAAAGCACTTGAAGCGAGTCATTGTACATCCAAAACAGTTTGGAACTGCCAAAAGGCACTTGTTGGCCTAGCGAAGCTACAATAAAATCGCTCTTATTTGGATACCGGGACATGTGGGTCTGGAGGTAAATGAGCCTTCGGAGCTAGCAAAGAAAAGAGAGAGACAAGATTCCTGGGACCTGAACTAGCTTTAGGGTAAGTTTAATCCACTCACTTTAAACCTAACCTAACCTATATACCACTGAAGCAGATAATAAACGGACATTGATAAAATACAATAGGACGCCAAAAGAAGTGTAGTACTACCATTTATACACGGAACCACGGACAAGATTGCAATACACATAAGGAAATTGCGATCGCTGGAGGATCTTATTCCTTTTTAAATAGGAGCATATGCAATTCCTTGTTCTTGTAATGATTTGTACATAAAACAAATTGGACGATCTACATCCATTGGGCTTAAGGAAAATTCATGATGTATTAGAAAAAAACAAATTGCGCTGTAGTTAATCACCAACATTCCACTGAACATGTCGTAAATCTAAAAGAAATCATAGTTCTGGCATCGCTCTCGGGATTCTATAAACGGAAGATTATGAAATTTATAACATTCTAATAATTTCATAGAGAAATGGGCCACTGTCTACGTTACACATGGAAACGTATCGTTAATTTAGGTATAAAGATCTCTGAAGTTGTTTGGTGCAATCGAAAGTGAAACGTCGGTAAATGATTCAATTTTATTTTAGTCTTATTCGAAGACCCTATTGAAATTCGATGACAACTTTAGTTTTACATTTACAGTTATATATTTACAAACTATAGAATAAAAAGTGATCCCTTATCCCAAGATTTGTGTGAATATTTACAAATTGCTCCTTTACGAGGTTTGTAAATAAAATATATAAAAAGAATTATAAATTATTAAAACTAAAACGGATATTAAATTAAAATAATCATATTATGTAAGTTTAAATAAATGAGAATCAACTTATGTTGTGTTGTTTTTCGATAAAACTCGCCAACATTCTGAATTTTCGGCAATTTAAAAAAAAAAATGTGTTTCCATATTTTAATTTGACACTGGAAGTAGTTTCTTTAATTGGGTTTATTATTTCAGTGCTATTGGTTGATTTTTTTTTCTTGATGCTTTTTCGCTTTACCGAATGTAAACAACCCTGACTTATGCTATCCATTTCTGATAAATTGGTGGTCCAAATATATTTTCTTAATATTTTTTTTATTTTAAATGCCATTTTGTTGAAATAAAAACATGAATGGGTCCAAAAAAAGTGTTCAAGCTGAAGCAAAGTTTATCCAGTTTTTACATTTATTACAAAATATTTTTAAATTGGGTCATTTATTAAGTTAATACATATATATTTACTTTTTAATAAAAACAAAACTGAGAAGACACTTTTTTTCTTTCCATACGTCCTTTCAAAAAATAAATAGAATGTTTTTATTAAACTATTGAAATAACCAAATAAAGCCCAAATTGTAAGGTAGCATAAGAAAACAATTAAATACATTCTTCATCCAAGGATTCCATTAATAATAGTGCAGTGATAGTTTAATTCAGATTTGCTCACATTCAGTTATCTAGGCGAAAAAGCATTAAGTAAAAAAAATGAGAAAACTTTTAAGGCAACTGATAGATTTGAAGTCTGGTATACAGGTATGAAATCATGAATACTTTTCCAGTGGTTTTTTTTGTATTTTTTTTAAACAAATGTCAGATTTGCCAGGCAGGATAAATCACGTGACTAGCTTTTTTATTTTCATTTTATCTTATTTTTTAATCAAAAATGTTCTAAAAACTTAAATTTTTGTAAGATCAGTTATTAAAAAAAATTCTATATGATGGGAGCTTTTCTGGTCACACTGTAGTTCTAGGCTACACAATAAATGAAATTATTAAATAAGTTGTAATATTGGGTGTCTTTTAGATTCTTTTAGCAGTATCCATTTTTACAATGATTCTAGCGACGATGCTTTTGCTCTCTGCTCCAATATGTAATCAGCCTAAATCAAGTCCTTGATTTGTTTTGTAGTAGTAGTAGTTGTTGTATTGTAGAATTGCTATAGTATGAAATTTGGAAGTGTCCCAAATATTAAATATTATATATTTTATAATAGAATATATCTTAAAAGCAAATAGTTTTTTAAGGAGCCACCCTGTAGTGCGTCAAGGCGTGCCCCCATAAAAAAATAGAGGCCGCCAACTCGCTAATCCTAATTTGTCAACTCGATAATTTTGCGGTTCGCAGACCGCCTGGCAGTCGCGCTTTCTCCTGCGTCCTTCTTTTTCCTTCGACGACGCTGGACGATCTGAAAGCGAAAGTCGTTGCTGATTTACGGATTTTACGGGTGTGTGCGCCTCTACGCTTTTTTTTTGTTTCGTTCAGTTTTTTTAGGAAATTGAACCAATTATCTATGCCTGATGGAGATAAATGAATTGTTCTCTTTCAGTGGAATAATTATTGTGGAGTGAGAAATGCCGATTCCGTAGCTGCAGTTGTAAAATGATAAGTTTATAATAATATTTCTCTATACCCTATGTATTTTTTTATTGTATGTACACCGATTACTCCGGGATGGGTAATGGTTTCATCAATTTAAATTAATTTTTCAGAAAGGTTTCAGGGTAGTGGCGGATTGGTCATGCAGTAAGCATATTGAAAAAAAGAAAAAAAATTAAAAATGGCGAAATAGTGCTAGCAAATTTGCCGCGCATCTTGTATATAACCCAGTTATCTCACCAAAAATCTCGATTTCTCGACTCCTGGCAATAGGGCTTTAATAAATCGAACATTTTCTGAAAAGTTAAAGCATTACCTTTCGTTGCATATTCCATACATTCCTCATCAACATCATCAACAGTTATTAGTTATTATCGGATTATTAGCTTTTTGGGGCAATGTCATGGAATCGCACTTTGAGAACAGCTTTTTTTACTTCATCTAAAAAAATACACACTACTGATCCAAAACCAATAAGTAATTATTGAAAACTGTAAGATGCAAGTCCTTTAAACAGTAACACCCGTATTCACTAAAGAGGTTTAAATTTAGACCAGGTCTAACTTGACAGTTATAGGTTTAAGATGACATTTTTAACAATTGAACAATTAATATTTCTAACTGACACAATTACAAAATGACAGTCACATAAGCGAAACATAACTGGCGCACTAAGAGTTTTAAGTATCATGGCAACTAGACCTGTTCTATCTGTTAAACCTTTTTAGTGAATACGGCGGTAAATGTTTGGTGCGGTATTATTTGTGATATGGTCGATATTTTTTGACAAATCTCTTATCTAGAGACATATATTTAAATCTATTGGTGGATGATTGTTAAGATCTTTATCATACTGTTGTATACTGTACTAGTAATAAATCATTTAAAATTTCCCAATATGGATTGACCTGCGCTTAGTCCAGGACGCCTTTAGATTTCTTATCGTGGGAAAATTAAAATATAAAGTGTATAAAAATATCTTACCACGTAGATAAACTGAACACAAAATAAAAAAAGAAGTCAATAATATAAAGGAAACTAGTGCAGTAAAGACCGCTATTAGAAAGATAGAAATAATTTATACAACATGCATAGAAATGCAAGGGGATCATGTCGAAAATATGTTATAATTTACGATCACTTTAAGACTATATTTTATTTAAATATGTCTCAAACTTAATAAATGGTGTTGTTTAAAACATTGATAGTTTTATTGATCTCCAGTTTATGACCATTTTAAAATATATCTTTAAGGTAAGAAACTAAGGAATAGTATTGTTTTTTATTTTCATTTCTAACAAATACATCTGAATTATTCGAATTAATGATATAGCTGCAAATAAAACTATGAAAGTATAAAGAAAAATTGTGATATTTTAAAAACCGTTGATTCTGGATATGTTACATATGTATATGACATTGTACAAAACAAAAACTGATTTTCAATAAGCCAAAATATACATATTAATTTATTAAGCTTTATTAAACACCGTGTATATTATTAAGTAATAACTAAGGCAATAACCTTATGAAAAAATTTAATTTTTTATTAAGTCATATTGTAATATGAGTTGGCAAAATTTAACTTTTAGTAGTTTTTTTTTACAAAAAGGCGAATATGATTTACTCTGTATAGACAAAAACGTTATAAAAGTTATGATATAAACGTAACTCTTCCCCTTTTAGAGATAATGTTACCATAAGACAGCCACCTTGTACAAATTTTACATTATGTTATGAAGCCGTGCTGATTTAAGGGAACATGGATAAGATAATTTGCATATTTATTCATCAGGAAAATCTCATCTGAACTTTAAACGTTAAAAAAACAGTGTACTTTTATTTTTAGAAACAATTTTTTTGGTAATTTAGTCTCCAGTATTATTGGATTCGTTATTATGTAGCACCAGTAGTAGGTGTAGAGAAACGCCACTGAGGCTATTACTCACCGTTATTTTGAAGAGACGGTAATTCACACAGTACAAAAAGTACGAGGTATATACTTTCAATCACTTCGTTCACTGCCTGATGTTTAATTTTCTCTTGTCTGTTTCCTGCTTCGGCTTCCTGTAGTTAGCCGACATAATTATAGCGGTTGTTTCCAGATTTCAGAATGAATTATGACTTTTATTTTGTAATTAAAATGTGGGTCAATTATCGTATTAAAAATGTGCAGACACAAATTTAGCAAACAATGACAATTAGTTTGAATTAATTTCCTCTTAGTCTTTGGGAACAAGTCTTATATAAAAGATGTTACACTAAATTTAATAAATTAGAACTGAAATTAAATAATCATGCCTAAAGTTCTGTATAAAATGAGTGTCTTGACTTGAAGTTGTATTGTTCCAGTGTACTAATTCAAGATCTCCTTCCTCTTTCAAAGCATGTTAACAGAAACTTAAGCCTGAGAGATAATTTTTAGACAAGCTTTTTACTGTATCTTCTAGAAAAATGAAAAACGAATGCATATACATTTTTAATTCGAATTATCACCTAATTAATTCTAAACTAAAAATGTTGAAATATTTGTATTTAAAGACTATTTATTATTAATTCAAAACTCCTTATTCAGTGGACATGTAAATAATACTTATAAGGTAAAACATCTAACACATCGCCTGGAGCCTTGAAAAACAGTTGGTGTTCTGAAGCTGTTTTCCTATCATGCAATGACAAATTATCACGATAGTATTTAAGTGGTTTTACCCTATTATTTACCTTTTAAACAGACTCTTTTGACCTCATAACAGGAATTTTCGATATGAAATTTTATGTCCTGTATATTTGTTGAACAATATTTTCTCTAGTCTGAAAATAATAAGAAGTATAATGTGCCTATATTTGTCTGCAATAGTTTTCTAGAATATCCTTAATAGTGGAGTCAATCTACGGGAAGCCATTTTTTTTGGTATTTTTTTTATATTGGTCGAATCGGAACAAAAAAAACCCATGACTTAAAGAATTTATTTTCTCGATCAAAAGGTGTGAAAAGATAAATCTAATGGTCGCTTATAATAAGCATGCCAAATCTTTAGGGCCTTTGTATTTAATAGAACGTTTAAAAACTGCAATATAGTTGAAAAATTAAAGCGTCTGTAGTTTTTGTGTAAACCGCCTAAACTGAATGTTTTTTTTTTTAATAAGAAATACTAATCTAATTTCTTAATAAAAGAAAAAATAAATATTTTGAAAAAATAGTTTTTTTTTATTTTTTAAATATTTATTTTTGTATTTAAATGTAGAGATAAAAGCGATTATACTCAAAAGGAAATCAAAAAGTGTATTTTCAAATATAGGAATTATAGCTAATAATTTTTTTTTAGTAAATTAAATTTTATTTTATGTTTAAAATTAACATTTAATAATAATCTTTTTTATTGAACAAAAAACATTGTTTAAAAATTAATTAAAGTTCATTTCATTCTTAAATAAAATAACAATTAAAAATCTTTTTTTTTTTTAATTAAGCATTTGTTAATTATTTGGTTTTACATTTAAATACCTATAATCGCTTTTTTCGACATTAAATTATAAAAATAAATATTTAACACATAAAAAATATCTATAGCCATATATTTAAAGAAATCAAACATTCACCTTACCCGGCTTACACAAAAACTATGGGCGATTTAATTTTTAAATTAAATTACAGTTTTTAATAGTACTCATAGAAACAAAGACCTAAAATTTGGTATTGCTTTTTAGTGACCAGTAGAAGTATCTTTTCACGAGTTTTTATCCAAATTCATTAAACGCAACTAGAATTGTGAAAATGTGGTTTCTGTTTTGTACCTTATGTGTTAGAGTTCTGAAATCAACTCGGTCGAAAATTTAAAAACATAAAAAAAGACTTTTTTTGTTTCTTGGATTTAAAAAATTGTCAAGAACGCCATGTAAAAAAATATATGGCATCCGGTCGTTGGGCAGTGCAAAAACTCACTAGAAAATTTCTAATTTTCTAGGAGTCATTGCATCACATGTCAGGTTTAGAGACCATATCTTTTTTTTCTATTTTTGCAAAAATCGCAATTAATTATTCGGGTTCTGATATATTTAATATTTATAATTCAGTGCAAATGTAATCGAATAATTGTGTAGAACATTACTTTGGATGAAATATATCCCCATCTACCTACCAGTAATAGACAAAGTCAGAAAATTTGACGCCAATTTTAATTTTTAGTTCAATTACCAAAGAGAAAAATAATAATAACATTTTGAAGTTTACGTTATTCGGGCGTCAATTTATAGTGTTGCAAAAGATTTAATAGTTTCTTACTCATCAATTCAAAAAATTAGAAGAAATAGTATGCATATTTCCAAATATAAATTGGGCAATTTTTAAAAGAAAGATATGCTATTCAAAGAGTTTGATGCTACGAATTGTTACTCTTCATAACGCAAGACAGAAATATCGCTCCCTAGTTAAGTTCTTATCAAAAAATATCGGCCCAATAACTTTATTCTCAATAAGTCCAGCCCAAGCATAAATTTTTTGGGGCCACTGAGTATAATTCTTCCCACATTCAATGAGGATTTCTATCTGCTCAATAACGGCAATTTTGTCGATTAACATGGCCATGTAAGGTAAACGTAACTTCATCAGAAAATCAATAAATTGATCGACTTACCTGAAATGAAAAGCAAGCTAAATCATCCGAGCTCACATTTTAAACATTTTTATAATACTTACGTTGTAGTTAGTAGATGGGGTAGCGGACGGCGACTCACAAATTCAAAGAAAGAAAACAATTTCTTATCATCCGCTTGTTCAGGCAGGTGGGGGTGTTACGTTACTCATTACATTGTTACGTGCTCAATGTGAATAGATCTTTAAGGGAGATGTTCCCAAATTAGGCAGTAAAAATGTTCGAAATGTGAGTTCGGATAATTTAGATTGCTATTCTTTTCAGGCAAGTCGATCAGTGTATCATTATCCTTCGTTTAGAGAAATAAAAAACTATCTATGAACCACAACCCAACATTAGAGTTATCGTTAGCTTTCATTAATGGTAACCATTTTTCTCTTTAAAAATATTTAATGTTCATCCATCCTACTAACTGACCTATTAGGGAAGCAAAATAATTTATTTTACATTTTTTTCCCATTAGTTGCTTTATGTTGTCATAAATGTTTTCTTTTTTAAGTTAAAAACTTCAGGACCAAAAAAGGGTTAAATGGTTTGAATTGAAAGTAAAGCCCAAAAATGTTATTTCATGTTATATCTAAGTTTATTGTGGATCCTAGAGAGTCTAATAATTTTATTGTGTTAATATACATTTTCCTTAATTGAAGTGATGTGAAGATCCTATGTCCAAAAGATCATCTAAATAAACTACAGATATGTAACCTCTTAATCTTAAATGATAATGTACAGATTTTAATAATTTAGTAAAAACAAATAGTGCAATATTAAGACCAAATGGGAAAACATTAAATTCATATAACATTTTGAAATCTTAAGATATTTTTTATAATTTACATCAATGGTACTTGGAAAATATGAGTCCTTTATCATGGTGACATGTTGTTATAGCACCCTTTTCGAAAAGCTCTAATGGGGTAATCTATATATTTAAAACACTAAGCCATATTTTTCAGCAAGTTCTTGAGAGAGTTGTACTGCACCAATTTACATAGATTTTTTTTAATGATCGTCTGGTTACCGAGGCCTTATCAACATTAATTTTTGTATTGTTCTATTGCGTATTTTTTTATAAAACCAATAGGTTTTTCTTCAATAACATTTCTGGACGATGTGGTGAATGCGCCCCATATTCTTATAATTCCACTGGAAACTCATTGCGCCATTTAACGGAAAAGGCAGAACAAGGTCTGCCGGGCCAGTTAGTATCTAGGACTAGGACATGCATTGTTTAATGCTTTCGATACCCGATACTGCTTAATTTTTTCTAATTAGTCTTCACCATATAAATAACTGTCAATTTCTTGGCTTTCTATTTTGTTAATGGTGCGATTTGAGTTTGAAGTTTTTATTGATATCTAACCTCGCGAACTTCTTTTTGTTTTCTTTTAAAGCCCCTGCAGTTACCTCATTTAATATTGGAGGTGTTAAGACGCTACAAGTATTGGCACGGGGATAATGGTTTTTGTTTTTCGTCGGTCTAAGCCTTTTTTAATAAATGTGTCAAACGAGTTACGATTCCATCTGGCAATGCCCGCCTTGTTTATTTTTCTGCAAAGGATATACGCCGAACAGATTCTTGCACCACAGTGGGTTACAAAATAGAGGGATTTATATGTATTCCTGAAGAACATTCAAGCCCATTAATACCTAAGTTCAGATCTTCTGAAATATTATGTTGTTGGTGCATTTGAGCGGTTGGTACTACAATACTGGATCTGCTCTCCTCATCTGCAAAAAATGATTCCATGATAATCATCATACACAACAATACAAAATTTAAAACCATAAAAGTTAATTGTCCATTCCCATGAATGCCTAAATCCACTTAAAATAAACATAAAAGTTTTTCGTCCATTTATATGAATGCCTAGGACCTTTTAAAATAAAGCAAAATTAATTAACCATATAGAATTTTCAGCCATTATTAAGGTCCATCAATTTAATAAAACAGTAATTAAATGACTACAAAATGCACGTATATAATACATATAACCGCTTCATACTTATATATGTCTACTAACTTGAAGTTAATTTATCTGATGCCAAACTATACTCTTTTCCCAATTTTTCTTTCAATCGTGTCTATCTTCTTTTTCAGTTTTATAAATTTACAGTGTTTCTTTTCTTTTATATCGTTCGAGTGCACTTCACCTTGTCCTCTTTTTGGAACTATCCACTCATAAATTAACAATCAAAAACACCCGTCTTATTCCAAAACATCACTGAAAATACGGCACGCATACGGAATCTATTAGACAAGACAATATACAGACAGTCAGAGCTGGCTTAGCAAGCAGTGATAAGTGTTTTCTTTCTTTGAACGTATGAGTCATCGTGCGGTACAGTATATACTACAATGTAAGTAAAAATGTTCGAAATGTGAGCGGAGGATAATAATCTTAACGACATTTCTATCAATTAATTCCATCATCTCCTCACAAAACTGCAGTCTCCTATCTGGATTATCTTCTGCCAGGTCCTTTACGAGTTGTATTTTGTAAGACTGATTCTTGTATCCTTTAAGAATGTTTATTACAGAGGTCTGACGTATACCATTTTCTACTGGTAGCTACTTTAAGGCGATGAACGGATTATCTTCAGTTGTTACCAGTACATTTGATTTCATATTATAGTCGGTAACGTTCTCTCAATTTTACTTTTTGTACTTTCACTGGGGTAAGTCTGGTTGTTTTTTCTAAATAATCTAACCACGTCCTGTTAAGTTCTAGATGCATCTCCGTATCCGAGCATCGTTCATATTTCAGTACGATGAGTTTGTATTAAATGACGCATTTTAAACCTCATTTTGTACTCAATTTTGAAATACGGTAATAACAATATTTTTTAAGTGAACGCTTAAAGACAGTTAGGGTTTCAATTTCAATAATCAAACATACTTGATACATTCTTTAACTAGCCAAAAAATTTAATTAAGGAATTTTTCGCCCTAAGATTATTAAGAATGCGAAAAATTGATTTTATCTACTAGGTTGTTACCAGCAAGTCAACGGATAGTATCTCTGACAACTTTTAAAATAAATTTAATACTGGATCTGTATAAAAAATGATTTAAGGTGGAAAAGTTAAACCCGACACCAATATGCAACTTTAGACGTTTTTTAATAATATGACAAAAAAATACGGGGTTTCCATTAAAATAGATTCGAGAAGCTGACTATTTTTGGACTCACACTTTATACACTTACATTACTTCATTAAAGGCGTTCACGTGTCCGAGCAATTTTTTCAAAAATTTAGCAAAGTGATATTTGAGAATTTATTCCATGTTAGAGGTTCACACAGTTTCTATTATCTGTCCTCACAGATCACAACAGCAAAAATATTTCCGAGGCCAAAATAGCAAAAGCTTACTTATTTTATTATACTAATTAACTATCTGTTTAGCAAAAGTCTCAGTTTTTATAGATCCATGCTTATTATGATAATTTACCTACCTGCCCTTAAGTTTGGGAAAGTTTGATCATTAAATGAGAAATACCTGGATTTATTATACCAGCTGTACTTTATTTTTTTATTATTTATTTATGTTATATGCAGGTAAACCCTTTTTACCTGCATATAACATAAATCCTAAATTGTTATTTAGTGGTATTTCAACCACTAGGTAATCGAGAGGTGTTCGTATTTGAGAAATCAAGGTTTTGAGCAACATGTCGCGAGTTTGTGTAAATAAGCCAGATCGTTTTTGTTATATATGTGGTGAAGTGACTTTTGTGAAACAAAAACACTTAGCCTTTTAATAAAAAAGGCTTGCCAATTGTATTTTGGCTGCAAAGTTGGAGAGCAGGATAAAAATTGGGCTCCCCATAAGTGCTGCAACAAAGGTAAGTCCAACATTCACGGCTGCTAAGTCGGAAAAAGCGTAATATGCCCTTCGCTATTCCTATGATCTGGCGAGAACTGAAAGTCCACGTTGCTGACTATTACTTTTGTTTGACACCTCCCATCAAAAAAGGCTTTTCGGAGAAAAAAAACTGTGCGATACAGTATCCAAATTTACAATTCACAATACGCCCATTGCCTCATTGCCTGTACCTAATCCACATCAGGAATATACCGGGTAACACAAAACATAGGGTACACGCAATAATTTGTTTACCTTTTCAGATATCGCTTTGGAACTTAAGTAATTTATTAAAATGCGTATTGTGACGGATAATTGGATTATACAACATTTCCGGTTTAACCGGAAATGACCTAAACTTTAATATATTAAATGGAACCCTGTATATTTTTTTTCATACTAGTATTGTGTGCAAAATTCCCTTTCCAATGATGTTTCGCAGGTTATATTTTTCTTCCAAAATGGCGGCAATAAAACCGGTTTCATGAAAATCGTTATTTTCACCATATAACATATAAAACAAAAGACAGTGTCAAACTTCTGAGGTGACCTGATTAAATTGAAACTATTTAGGTTAGAAAAAGCATGTAAGCATGTTATATTCATTAATTAATGTAAAATAATTACTTTTAATTTAAATTTTCTGCCAAAATTTAAATTAGACCTTGTTTTACGTTTCCAATAATGTTCCACAAGTTATCTTTTTCTGGTTAAATGACAATAATATTTCGATTTTTCTTCCAGGCTACATACATTTTTTATCCGGGAAACTACTAAATCAGACTTTACCATTTTTATTAGTTAAACTATGTTAGATTTATTTATCCATAATTTTTAATAGACAATAACTAAGTCTTCTATTTTGTCTCAACATTTGTCAGATTTGTTTATAACATTTAAACTTAAATGACCAGGCCTAGGTTGACCAGTTTATACCCATACCTGTACAAGCAGTGTTAGCGATTCTAATAATCTAACGTCAATATTCCAGTTTATAGAAATTGGTAAACGTAACAGTTGATTATTATGAGCATTTTAAAATAATTTTCGTTTATATTAATATTAAGTTTAATTGTTTAATAATACTACAACTGCCAATAACCAGATAATGATGGCCGTATTATGCTACTTTGTTTTACATAGTCTACTACCATTGGCTTTATCTAGAAACAATTAAACTTTAAATTAATATAAGCGGAAATTATTGTAAAATGCTTATATCAATCAACTGTCACGTTTCAATAAAAATAAAATGGCCAGTTTACCAATTTCTTTAAACTGGAATATAGACATTAGAGTATTAGAATCGCTAACACTGCTTATACAGGTATGGGTAAAAAATGGATAACCTAGGCCTGGTCATTTATGTTCAAAAACAAATCTTGAGACTAAATAGAAGACTTAGTTATCGTCTTCTAAAAATGATGGGTAAATAAATCTAATATAGTTTAACTAATAAAAATGATAAATTTTGATTCAGCAGTTTCCCCGATTAAAAAGTATGTAGCTCGGAGGAAAAATCGAAATATTGTCGTAATTTAACGACAAAAGGATTAGCTTGTGGCACATTATTGAAAAGGTAATTTAACGTGAAATTAAGCGGATAAATAAAATATACAAGGTCCAATTTAAATTTTGCCAGAAAATTTACATTAAAAGTAGATAAAGTTTCGAAAAGGCGTAATATTTTGAAAAGATCACAATAATATGCTTTCAGGCTTTTTCTAACCCAAAAAGTTTCATTTTAATCAGGTCCCCTCAGAAGTTTGACGTTTTTCAGAAAACCGGTTTTAGTGCCGCCATTTTGGAGGAAAAATAGAACGGTTTTAAAGAGAATTTTGGACTATGAAAAAATATACAGGATTTAATATATTAGGGTTTAGGTCACTTCTTCACTTCTGTGATACATAATGCAATTATCTGTCAAAATATGAAAGGGAATTTTACACAAAATAGCGTGTACCCTATGTTCTGTGTCATCCGGTATACTGATGATGGTGATCAAACGGTAGTGCACCGGAAAATGTCGCCGGCCTATCAACCTCGGAAGACTGGCTCTCAGTAAAAAGCTGAAGTGAAAGTTCCTGTGTAGCGAACATGGAAAACAATTTGGTAGCCTGTAGGGACATTGAGGAATTAATGGCAGGTTTAAATTTGGACTATGATCCAAAAGACTGGAGACTTTTCATTGAATCCTCAAAAGTAAGTCTTAAAGCTGTGTCATTCCATAATGGAAACAAGTTGCCTTGAGACCCAATTGGTCATGCAGTCCACGTGAAAGAAAATAGCAATTTGAAATTGTTACTGGAGACCATACAATATGAAAGATATAAATGGCAAATTTACGGGGATTTAAAAGTTGAGGCGGTTTTGCTTGGAATGCAGGTAGGTTATACCAAATTCTGCTGCTTCCACTGCGAATGGGACAGTCGAGCACGATCAGATCACTACAGAAAGAAAATTTGGCCACCGAGAGAGTCAGGAAAGAGAAATGTAACCAGCGCGCCATTAGTTCCCGCTGAAACGATTTTACTACCACAACTTTATATAAATTTAGGAAAACTTTGTGAAGGCCATGGACCAAAAAGTCGTACTTTCAGTAATTTAAAAGAAAAGTTTCCTAAAACCGGTGACCGGTGACAATCAGTGACGATAAAATTAAAGACGGAATGTTTGTGTGTCCCCAGATTAGGAAAATTTTCAGAGATGTTCAATTCGATTCCATACTTGAAAGGAAGGGGAAAAACACTTGGAATGCCTTTAAAATCGTTGCAACAAATTTTTTGGGAAACATAAAAGCAAAAAATATTAAGACCTGATTGCCCAACTTGCTTTGTGTTACCAGAACCTAGGATGTAATATGTAATAGAAGATTACTTTCCGGAAAATTGTTGAGCTGCAAGTAATGAGCATGGTGAGGGGTTCTACCAGGGTATTTCAAACATGGAAAGAAGGTATCAGGGAAAATGGAACTGTAGAGATGTTAGACTACTGCTAGACTATTACGACAGATACCCCAGAAGCTGCTTCCAAAAGATAGGCTAAGAAGCAGCGCAAAGTGAGTGTCTAAACTTTAGATTTAATGATAAAAATGTGCTATTTAATTGCTTTTGTTGAACCAATAATATATTGTTATCTGTATTTTGTATGTTCATTGTATATACCTATAAATTAAAATTTTGTAACAAATAATTCAGTTTCTTTTTGCGAGCCAACTAAATTCTTTAATAGGTATTTTTTAGTACTTGGGTTTAGCTGAATCCTAAAAAAAAAAGTTTTATTCAAGAAACAAAAAAAGTTGAAATTTGTTCCCCAGTGTAATTTACCACAGGAAAAAAAAAACAATATATTGAACATATTACTGCTATAATGCTAACCTACTCATCTTCAACTAATGTTTTTTTTTTTATTTTACGTAGAAAATTATCAAGTGCCTATTTATTTACATTAGTTACATAATAAGCCCAGTTCAAAAACAACAAATAACAGTACGAAAACAGCATTTTGATGAGCCTTTTTGTGCTATTATTATTTAATTAATCCACCATTGTTAAGTTGTGACCAACCTTAACATAATCAAAATGAGGATTCATGACGCAGTGTTCAATGTTTAAACCATTATCGATTCACAATAGTGGAAGGTTTTTAGTTTGTCCAAGTCTTTAACATGTATTGCACATAAATTAAATTGTGTTCTTACTGCATTACATAAAACCTATGGTCAAAAAAATGATCAGTTTTATAAAGTTTTTTAAGAGTAAGTTTTTTTTTATTTAAGGTATTTGTTAGTTGTTTTATGTAGTTATCGATATATTTACTTAAGATTGTATAAAGGCGTCAGGAATTTTGAATATAAGTATAGCATGAGTGTTCATTACTCACTTAGCATTTACTATTTGGAGTCAAGAGTCTGGATAAGTCTTGATAAGGTCGAAAAATACTAATCTCTCTCTTTTTCAATTGCTTTTGATAAAACTTTTATTCCACGGAATATAAGATGGTTAAGTATAAGTTATTATGCATGGAATAAATGCTTAATTTTTTTTATATAAACTGTTTATTAACCTTGAATTATCTTGTTGCAATTTTGAGATTATCCTCCGAGTCTAGCAGTTTGATATAAATACGGGCATGGTCAATATTTTCATCACCACAAAGATATAATTATGTACACAGCCACAACGTTTAATGAGAGCGTAAATTTTGCTACAATATTTGTTTTCTCAATTTTTCCAACTGATCTGGATGTGTTTATGTTATTGATCAGGTCAACTCTGTTTCATTACTTACCAATGAGTTTTTAAATTATATAATACATCGTTTTCCTTTATTTTAAAGCTTCAGATAATATCATACCTTTCAAAGATCATAAAGGTCTACTAATATTTACCTTTATAGGCTCTAAACAGAAAAAATGCCCCAATATTACAGTAATATAAAACAATATCTACAATAAAATTGGTCTAGCTAATCTACTAGATCCCACTCATGTGTGAAGAATACTACCTGTTGAAAAAAATTATAACCACCACAATGAAAGGATTAAAACATCGAAGATCTATTTTTGGCAAATTAGTCTACAATTGCATTTATTTACTTGACACCTATGTTTTAATCACTTTAACGCTGTATTTAGTTACAAATTGGCCCCTTACAGGAACTACTAGACTATCAATATAAAGGAAAGCTTTGCAGAATTCCAGAAAGCAGAAGAAAAAGCACTTGAAAAATAAGCATGTGTTACAGGACTAGTTTTGCCAGGTGTATTCCAAATTTAATAGCCCATGATCATAGATGTTAATTGAAATATTAATACAGGGAGCTGTATATCAGAAATTATAGAAATTATTAAAAAATGTAATAATAAGTATATTGATAAGTATATATTGAACTCTAACGTTCCACAGATACTCTATCGCAAATTCGAATAAAACAAAACACGTGCAATACTTGTATGTGTGACTAATATTCCGTCATTCAAGTGCGTGTCTTATCGAACGTATAGTTTAGATTTAGGACTTACTTATGAGTAGATTTTTATACTTTTTAATAATTGATGTTAACTGGCTTTCTTTACTTCTCGAAAGCAAGCCCATCTTGGTTTAGATCTATCAATGTCTTATTTATCAAATTACTGGTTACACTTCCTATTTTCGTAATAAAGAGTTTCCCATAACAGAATATACTTTAATGCTATTGAAATGAATGTGATTGCTTATCACAATTTTTTGTTTATTTTTAAGATTAAAGAAGACTAAACTAGTTGGGAAATGTAATTCTTATGAATTAAAAAACTGTAACTATGTTATTTGTTTTAGGAAAATCTGGAGCACGGATAGCCCCTAAGAGACCTCAGACCTCCCCAGATCACGGCATTGTATCACCAGCATCGACAAGTCCCCCCACAAAGGTAATTAGGTAGTATGTATAAAATGCTCATAAAATGAAATGATTATAATCGCAATTTTTACTTTAAAATTACTATTGCGGCATGAAGGTTGCAGTTTATATTCGAAAACGGGAATATATAGCTCGTAAAGAAAAACATTTCCATGTTTTGATTTTGGGCAGTAAAGATGCCTCGTGCAATCTCAGGCAAAACGTAATTTCAATTTGACTCGGTCTATTTCCAAGAATCATGATTTTTTAAAAGGTAAAAACTAAATCAAGTACCTATCGAACACTTATTTAATCGATGATTGCTAAATATGTAATAATAATAATATATTTTGCCGTATTTTAAATGAGAAATGGGATATATGTTTATAAAAACTTAAACACTTAGTGTCGTAGTAGTAGTAATTGTTGGGGAAGTCTAGAGAGCTGACTGGTAGGCCTATACGGCTCTTTCAGACTACCCCAGATCCTCCCTCAACCACCACCTGCTACCAGGTTTTCATCCTTGAATCTACCTGTCCTTCCTATATAACCCTAGATATCTTTCCAGAGGAACATACATCCCTATAACTACATTCCTATGCAAGACCGTAGTGCCTACAATATCTCGGCGTAGTCTCGCTCGTGGCTCACATCTGCACAGGAAGTGGAGTGGAGTTTCCTCCTCTTCCTGATTCTCCATGCAAGTAGGCTCCTCAATACCTGAAATAGATATGTGTTCGGCTTTTATCTGGCTTCTTAATGAACTCTTTGATCTGCCTACCACCTTCAATTGGCACCCCTCACGTCGTAGGTTTTGGTGCGTCCATTCGTCGAGTGCAGTCCTTATATGATGCACATATGGCAGGCGACTCCGAAGTCTACCCAGCCCACTGCCTTCTCGTTCTTTTCACCCAGCACCCAGACTTACTCTTTTATCCTGCGCCAGCTGCTCCAGTCTGACTTCACATTCCTGCATCAGAACTGATCTCGCAAAAGCTACTTAAATCTGTTCGAGTTGATTCAGTGATCTGATCTCGTGGAGTGAAGATCTATGAAGATTTGTAACGGAAGCAAAACGTCGGAAAGCAATTCCATATTGACGCTGTCCAATCGCAAGAAGAATGATTTATTAACTGACTCAAGACCAGTCATGTTCGAACCCTTATTTAATTTTTACAAACTGCTATTGACGGCCTTTTCTCGACATCTGGACTGGCGGGCGGTTTCTCCTGACATCTTAGCTGGCAGCTGCAATGCCATGGCATCCTAGTGCCATAAAGTTCTGGCCGTTAACGAGCAGTTTTTTAGTAATTTAGAAAGATGCTTTAGTAGTATTTTTTGAAACAAGCATAGGATTTATTTTAAACAATATTTGTTATACTTTCTATACCAGATGCTAAATGTAATTTATTACGCCTTGAGAGACCCCCTCTCTCAATATACACTAATATATCAATCAAATTTGAGCTCATTACAATATATTTAAAGGTTATCGTGGGAATACATGCAGACAGACAGAACCGTGGGTATATATAGCACAAAAAAAAATCATGTTTTGATTTTGTGCGTTGGAGATCCCTGAAGGTGCCTCGTGCCATACCAGACAAAACGAATTTCCAATCAAAATGTATTTCCAATTTGACTTGGTCTATTTCCAAGAACCAAAAAATTTTTAATTCAGAAGTAGTCAAGTACCTATCTAATACTTATTTTTAATCGATGCTTGCTATATATGTTATAATAATAATAATCGTGCCGTATTTTAATTGAGAAATGGGATAATTGTTTATGAAAAATCAAACACTTTGTGTATCTAATAATGAAATAATTTAAGTTAAAAAATTCTAGGATCTTGTTTATTAAAAGATCTGAGATAAAGAGGTCTGCTCATTATTAAACGAGCCACCCAGAACATGGGTGTGCAAGTCCACTTAAATATCTTCGAGTTGATTCAATGTTCTTATCTTGTGAAGTAAAGATCCCTGTATATTCCTTTTGCAATCGAAGCTAAACGTCGGAAAGTAATTCCATATTCACGCTGTCCAAACGCAAGGAGCATGATTTATTAACCGATCAAAGTCGTAAAAGCCACTGTTAGACAAGTCATGTTCGAACTCCTGTGTAATTTTTGAAAAAGCTATTGACGTCCTTTGCTTTGCCTGGCATCTGAACTGGCGGTTTTTTCTGGCATCTTAGCTGGCTGCTTCCATGCTGTGACTTCTAGGAGCGATAAAGCCCTAGCCGTTAACGAGCAATTTTTTTTTGTTTCAAAAACAATAGTAGAAACGCTATTCTTTAATAGGTTACATAGGGGAGTACATACACTAATATGTCAATCAATATACATTACAATACATTTAGACATACATAGTAAAAGACACATTTAAGAGGATGTCGGTGTGAATAACCATTCTGGATTCTGCTACTGCACATAATTCGTATATCTGCAGTATAACAGGTCGATGTAAAATGATATCTGCAATGTGACTAGCCGAATGTTCAGCCAGATACAAAATATGGTGGTTGACTTTGGAAATCGCGCCGCGTTTAGTAAAAAAACCATTGTGTTTTTTGAAAAAAAGTCAAAATAAAATGTATCTAAATTTTATTACAGAATATCTGAAAAAGTGCAGTTTTTTTAATAAACAAAAAAATTAACGACTTTTACTTGAGATATTTTTTCTTCTTGGAACATACGGGCAAAATACTGTACTGGACAAAACTACATAATATTTTAAATTATGTGTATCAAACTCAGCAATTATTCTGAAGTGAAGCATAAAAGTAATAGATACAAAAATACTTTTCATGTACGTAGAGGGTTTTTGGTTATATATGCACCCCTTATTAACTTTCGTATTTTTTTAGTTATCACAAAGACTTGAATGCAAAGGTTTTTTTAAATTATAGGATTTTTTTAGTGTATATATTTATATGTATGACACCCTATATATTATACGTTCATCAAATTCAAATTATTTTTGCTGATTATAAATCTACTAGGTTTGATACCTTTATCTTTAAAGACCCGAGAAATTAAAAAAAAACCCGCCATCAGAAGCAATGTATTTCCCTTTTCTCCACTATGTAGACGAAAATTTTCCATCTCTCTCTAGCACATTGCCTCTTATGGCAGGTTTTTTTTCAAATTTCTCGGGTGTCTTTGAAGATAAAAGTATCAAACCTTGTGTATTTATAATCAGCAAGGGTGTTACATTTAAATAACCAAAGTTGATTTCAGAAAAACTAAACACCCCACATTTCTTCAAATTACATTAGAAAAATATTCGTACAATTTGAACAAACTTTTTTATTTAACTTTTTTGATATTTTTAAAAATACGAGCGTTAATGAGGGGGGGTGCATTTATCACCAAAAAAACTGTACCCTACCCATAGCTGTTAGGTCCATTCAAAATATTGTTTTTAAAACCAGTGATGATGATAACACAATATACTTATCAGTGTTGCGACTACTGCATACAACGATACAAGTTATTGTTAAACTGAATTTTGTTTTGAATGCCTGCTAAGAAGCGCTAGGCATTGTTAATAAATATTACCATGTTAAAATTTTAATATTTCAAAAACTGAAAAATATGAATATGCATAGGAATGTAAGTATATATTTTTTGAAATCAGAAAAAAAATTTAAATTTTAAGATAGGTATGTAATGTTTGTTTTTGGTCGGATAAACCAAGGGAAAGGGGGAAGTATTTAAAAACCAAAAAGATAAAAGTTGTTCCTACAGGTTTCGCGAAAGACAGTATCACATATTTTTTTAAAAATTGTTTACAACCATATTTTTAGTTTTGACGTTTAATTGTTTCTTTTTGATGTATTATTAGGATGGTACAATTTTGGGGCTATTTCTTTTCGTTGTTAAAAAACTTTAATCGGAAAATAGCAAAATAGCTCCTATACTATTAACTCTCACTCCCGACTGCCTGTTATGAAAAGCGTCTGTAAAAAGGAATCTTTTGGGATAGCTAATTATTTATGTAAGATCCCTGTATTATAACTTCTACTAACCAGTTACCATTTAAACATAAAAAGATAGGGGTACTCAGCGGTATTTTTTTTGTAACTCAACAAACTTAAATAAAAATTTAAATTGTGTTTAGCAAAGTCAGCAATTACTTTGAAATTGAGCATAAAAGTAAATGAACAATTTTAGTGTCTATACCACTAGTTTTAATGTATATTAATTTTATTATTTTTATATTCGTAACCCAGTGGTAATGATAATTTTTCGATATTTCATTCACATTTTTAACATGTGTAATTTGCCGCACTGCTAGCGCTCTTATTTTGTTGAATTTCAAATTAGAAAAAAGGTTAGAAGCACTGGTTATTAAAGAATGTTGAGATATAAATAATATGGTTTTACGTTTTTTTAAGACACCTGGGTTCTTGTCACTCTAAATTTGTGTAATTGCCGTATGTGCTTCGGTTAGAAAAACGTTGAAAAGTCGTCACTTTAGTTACTCGATATATATTTCCTTAATCAAAAAGCAAAAGTTTGTATAAGAAAATAATTAAAATTGCAATATAGAAATGTATTATTTGCCAAAATTGCTAAATGTAAGCATTTTATTTTATGAGCATTTTATAATTTATATGTGATTTTAATTTTAAGTGGTGGTTTATTTTTGTGCAATGTCAAAATTAAATGTGTCGTGTCGTCTTAATATTTCACGATCACTGCTCGTTATGTGTGTTTATGTTGAATTGTTATCTAAAACACACGCGCCTCATTTCCTTACACAGATTTTAAACCTTTATTGCCACCGTAGTGTATTTTAGGTGATTTTTTTCCTTGTAGTATTCAGCATTATGGGGGTATTTAGGTTTATTTTTGGCGTCATTAGATATCATTGAGACGATTTTACTTTACATGGGGACCTGCCACAACAACAGCATGGCTGCTTCAAATAGGTTTATTTTGTTTCGCATGGTATTGTATATTTTTTTTAGCTTAGGTAGTATTATTAACAATAATAATAATGGTTTATAGATTTAAAAATATCCTGAACCAATTCAAAAGCAAGGTTTGAATGTGATTTTGGCTCTATCAGCAAACCATAAGCTTTCCTATAGGACATTGCAAAAATATAAATAGGAAATTGGCTTAGATGTAAATAAATTTCAGTATCTTTGTATCTTTTCAGTAATGTGCCGAAGAGGGGGCTGAAAAACATTACATATTTTGTATTTTTTTAAATATATGCATATATAATAAAATTAATATTAATTGCCGTAGTTTAATACTCCTCAAGAACAATACTACTTTTATGGTGTGAGAAAAATTGGTTATATCCCTGCTTAAAATTACTGCTTATATTAAATTAGTTAGTATTGGTGTTCCTAAATTTGACTTTGGTTGGCTCGAATCATTTTTTATAAAATGTCCCAATACAAATTTAAGAAAATAAAATAAAATATTTTTATTCTCAGATCTGTTTTGATATCTTGATAGAAAACTGATGCTTTCTGTTGACATTTCAACTTATAAATCCTTTTTATAAAATATAATATGTGTTAAACGTTTCTTTATTGGGCTATATTATCTCTTCAAAAACCTTGTCTTATTGGTTTAAACCTAATAACTAATTTGAAGAATATAGGTATTGCTCTAAATCTCTCAAATATAAGATCAGAATTACAAAAAATGCATAAATTCCACTATACAGGGTGTTACAATTTCGATGTTCTCCATTGGCATCTCGGAAACGGAAAGACATATAGCGAGACTTAAATTAGGGCAAAGTTGCACAATCCAGTTCAACAAAATGCCGTTTTAAAATTTAAGATTTCCAAATTCAAATCAAAAAATTCCGAAGATATTTAGAAAAAACCAAATTTTTATTTTTTTCTGCTTCTATTTGATGAGATACGTCAAAATAGGTCTCACGTTCTCATTGGTCTTTTTCATTCTCTACGAAGTGGTATTATTCGATTTTTGATTCGACGCTTTGGCTTGTGTCAACCATCTTCAAATTTGTTATTTTAACTAGTCGAAAAATTATATTTTATGCTTAATAATTTGTACATTTTATTCTAAATTCAACGACATAGCACACTTAATATTTATAGAACGTTTCGGACTTGAAAACTCATCATCAATACAAACAAGTACTTTACAAAATTATACATTTTTTCCGCATGGGTTTAAAATCTAGTAGTTTTAAGAACACATTTTACTTAAAGACAATTTCTTGTTTACAACAGTATATTTTTGTTTAGTGCGAATATTTTATTAAGAAAATATAAAGAAATAGTAATTAAAAAAACAAATACAATGCCATTATTGTTACATTGCAATTATAAATTCTAAATGTAATAGAAAGTCCAATAAGATTTATTTATCTCAGCGTTCAAAAACATTGTCATTTTGACCAATGCATCTTTGAACTTTTGCATGAACTTTTCTAGTAGCCCTTTGTACTGACCTTTTTCTAGTTGTTTGAAACGCATTTATGCAACGAGCTCGGAGTTGTTCTGCCGTGTTAATTGGTTCTTTATAAACCTTGTTCTTCAGAGTCCCCCATAAAATAAAATCCATAGGCGTCAGATCTGGAGATCTCACCGGCCATTCTGCCACCCTACCATTTCCAATCGGTTTGCTTGGAAAATCATTATTCAATAAAGCTCTAACATCTCGTGTACCAGCAAACATGGTAGCCTGGCAAGCGTGATGTAAGCTAGAAAATATTGTAACTCATTATTTAGAAAAAGTAATCCATCTATAATATCTCTAAGAGACCTGGTTTTAGTAGAGTTTAGAGTTTAGAATAGTAAAAAAGCTATGATTACACGTGCTTCGCCAAACAAACAAGCATCATCAGATCTGAAACGCATTAGGAACCTAATAGTAACGAATTTAATAAATTAATAATTAAAAAGTTTTCCTTAAAACAACAAAAACATGTAAAATAAAACTGGCACATACGACTACATAATTAGACACTAAAGCGAGGTTATGTCTTCCAAATACGTTACTATTAGGTTCTTAATGCATTTTAGATCTGATGATACTTGTTTGTTTGGCGCAACACGTGTAATCATAGCTTTTTTACTCTATTAAACCACCGGACTGAGACCGAGACGTTGTTTTTCTTTTCTGTACTCGTTATTTAGAAAAAAAGAGGTAGTAGTTCCCAGTTAATCTGTTTGGTAAAAAACGGCACCAAAAGTTGTATCTCCCATCAACCCTGCCATAACATTAATACTGAAACGTACTTGTTTGCGTACTTCTCTATTTTCTGCAGGATTTTCTACAGTCCAAATGTGCTCGTTATTCTTGTTAAAAATATCACAGTTTGTAAAGGCAGCCTCGTCGCGCCAAAGAATACTGGTGAAGAAGTTGAGGTCTCGGGTAATTTTGTTTTGAAGCCAATATTTACAACAGATTTAATCTTCTTTGGGAATCTCCTTCTTGCATGGGAACGTGAATTTTGTATGATTTAAAATTATTACTTTTCAGAATTCTCCAGGCTTTAACATTACTTAAACTGGCAAATTTGATTCTGCTTCAATTTGTCGAGTAGATGCCGATGTATTGTTTTATATCTACAATATTAATAAGGTTGTCACGAAATAAATGTCCAAAATTTCATAAACGCCTAAAGCACTATAAAAAGACACACATTTTAATTTATTTATTTTTTACACACCGTGAACATTTCTAAAGATAATATATTTAAATTTGGCACAGGATATACGGTTTCGTAGATATTGGTCACCGTATATCCTGTGCTAAATTTAAATAATTATCTCTAGAAAAGTTCGCGGTGTGCAAAAAATAATTAAAAAATATGAAAACTTAGGCATCTTGAAAAAGAAGCATTCTCTGATCTATGTTAAACTCCTACCATATTTTTGCCGTGGTTTTTCGAATCCCCCACAATGGCGTAAATTTCTTTCCAGTCTGAAAAATATTCCGTTGAGGCCGCAACAATTAAGAATTATACTTATAATTTTAGTAAGGGAATTTCATTCAGAGTAGTATTGATATTTTTATTATATTGGAAGCTGAAATACGATTAAATTATTGCCGTATTAGGATATTATCAGTCATGGAGTTTACAAAATCGCAATAAAAAGTCAGTTTTATAAAAGAAGTTGATGGTGGGGACTTGAAATTTTCTTTAAATGTGTTTTTAAACCTAATAGATTACAAACTTATGCGTAAAAATGTATAATTTTGTAAAGAAAGTATTTGTATGTATTGATGATGAATTTTCAAGTCCGAAATTTCGATATATATTAAGTGTGTTATGGCGTTAAATTCAGAATGAATCCTAAAAATTATTAAGCATAAAACACAATTTTTCGGCGATTTAAAATAACGAAGTTGAAGATTGTAAAGACAAGCCGAAACGTCAATTCAAAAATCGAATAGTACCACCTCATAGCGAATGGAAAGTGTCAATAAGAATTGAATCTCTTACCGTTTCCGAGTTGCCAATGGTGAACATCAAATTTGTAACACCCTATATTTATTTCCAGCTTTTTATAAAAATCTTAACATGAACTTTCTACTGTCTTGACTGTTTCACGGTACACTATTTTTTATCTCCTTTTTACCAACACCCAACAGTTGGAACTGGGCAATTTATAGATATTTTTCCCTCTATAAAAAAATTCTAAAAAAAAGGTAACCCTTTAGATGCATTACTCATTCGAACTTAAAAAAAAAACATACAATAACTGGTAACCAACTACAAATTAATAAGCACTATAGTTAAATAAATTATATATGATGTAGACTAAATATTAAAGATAACTTCATAAAATTTAATAACTTCATAAAACCCACTGGATTTTCCTTCCATCAGTCATACTTCGCCGGGTAAACCAATCAATCCACCGTTAAGATCAAATACTTAGAGCCGTAATGAGCTCGTAACTTAATTTTATGGAATTATGAAGTCGTATAAAACGCTATTTATATAGAACGCCGATATCAAATATCTCCTGGAGTCCTTTGCTCGCTATATAAGTAGCATGTTTAACATTGTTCGAATAATTTCAGTTTGAATAAATTAATGCGTGATACGGTTATAGCATAAATCAAAATAAAATGTCATAAGTGAGTATATTTTTTAATAGTTAATGATTAGGTTGTGCAACGATATGTTAATTACAAATAGAAAATTCTCCCTTTACAATAATAATAACTAGACCCACTGAAACCACTCTCGTTCAATGAACTTTATGGCATCAATTTTATTTGTTACCATCAGTTTTTATTTCTATTGATCCTCGAAAAAAAAGTATGTATAATCGTTCGTTTGTCAGCGGTAAATACTATGAATCGTAGAAACCCCACATGTTCATATTTTAGCAGTCAGTTATGGCATTATGTAAAAATTTTAATTGATTTTGATTGACAGGGATTCTTTGATTAAAATCAAAATTTTAATTGCGATATAAATCACTTGATTTTTTAAAAATAATCGACGTTTTTATAACTAAAAAAATTTGTTTTCAAAATAAAACAAAATTGCCTATCTACTGACCTAATGCAAATTTTCGCGACTTGGATTAAGAGTAAGCTTTATCATTATCATTTAACGTCATCGATATCAATTTGTTTCTCCCTCCAACTTATTCAATGATAAACCCGTTTTGTTTTGCTAGTAATGTAGAAGCACATCTGTTTTGACTGACACCTATTAATTTTTCAAAGCATTTTTGACAATAATTACAATAAAAAAGTCAAAGAAACTTCACGTATTGTAAAAGTTCACTCATAGGTTGTCGTTCTTTATTTTTGTTATCACATCATAATTTATCAATTCCTGCTCTAGATCGATTTATAATAGCATTTCTCGATAATTCTAACAAATATATCAAGAAACTTTACGTATTGTTATTACTTACTTATAAAACACCATGTTTTCATTTAAATTGTCACTACATAACTTGTTCCGCATCAGTTTATTTATGCATGCTTAACAAAAAGCGACACCTACAATCTACATGACGTCTGATGTCATTAATACTCAAATCGGTAAAAACGTTAAATTATACTGTTAACCAATTTAATATAAAAAACTGGTATTAAATTGAGAAGATCCTTTTATCCTCCACATATACATTACAATTTCAGCTTTTTTTGTTACAATAAATACATAAATACAGTGGCGTGCCGAGTTTTTTGGAGCCCCCCGCAAGACTTTTCTTGGGGCCCCCTCCATTATATCTCCGAAAAAAACAAGTAAACAAAAAATATCATATATTTATTAACAAAACCATAACATAAAATAGAAAATAACTCTAATAAAAAATAAATAAAAAATAAAAAAAGGAACGAACGATATACATTTTGAGATTAATAGATAAACTAATAAACACAAAACAAAAATTAACTAAACATTTCAAAATAAAAGCTATACTCAAGCAAAACTAAAAAATAATAAAAAACAAGTATAAGGATCGTTTTCTTTGGCGGTAGACTAGACTTTTTTGTTTTTGTATGGATTAAATAAATACTTATCAACTAGTTTGTCAATATTTACTCCTCTGGCCTTTTGGTGCTCTATTCAGATAAGAGCTAGAGAACTAAGACGACTTTGAGTCATGGTCGAACTAAGGACATTTTTAATTAATTTCAACTTTAAAAATTACTTTTCAGATGAGCTGAGGTTACAGGAAGGACAAGAAATAATTGGAATGCAGAACACAGTTCTGGTATACAACTTACAATAATTCATTTTTTTCGAAAATATAGTTTGCGAATCCACGAGTTGTATTAAGGTTTTTAATGTTGTACAATAATGATTTTATCTGAATTAGATCAGTTGCTAGTTGAAATTGAGTCATTTTATTTAACCAATATCTGAGAGATCTTTAGAACTGAAGATGTTGAATAAACTGTTTTAAACGCAGTAAATCTTTTATGTAGCTGACTTAATATTACATCTAAATACGCATTATGTACTGACACTTCCAAATGTTTCATAAGGTTTATATATTACGTTATCTAATTATTTTCATTTCCAATGTATCTGATGGTTGCAAAAATTGAGAAATCCGTTATTTTAATTTGGAGGCCCCCTAATAGCCGGGACTCTCTAATAGCCGAGCCCCCGGCCGTGTTTCAATAAAGAATGTTGTATGTTCTTAATTTGTTGTTTTGATTAGAATGTTATTGTTTACTTCCCTTGTGTTAAATAGATATATTTAAAATACATTTAGTTTATATACTCCTTTCGATAGTCTTGTATTAGTCATGTAAAATAAAAAAATCTCATTTAAATTAAAAAAGTCAATCGGATTTATTTTATTTTTTTCAAACAAATCAAAAGATCAGCAACTCTGATAGTTGTCACTTAAATATAAAATGATACTATAAACATTTTTTTTAAAGAATTTTATCTTTTATTTTTAACTGGCTTAAAACACCGATAAAATAACAGGTTTCCTAACCAGTAACTACAGACATGTGGTCATTTTGGCCCTTTGGTGGTCCTATTTAGTGATTTTTCAAGAATACGGTGTACGCTTACGTCTTGGTACTTTTTCGTTATTCAAATTGAGCTTATATTCTGAAATTCGTAATGGTTGTATGCATCTGTATTATCTTTGTAAAATCAAATGGACGCTTTTTAATTTTTGCTTTTCTGACACTTTGTTTCGAGGGGTGAACCGCAGAGGAATTATGGTGTACACTATGAAAGAATTCCATAGGAATTCTGAAGAATTCCGAAGAATTCCAAGGAATTCCAGGGAGTTCCGAGGAATTCTAAGGAATTCCTAGGAATTACAAGGAATTCCAAGGAATTCTAGAGGAATTACAAGCAATTCCATAGGATCTCGAGCAATTCTATGCACCTTCCTAGATCTCCGGAATTGTTTTAAACCTCGGTTTAAGCTTATTGCAACGAATTCCTATACTTTATCTATAAGTAAAATAGTTATGTTTAGGAATTCTCCAGGAACATTGATTTTTTGAAAAAAAGCTATTATTACCTATAATATATCTAGTATATTTACCATTCAATACTATTTTTGACTACAAAAAAATATATCAGCCCTAAATACCTAATATTTCGTTTTATTCTGGTACATCTGGCGCATTTTTTATAGAAATCAATATGGCAACATTGCATGATTGATCGTCCATTAGAAGAGAAACTTTGATTTAGTAGGTATCTATTTACCTACTTCAAAGTTTTGGGCTCGGTTCAAGTCGTTTGAACAAGTTTATAGTGATAATATAATAGTGTACTTCATCCAGATATAGTACCTGAGAAGTCCGTATATACCTAGTGTGTTAAAAGTAGGTAAGTACAATTCTTAATAGTTAAATAAATTATTGTCCATAACTTGCCATTTTTCCACAAATAACCGTGCAAATAACTTATCAAATAAGTAATTTTCGAGGGTATTTTTTTGCTGTTTTTGTGCTATTGCTATATTCGGGGCTGAGTAGACGGTATTTACAAATCTTATTTATATCGAGATTTATATGGTCTTTCATATAAAAATTTGTGGAGGATGTTTTTATTATACAAAAACTACCGATCGCCCCTCCGTTGTGGACCGCCCTATTAAAATATTTGGATGTCGTTTGTTTATGTATATTATGATATTTAATAAGTATATTAGGTATTTTAAAAAAATAATTATGTAAATAGGCCAAAATAAAGTGATAAAACGTTACAATTAATTTGGCAGAATCCACTTTTTGTAGGATCTTCCAACACGATGCCGTTGACCTCGCCGTTGACGTTTTAATTTTACTTCCCCCAGGGACCACAAAATAGATCGGTCCAACGATCGCCCGAGACGATCGTCGGTAAATTATTAACAATGGCAATGCGAGGTTGCCACTGTTTTCGAAATTTTATTTCTAATACAATACACGAGACAATACATTAAAATAGGTACTATTATTAAGACGCGACGAGATTAAAAAAGTCGACATGTCGGGCGATAAAATTAGGTTTAAAGATAAAAATCGATTATTTCTTTATTGCCGATTTTGTACAAATTGTTTCAAAATTTTTCTATTTAATGATTGGTTTTTATTTTTTGATTTTAGTTCTATAGAGATGTCTGCTAAGCCAGAAGAGCCTTCTGGGGAACCCACAGATGAACATCAGGAATGCTTTGAGGAGGCAGAAAGAACTTTAAATTTTAAAATACCGTTGCCTTTAAAAAATATGTTAATGATTAACGGCTTTACTAATCCACAATTATTATCAGGAATAAATGATAGCGATATTGAGCAAATGGAGCAGTTTATGGTGGATACATTGCCATTTTTGATTGCTGCCGACGACTATGAAAAATACTATGGAATATTTCATAAGCAGCCAAAAAAATTTAAAGTTATACCAGGACATAAGAAACTGTTGACGCTTATTGTAAATCATTTTCGCAACGACGTCCTTAAACGGTGCAGTAATGATAAAAATAAACCAAGTAATGATGAGCTAAGTGTCTCTGCCGTGAACTTTGCCGAGGAGTCATCAGGTATATTAATATAATAGCACATTTCGAGTAATTAATAATTCCAATTTTGGTTTTACAGGTAAAAATACATCACCCGTTTTGTCTGGAGCTTCCCACCAGTCTACCCAAAGGTCATTATTCACTGTTGAGTCTACCCCAACAACAATCCCTCAAGTAAACCTTAATGAACAAAATGTACATATCTGCCGGACGGTGAGGAATTGGGTTAAGACAAAATGCTCGTCTTCCGACCAATGGACCTACTTTAAGCGTAGATTTTCAGAAATCTCATTTGACAGTAGGTATGGAAGTAATAATGAACTATTTTGCGTTATGACATGTTTTTGTAAAGCAAGCTTTAGAATTGTTAAACATTATAAAGGGTCCAATTTTTCAATGAAGTGGGTGTATGGTAACTTTTATAAACATCTCAACAAACATCTGACTTCTGATATACCAAGTGAATCGTCCAGTGAGCTTGTAAATTATGTACCAAAATCAAATAACGAGTCAAATAATAATATTAAGAGCAAAAAGCCATCAAGTCAAAGTATATTAAAATACATTTCTCAAACAACGAACCAAACAACTAAGACTAAAGTGGGACTCTCTCACGATGTTTTAAAGGGCACCGAGAAGCTTATTCTTGAGCATAGTCCAACTAACATAAATCTCGACACGAGTCTCGACATAAATTCACATGTAAATGAAGAATGTACTTCTCGGTGTACGTCCCAAATAATTGTATCAACAAAGGCTTCTTCAATAACGGAGTTAAAAAAACCACCCTCCCCTAAGATCAATATTTTGAGTAACAGACTAATCAGCCCTGCGGCTGAAAAAAATAAACAAGTTGTTACTGAAAAGAATATTCTCGAAAAAAGCGACGAAATAAATCTGGATCAAGATGATGCAACATGCATGACATCAATTGGGTCTGTTGCAAATATTAACTTTTCAGAAGATTCTCTAAGCAAAGAAAGAGGCAAAGACGCTTCTACAATTCAACCGCCCGAGCCACAGCTATTGACGAGACGGTTGTCAACCCAGCAGCTTATTACATCCTTTTTTTCCTTTTCGCGTGACTTGAACAGAGAAGTTACAAAAGCAATTACTGAAAATGATGAAGTAGCTTTCGAATTAACAGAGACTATAAAAAATATACATATTCAACAAAATTCAGACGAACACACCGACAAAGGAATAAATATTGAAAAAACATCTTTACAAACAAAAACGAGTTTATTTTTTAAGCTACTGGAAGAGGCGGCCTCTAAAAATGCTATTAGTTCTAGCAATCATAATAATTATAGCGATAATATTAAAAGAATTTCGTTATTCTTATATTATACCGGAGGACGACTTTTATATGAAACAATCCATGCAAATATGAAAAATGTTTTGCCGTCTATAACCTCCTTGAATAGGTATGTTAGCGAAAACACTATAAAAGTTGCCGAAGGTTTTTTTGATTATGAAGGATTACACAAATTTTTAGAAAGCAGGAATTTGCCCAAAGTAGTATGGATCTCCGAGGACGGTACACGGGTGACAGGAAAACCACAATATGATTCAGAAACAAATAAGGTAGTTGGATTTACATTACCGTTAATTAATGGTCTACCACAGACAGAACATTTTTTGGCTACATCGGCAAAATCTATTAAAGATGCTTTTGAAGAAGGTGTTAAATCCAACTATGCTTATTTAATAATTGCTCAGCCCCTAAACTCATTAGCACCGGCTTATTGTCTATCCATTTTTGGTACCGACAACCGATTCACTGCCATTGATGTTATGTAAAGATGGGAAAGCATTAGGATTAACTTAAAAAAATACGGAATAAAAGTTTTAGGATTTTCTTCGGATGGAGATACCCGATTATTAAAAGCGATGCGACAAAATTCTATACTTCCTTCCTCGACAAATCATAAAAAAACCTTTCAGTGGGATTGGTTTCAGTCTGGGTACGTAAAAGGAGATCCTACTGCTTATGTGCAAGATACCGTTCATATCGGTACTAAGCTTCGAACAAGGCTTTTAAAACCAAATATTGTTCTACCAATGAGTAAATACTTTGCAACTCCTGAACATTTAAAGCAATTATTAAACACGTTTTCCAAAGATAAACATCTTTTGGTAATGACAGATCTTAAATCAGAAGATAAAATGAATTTTAAAGCGGCAGAAAAGATGTGTTCCCCAAATGTTATTAAGTTACTTGAAGAAATTCCAGAAAGTAAAGCAACATGCGAATATCTAAAGATTATGAACCTGGCTTTAATGTCGTTTCTTGACACTAATTGCTCCATTGAATCTCGTTTATACAACATTTGGTATGTTGTATTCTTCTTGCGAATCTGGCGTCAGTGGTTAAAAGAACAACCAAAATATAAAATCGGGCTTAACTTTATTACGACAAACTGTTATGTCTGTTTAGAGTTGAATGCCCACTCCTTAATTTATATTATTGCTAATTTTCGAGAAAATAAAGACTTAAGTTCGGACATGTTTCTTCCTTGGCTCTTTAGCAGTCAAACGTGCGAAAAAATGTTTCGAGCCGTTAGATCTATGACTTCGACATATTCTACTGTGGTCAATTTCAGCATTAAAGATGTAATGCAAAGATTACATAGAATAAAAATTTTAAATAGTATAACTAACGATTTACAAGATGTATTTATTTTTCCACGAGAGGAAAAAAAAGCCCGTCCTCAGGCAAAAAATGATTCGAACACAAAATTAAATTTTAGTGATTTTTCCGATCAGTGGATTAAATGTACTGTTGAGAGAGCCTTGCTTGACGCAAAAAGTCAAGCAAGAAGCCTGGGAATGGAAGTCATAGAAAACTCATGGAATGATTTTTCATTACCAGTAGTTTTAGAAACCCCGGAGGAAGACCAAAAAGATGACACTGAGGTAGACGAAGAAATGCTGGATGTTGAGCTCCCAGTTGGGGAGTTTTCAAAAGAATTAAGAATTAATAATTTGCTCCCCCTGAGTCGGAAGATCACAACGGTGATATAAATAATCCCAAGACTGAGTTAGGTTATGACATGTTAAAAATCTCATCCTTAGGAATTGGCACTAGCCTACTTATGAGAGATTTTTCTAGTACCGAAAAACCTAATTCAAAACAAAATAAGTCGCTAGTGGAAATAGCCGTAGGATCAAAAATAATTAAAATTAAAAAATCTTCATTGTGTTGGCTGTTGGAAGAGAGCAGGGACAGAGTTAGCACAGATCGTTTGCGTCGTTTTTTTATAAATAATAAAGAAACTCAAAAGGAATTAAAAAATAAAAAATCGCCAAAAAGTGACTCGCAACCTCGCTCGCAACATATTGGGGTTAGTGGGGGAGTTGCTAAAAAGCGCAAGTACAATGTAAAGAACAAAATATCGGAGTCCGAGTCGGAGTCATTTTCACATAGCGAATCTGATACTGAAATCAGTATCGACTATGATGATAGTACGGATACTGAAACATCTTTTGAAAATGGCACTAGTCCAGATCTTTGCTCAGAGCGAGAGCTAGATTGTTCACAAAATACAAGCGTTAATAGGATTCCCGAAAATACCGAAATCTCGATTGTTGATGTTCAGACTAATCAACAAAAATTACTAATTAAATGTACCAAATTTTATGCTGTATATTATGGTCAAACTTGGTATATAGGATGTGTGTTAAAAAATGTTGACAATGATGTATTTCAAATAAAATTTTTGAGGAAATCCCCAAAAATAAAAAATGCTTTCATTTGGCCAAAAACTAAGGCTGACATCGAGGATGTAGAAAGCGAATTTATTTTTTATGGGCCAATTGAATTTGAAACAAAAGTTGAACCTTTTCAGTTAAGTAGCGATGACAAAGAAAAAATTATTAAAGCATATGCAGCATTAAAAAATTATTCGTGCTAAAGAAAACTCATAATATTTTCAGTAGCGTCCGTTTATTTTTTTCAGCATCGCAAAATTATTTTTATTTTTATTATCATTTTGTTATAAGCTCAGAATTCAGCGCTTGATTTGTTTGGAAAATTATTATGTAAATATACGTAGTACCATATAGAGATAAGTTCTTTTTTATTTTAAATTAATGTTCCTACTTAAATTAAATATATGGTTTATGCTATAACTTAACAAACTATTTAACTATTTAAAAGTGAAATAATAGCAATACGATGTGACATTTTTGAAAAACTTTTAAATGTATACGTCATACCATATATGTAGAGATAAGTTTTTTTTTTAATTTTAAATTAATGTTCCTACTAAATGGTTTAGGCTATACCTTTTCATATTATTAAAGTATTTTAGAGTGAAATTGTAACAATGCGATATGATTTATTTCAAAAACTATTTTTAATGTGTGTCGTTACCATATATAGAGATAAGTTTTTTATTTGCCTACTTAAATTAAATGATTAATGTTATAACTTTATATACTATTTAACTATTTTAGTGTGAAATAACAATAGGATATACCCTTGACTGAAAGTCCGTCCAGACATAATTTTTGATTTTTTGTAATATAGTGTAATACTAAATATAACTTTATCTTATTTTGTGTTAACACCCCTCTAAATTTTAGTTATAAACACCCCTCTAAATTTTAGTTAATTTGCAAGGAAATTCCGGAATTCCGAAATTCCAAGGAATTCCGAGAAATTCCATGGAATTCCCAGGAATTTCATGGAATTCCAAAGAATTCCATGGAATTACGAGGAATTCCAAGGAATTCCGAAAGGAAAAGGAATTATGGTGTACACTTTCTCCTCTGCGGTTTGCCCCTCGCTTTGTTTTATATATTAATTAACCCTTATTCTGGTATGTTTTGTAAAAAAAAAGATATTTGATTTTTTTTTTTTTTTTTATGCGTTACTAATTTATTATGCCTCCAGAAATAGTGTGAAAAGTATTCACATGGATCAAAAAAAAAAAAGAAATGTTACTATAGAATACCAAAAAAAGTTATTTAAACAAATAAAATTATTATACAGGGTCTGCGTAGATTTAATTTTATTAATTTTAATTAAAATAATGTTGATATTGATTTTATTCAAAAAAAGTTATTCTACATATATAGTTTTGCTTATCAAAAAAATAAGTTTGGATGCAAAAAAATATCATATAATGTACGAAAAAAAAAATACCAGAGAAAGTAGGTAAACAAAAAAAATTGAAAAATCAGATTTTCTAAGATAACCAAATTGGGGAGCATAAAAACATGAGATAAAAAGTTATTTAAAGTTTTTTTGTACCAAATGTGTCAATATGTCATAAATAGGTAATATATGGACCACTTTTGTATTTGTGATTTTAGGTGAAAAACTTATTCTTCATAAAAAATTATGCTTATCTGAAAAATAAGATTGATTTAAGAATGAACCTCATTTTATGTACAGGGTACGAAATAAATACCAAAATCAAAGTTTGCATAACAAAAAAGGATTGAAATTCTAACTTTTAAGACAAGTAAATTAAAGAGCCTGCAAATACAAGTCAAAAAGCTATTAGAAGTTTTTTCATAATAGTCTATTGCCAAAAAATGTCTAGAAGCTTTTTAACTTGTATTTGCGAGCTCATTAATTTAGCTTTCTTAAAAGTTGGAATTTCAATTTTTGTTCTGTTTTGCAAACCTCCATTTATTTCGTACCGTATATATAAAATGATATTCTTTTTTTTTATTTCTGTCCTATTTTTCTGATATGCAAAATTTTTTATGAGAATAACTTTTTCGTCTTAAATCACAAATAAAAAAGTTGTCCATATGTTACCGAAATCCTTGCACACCCGTATAATTTTAAAGGATAGAGTCCTTTGAACCTCACACCGAAAAGTAGCTACGGGTTAACAGAGTACACTTGGCAACATGTTAAATTTTGCCAATTTTTTTGTGTATCTATAATGTCCAGATGATTATAATCTATTGTTAACAATTGACGATTTTCGGTCATGTGGCTTTGACAGGGCGACCATATTGTTTGAGAGGCCATCAAAACATTATTTACAATTTATTTACTGTATCAATTTGCATTTGCAAATCATAGTGAGGTCGATATACCTAAAATTTTCGTGAAACTCTTCTCTTGGTGGGACTACAGAGAAAGGAAATCCTTAGTTTTTGCAAGGCCGGATTAAAAGGGGGTTATAGCCCCAGGCGCCGTCGTAGACACGGGCCACAGCACAGAGCTCGCCCGATGTTTTGCGGTGATTATTGAACAGGCGTAGAGCCCATATGTGTTTGAGGTCCGGTGAGAGCGAAAAAGTTGTATTTTGTTAGTATTCAGTTATTTTGAAGCTTTGAACCACGACCAAGGGGCCACAAATGCTTAAAGACTAATGATTTTTTTTCAGTCACCGTTTAATAATTTCGAAACCCGTATTCACTAAAGAGGTTTAAATTTAAACCCGGTCTAACTTGACAGTTGTAGGTTTAAGATGACATAACTGGCGAACTAAAAGTTTTAAGTACCATAGCAAACTAGACCTGGTCTAACTCTTAAATCTTTCTAATTAATACGACAAAGTTTTCGGTGTTTGTATCTACTAAAATAGTTTAAAACTGCAATTCAATTTGTACTCCGTAAGTTTTGTGCAAAATAGTGAGTGAAAAGAAATCATTGGGATTTAAATATTTGTGGCCTCTTGGTCGCGCTTTAAAGTTTCAAAATAACTGGTTACTAAAAAAGTATGGTTTCTTTCTCGCCGCCCGGGCCTCAACCACATGTGGGCTTTACGCCTATTCAATAATTACCTCGAAACATCGCGCGAGCTCTGTGCTCCTTCCTTTAATTCGGCCTAGCAAAAACACGGGATTCCCTTTCTTTGTAGTCCTACCAACATATTTATACAAATTTCCGGTATATTGACTCCACTATAATTGGCAAATGCCAATTTAAAAGAAAATTACCTGAAAAGGGGTTTTTTACAGCACAATAAAACTAATTGGAGCTCATTTTAGTTATTCTTACTTTTGTTTTTAGCTCTGCAACAGTGCCGCCATTTGTTGTGTTTATCTGGCAACGTTCGAAAGCTGACTAAAAGATTGCTTTTATCTACCATACCAACACAGTTGATCTGTTAAATAAACAAGGCATTTAATGCTTTTTATTGAAGGGTCGTTTATAAATGGGCCACTTATAAAGGTAAATGACCGGTCATTTTACGTCATTTTCCAAAATCAGCCACTTATAAGTAAATGACCGGCTATTTTAGTTCATTTATACTTTTATTTTCAGTCACTTTTGAAAGTTACCCGGCCATTTAAGGTCACTTATACGGTCACATTGTGACTCAAGTGACGCCCAACATTGCTATTATGTATTATTTATATGGGATCAAAAAGGATTACGTTTCAACAGCTGCCAGGTAAACAACGAACACAAAACAAGTATCCACCAGTATTGCCAGATTTCCGATTCTTTTAAAAATCGGTGACGTCAGTGATTTTGTTAACCACGTCGTCAAAAACACGTTTAAAATTAAATTATTACAAAATTGTATTTTTTCAATTCCAAACAACGCAAAATTGTTCAGAATGTAACGCCTTTTTATTGCGTACAGATTTTCATTTTCAAAAAAAATGGTGCAGGTATCGTATTATAAATGTGGATGTGTGTGGTTTCTAAAATAATCGAATCCAATAAAAGTGAAAGTAGGTTTCTTTGTTTACACATAAACGCATTTTCGATGAAAATGACAACAGTGGTACTAATCAAATATTACAATTTTCTTCTGAAGTTTCGATCTGTTGTTTGAGGTAAGCAACCATGTTACATAATGTTTTCTCGGCATTCGATAAAACATATTTGTTTTATCAGAAAACTGACTAATTCTCGGGCGTTATTACTGAAATGGAAAATCTACATGTCTAAATAGCATTTCGGGAGACACCGAATTAAGTTCCTTTTCAAGGGTTACATGGTTATTGGATTTGGTTTGGGTTTTACTTTTTTACCTAAACCATTAGAATTCGCTCATTTTTCACCCTTCTCTCGGGGCTTAGTCAGAGCTGGAGCGACCCTCCCAAGTGATTTCCACTTTATTCCAGTTTGGAGACGTTAACGGTGGAATGTCCGGATGGCGAGCTCGAAACTCCCAGTCATCCCAAATAGCCTAATTATTTATATGTATAGCTAAACCACATCGATTCCTCAATCAAAGGGTTCACTCCTAGGTCTTCTACTGATTATCGATATATAAGCCTTTCTTTCAAAGCGACACCGCGACATCGGATTTGCGCACTACCGTGGAAATTTCTGGTCACCGCATTACCTTTGGTCTTATTAGATAAGCCTATCCAAAGGCAGAAATCATCACACAATCACGTCTCCTAGGGATCTCCGTCTCAGAGCGATTGGTCCCTTATGTAGGACGTTTCCCCGATGGTCAGTGGACTGTCCCTCAAAACGCCACGAAAAACGACATTACTTTCCCGCCTTCAGGAAGCCTTTCCGGTACGCGTATTTAGGTCAACCTTCCTGGCAGAAGTCTACTTGCTTATATTTTCTTCCGAATATTTAATAATCGCACAAAAACGATCAAAGAAAGTTGAATAGAAAATCTGTTTAGTGCACTTATTACTGAACAGTGTAAGGCGTAAGGCATCATGTGTAATCATTCTTGAATAACCATAATTATGTGCTTCTAACTTATGTGTGCCTTACTATGCTTTTTGTTGCTGAGGTAGCTTCTTAGAATTTCTTCTATATTATTTCCTAAGTATTATTTAGTGATCTAATTTATGTCCATATAGTGTCGTCTACATAGAGTGGTTTGGTTAATAATTAGGTTTGTAACAGAAAATCATCGCATTTTTTCGCTTAATACGTCAGTTTTCTGTATAGCAGTTTTATTGGATATTGCCTACCAAGAAATGAATACAAGTATGACTTTTTATCAATATCTGGCTCGGATTCAGCGACTCAGCATGTATTAAAGTTATATAGAACAACGCAACACCGTTGTAAAATAGGCCACTTTTCCAGTTTTTGTCTTCATCATATATTTTCATTGGTTTCAAGATATTTTTTTTTCAGTTAATAAAATTAATTTTAAGATGTTTACAGCTAATTCGAATGTAATTGTCATTATTTAATAATAAAGTTAGTTAACACTCTTAATAATTTAGAGTAACAGTATAATAAGACATTAGGAAATATAATACTCTGATATATACAATTAGTTGTTTGAAGTTTATTTTATGGAAAACCCAAAGTAACTATAAGAAATGTATTTGTAATACGTACCATGTTTTTTTTACTGTTTTCTCACAAGGTCTATTTAGGAGATTCTTTTCAAAAATGCAATAGTTCTGCGGAGCTTTGATAAATATTGTTATTATTTTGGACAAAAATCTTTTAGAAACGGTCATTTGCTAAACATGGGACTTAAAAAAAAGTGTAATATATTGAGATGAAAACTCCACTCAGGCTTCATGGCTGAATAGGTAGCATTATTTTATCTATTCAGAATATTTTCTCATCCCTCACGTTAACGAGTTAAAAAGGATGTTTGTCCCTAAATGTTAAGCCACTATCAACACTTAGGACTGGAGCGCCCTCTGTGCCGCCTGTGACTCATTCTTGTTTGACACCCCTTGACAATTCTAAAAAACAACAAATATGTATTTAATGCACTTGCAAATGATGTAGTTGATGCTTTTAGTCGGTGTCTAAGAGCTGAGGCTGTATTTAACATGGTGTTGGGTTAAACTATAATTATAAGGAAAATTAACAGATTAGCCTTTAATACTATATTTTGTCGAACGTCTTTTTCACTGCGACATTGCGACTCATTTACTCGAAATTTCTATTTGAGGAATAAAAGTAATATTTTATACACCTATTACATAAATAGCCTAACGGTTTTAGGCAGTTCCTGACTTTTTTAAAGGTAATTTTCCTAACGCACAAAATGGTCATAGATTAACACCAGAAGCCAAGTCGTATTGCCTGCTTCATATTATGAGAAATAGGACAAATACAGGATGTATGGTTATATTTTAATCGGAGTCTAAATGCTTAACTTTTAGAGATATCAAAAAATATTGCATACAAAACTTTTGTCATTTTCTCTGAAGAATCACAAATTGCTAAAAAAAAAATAAGCAAATGACAATTGGGAAGTAAAAATTAAGCATCGACTTTTGTTATTTTAAATTGAACACCCTTTATAATATTATTTCAATAAAAGGTCATCTTGGTGATTATAAAAATACCAGCTTTGATACCTTTATCTTTAAATACAACCGATAAATTTGACAAAAACCCTGCCAAAAGTATCAATGTATTAGAAATAAATAGAACATTCACATAAGTAAAATCATTCCAAAGGAATATGCTGCCTCTTATGACAGAGTTCTTGTCAGTTTTCTCGGTTGTCTTTAAAGATAAAGGTATAAAATATGGTATTTTTATAATGAGCAAAAAGATGCCCATTTATAGAGGTAATATTATGCAGGGTGTTCCATTTAAAATAGTTACCAGTTACCATTTGTTTCTTTTTAACAAATTCGGACGGTTCAGAGAATACCATAAGACTTATGAATACAATATTTTTGTTTAGTTTAGTGTGAAGACTCCGTTTAAAATATAACCAGACACTCTCTACAACCATAACACTGCACAATAATTGAAACAGAACATACAAATGTACTAGTTTATATATAATGTGTGCGCCTCTAGCTCTGAATTTTTTAAGTAATTTTACCTTATAGGTAAGCTTTTTAAAAATAACTGTATCGAACCCAGATCAAGATATAACGGTGGTCATTGTTTTTACAAAAAGTCCATAATTTCCACGAGTTTCTTCACCTCAAAAAGATGTCTATGTATATAAGTTATGAATCATTCCGAAAAACAATGAACAGTGTGGGTATTTTATTTAAATAGGCTTTTGTCCTTATCATTGTAAATGCTAGTAATAGTAATAGCATTTTTAGATTGTTGTTGTATATATAATTAAACAATACTGTAATTTTGGTAGCATTGTTTTAACTAATAAATAATTCTGTAATGTTGTGTGGCTAATGAATAGGTAGGCTATTTGTATAATATTTTGCCTACGTACATATTAGCACGTATGTGTTTGCACTTATTGTCTCTAGGTTGGTATTAATTAATTTATTTAGAGCCTTAATGCCTGGAATCAAAAACAAATTTTAGTCTTGTGAACGGCATATGTAATTTTGTAGATTTTTTAACAATAGTTAAACAATAGTTACAAAACATGAGTAATCGAATAATGCCTTTTAAAATAGTTATGAGCGAAAATAAGAATAAGAATTAAAAATACTGATTATAAAATTGTTTGGGAACATTTGAACAAATCCTTACTAAATTAGCATTATAGGTTGCAAAACTATATTTAAAAGAACATGTAGGTACCATTAGTTATGTGCATCGAGAATTACGGTAAGTGCGATGGATTTTTGTCGTTATTACAATATTGTATATGTGTGTGTGGTGGTATTGATTCGACTGACATTTGTTAAAAACTCATAAATTAAAAAGTGGTACGTCAATATGGTATAGGTATAGTATAACTTGTATTTCGATTCTACTGAAAATTCACATTTGAGATTTTCGATGTAGAAATTGAAACAATTGAATCAGAATTTTGAAATTTAAAATGGCCAGGCAAAAATTCAAGAACACGGTTCCAAAATAGTAGGAATTGGCCAACGTCGCTATCCCTTTTTTTTTGCTTCTGGTATAAAAGGGAAGTATTGTAATCGCAGAACAATTTAGATCTTCGCGTTTTAGGGTCCCTAGATGCCAAAAAACATGTTTTCTAGCTAAAAAACTACTAATCCCATTGACTTCAAATTTTGGTCAAAAATTAAAGGTCCTATAGGGATGAAATACTAATATTTTGGTAAAAGTCCTATCTGGCGGAACAGAATGGCGGCGTAGTGAAATGTTAAAAAAAAATTACTAAAAAACTACGTATCAAATTTACCTGCAATTTCGCAGAAAAGTCAAGTATTAGGTAATAATCACCTGTTAAAATTTTGGTGCCCATTCAAGATGACAAAACAAAATGGCGGCTTAATAAAATATTTAAAAAATCAGCCTGAAAAAACTTCCTTATTAGATTGATTTCAAATTTTGTACAAGAATGAACTGGTAAAATTGTGGTACGAATTGAAAATAGCGGTCTAATAAAAAGTTTGTAGTCGTCAAAAAATCACCCTCCTAGATCTTCACGTTTTAGCGTCACTAGATCCTCGATGCGAAAAAAACATATTTGGCACTCCCGTCAGTCTGTCAGTTCGCGGCGTAGCTACTAACCCGTTTGACGTAAAATATTGGTCAAGGGTCATATGGAGATGACCTGTTGACATTTTGGTGGTAAAAATCCAATATGGCGGAACAAAATGGCGACCTGGTGAAGGGTTAAAAAAATATTTGTAAAAAGCTGATTATCCACTTTACCTCAAAGTTTGCACAAAATTCAAATGTTATACATAAATGTACTGGTAACATTTTGATTCCGAATCCAAGATGGCTGCTTAATAAAATATATATTTTTTTATATATTTTAAAAACTACTTATTAGATTAATTTCAAAATGTGTGCAAGCATTAAGTGAGATATAGAGATAAATTAGTTAAATTGTGCTACGATTTCAAGATGGAACAACATAACGGCCAAATAAAATGTTTAAAAAAATCAACGTAAATAAATGTTCTCATTCAGTTGACTTCAACTTGTGCACAAAAATTAAATGCAATATTGGGTACGTACTAGTTTATAGTACGAAATCAGCATGACGGCCTGACAGTGTAAAAACTACTTCTTCAATTTATTTTAAATTATGCAGAAAAACCAAGTGTGGCATAGGTAGAAACCGGTAAAACATTGGTACGAATCCAATATGTTAGAACAAATTGGCACTTAATAAAAATATTTAAAAAGACAGTATTTGTATATGTGTTACTAAATGGCTAAGTGGTCACTTTTCACTATTCCTACCTAATAAACGAAAATATTCATAATTCATAAGGGAAGTTCCGGGTGAAGGATATTTACCGATTTTTTGTGCACTAAATTGGTATGATGATTGACTTTAAATTTTGGTCAAAAATTAAAACTCATATTGGGATGACCTGATAACATTTTGGTAATAATCCAATATGGCGAAACAAAATGACGGCCTAGTCAAATGTAAAAAAAATTATTAGTGTAAAAACTACTCATCCAATTTCCCTGGAATTTGGCAAAAGAATCAATTATTAGGTAGTAATTAACTAGTAAAATTTTGGTACGAATCAAAGATGGTGAAACAAAATGGCGCTTAAAGAAATATTTAAAAATTCAGCCTGAAAAAAACTACCTAATAGATTAATGCATAACTTGTGGTACGAATTCAAGATAGTGGAACACAATGACGGTCAAATGAAATATTTCTAATCGTGAAAAAAATCCAAGTTTTACATATCTTTATTTTTTAGATGCCAAAAAATATTTTGTATCAATGGGAATAATGGGATTAGTCTTTCTGTCTGTCATTTGGAGGAAACAACGGAAACAAAATAAAATTATTACTAAAAAACAAATTATTCAATTTACCTCGAATTTTGCACAAAAATCAAGTGTTACATAGGAATCAACCTGTAATATTTTGATATGAATCCAAGACAGCAAAACAAAATGGCAGCCTAATAAATTATTAAAAAAAATCAATCTGAAAAACTGTTCCATTAATTAAGTGGGATATAGAGATAAACTGGTAGAATTTTGGTACGAATTCAAGACGGCGCCGGCGCGGGCGAAATAAAATGTCTAAAAATTCAATTGACTTAATATCTTCCAGCAGAATTGAATGTGATAGAGGGATTAACTGGTGCGAATTAAAAATGACGATACAAAATGGCGGTATTAAAAAATCAGTGTAAAAACTACTTATTCAATTTATTTTAAATCATGATCAGAAAATAAGTGTGGCAAAGGTAGGAACTGATAAAATACTGGCACGATTACGATATGGTGGAACAAAATGGCGTCCAATAAAAATATTTGAAGAGACAGTATACTAAATGACTATGTACGGAACTAAATTGAGTTATACTTTACTATTCCTAATGAAAAGAAAGATTCATAACGAGGGAAGTTCCTGGTAAAGTACCGATTTTTTCTTTTCTATGCTCAAAATGCTATCATTTTAACATAAGCATGTAATCAAATAAATATACAAAAACCATTTCGCTATGTTTTAAATATTTTGGATTTATTGTGCGCCACTTAACTAAATGCGCCAAAAAAACAATTAAAATTAATAAGAGAAATATTAATTTCTTGCCTTGAGAAAATAATAAGCCTTGACCTTCAAATAATTTAAATGATATTTTACTTCCTCGTTAAAAGAAAAGTATTGTAATCGCGAAAAATCACCCTCCCGAGATTTTTTTTTCAGGTCTTTCCTTTCAAGGTCTTTATATGCTGAAAAACCTGTTTTCTGAATTCCATCGGCCTGTCCGTCTGTATATCTGTTCGAGGATAGCTAAAAATTATCTGATTGAGAGTTAAATTCAGGGTTACATGGGGATGACCTGATAACATTTCAGTATAAATCTAATATGGCGAAACAAAAGGCAACCTAGTGAAATGTTAAAAAAAATATTACTAAAAACTATTTATCTAATTTACTTCAAATTTTGCAAAATTAAATATTACGTAAGATCTGGTAAAATCTTGGCACGAATCCAACGTGGCAAAACAAAATGGCGGCTTAGTAGATTATTTAAAAATTGAGCCTGAAAAACTACTTACTGAAATTAATTTCAAATTTTGGGCAATAATTAATTGTGTTATAGAGATGAACGGGTAAAATTTGGATAGGAATTCCAGATGGCAGCCAAATAAAATTTTCGTATCGTAAAAAAAATCAGTTTGGTGGGTTTTACATATCATATCACGTTTTAGCGTCCCTAGGTGCGAAAAATATGTTGTCTCAATTCCGTCGGTGTATGTCTACCTGCGTTTGTAGGTTCGCGACGTAACTTGAAAAAACTACTTGCCTTGATTGACTTTAAATTTTGGTCAAAAATTAAAAGGTCTTGATTATGAGGATGACCTGGTAATATTTTGGTAAATATCTAATATTGCCGGAACGACATGGTGGCATAAGGTGTTAAAAAAAAATATTACTTAAAAATTAATCATCTAATTTCCCTCAAATTTTACAAATGTTGCATAGGAATGAACTGAGAATCCAAGATAGCAAAACAAAATGGCGCCCTCATAAAATATCTACTTATTAGATTAGATTCATTTCAAATTTTGTGCAAACATTAAATATGACAGAGATGTATAAGTAAAATCGTCTTATTCGATTGACATCAAATATTGCAGAAAAATTAAATGTGATATAGGGATATGCTGGTACGAATTCAAGATGACCAATCAAAATAGCGGCCTTAAAAAAAATCAGTGTAATACTTATTCAATTTATTTTCAATTATGCCCCAAAATCAAATGTGACATAAGTAGAAACTGGTAAATTAATGGTATGAATTTAATATGGTGGAACAAATTAGATCGCGCCCAATAAAAATATTTGTTAAGACAACATATTTGTGTTACTAAATGACTATATGCGGAGTTAAACTGCGTCACACTTCCCCATTCCTAATAGAAAAAAATTTCACGAGGGAAGTTCCGGGTTCAGGAAATTTACCGACTTTTTGTTTTCGTTCACTTAAGATAGATACCTAATTCGTTAGTGTTGTGCCTGATGTTTATTCATTATTCCTATATTGCTAAATGTGGAGAAAAATATTTTCATATACAGACACAATGTGAAAAAGTATCAGTGGAAATACTATTTTTGTTTTTTTTTCCATCATGAGATGTCTATATTAGGTTTTTCCCCGATATCACGCCAAAAGATAGAGGTATGACGATGTAAAATTGAAATTGAATTTTAAAAAATCCCTATTTTCCGGGTAGTCATTTTTAATTTACCTGCCGTTGTCCATTTAAATATTTTTAATATTTAAATGCATATTTAATACAAAAATAACCACATCCAAAATTATAAGCATATCTATCTAATAAAAATATATATATACTGACATTTAAAAAGGTGATATATTTGGTCTACACTACACTGTATTAGACAAAAATGTTTAAAAAAACTTACCTACTGACTTGCCTAATATGTTGGAAACAAATAAGTTGCCTAGACCTATTGCAGATTTAAAAAACTTCCTCATTTTATTTCCAAAGGAAAAACAAATTGTTTTCTACTTCTTTTAATTTTTAAATTAACTTAAAAATTTCGTATTCCTATTCCAATGAGCCGTAGCAGTTTAATTTATTTTTTGGATTTCGAAATCAAGAAGATCCCATCGTGAGGAAGAGCGACTTATCTAGTATTTTGATAACCTGTCCATGGTTTCGTTTTAGTTCTTTTTTATTTACTTTTTTCTTTTCATCCTTTTTCTTAGCTTTTGTGTAACTACAACAACAAAGTTATATTATCATGGATACATTAATTCAATTAGAATCTGAATTCTTCGTATAGAGAATCTTGTTTTAGGTGTCATCATCAAAGTAGTGCAAGTATTATATTAGGGACTAACAGTTGTACGGTTGTATTCCTGTTCTTTATATAATAATTACTTTACCGACCAACACTTGTAAAACACGTCCATTTGATGTGTAAAGTGCTTTGTTCGATATGTTACATATTAAATGTAATTTTTAAAAAATATAAGTATATGTGTTACATGTCCGCAAACTTGTATTTTTGTTTGATTTTCGTCAATGAATTTATTTGAAAAAGATTGCGCGACCAATTGCTGTAGACAATATATAAGTATGTAATCTGAATATATTGTTTTGTTGAACCACTAGCCAAGAACTAAACTAACAATATACCATACACAAATATATATATATATATAGACCAGCAGTTTTGCCAATATTTGTTTCTTTTGAGATCTACAAAATTTTGGCGATTTTTTGGTTTTTCAGATTTTTTGAGTTTCATCTATTTTTCGGAGATACAACCCATTCTGCACTCTAGCGTGTAACTTTTTAAAGAGTTGTTGCAGTACTTTTTTTTGCCTATATGTAGTTTCGCATATTTTTTGTAAATCACCATTCTTTAACAGTCAAGAACTTTTTATTATTAGAGTTTTTTAAACTAACGAACCGTGACTGACTGACTGAAAGACAACGTATACCCTAGATCTTAGAGATATTAAATTTGTAGGACATATTCTTTGAGTGCCCTAGGGTTGCACTAAGAAAAGTTCCATCCGTAAAGGGGTGGTAAAATTTGTATGAAGATTTTTTTTAAGTTATGACGATGATATGTAAGTATCCGAAACAAATAAAATAATATGTTTTATTATTTTTTAAAATTCATCTTTTAAGGGGGTGAACGGGCGTGACACAGTTTATATGAAGAAACATTAATTTTATCATATCTATTTGAAACTTGCAAGCGGTTGTAATTCGGATGACAATACAATATTTTGATACCATTGAGCTGCTCTGATCATGACATAACCGACTTCAAAAAAGGAGGAAGTTATCAATTCGACCCCATGTTTTTTTTATATGTACATCGACTACTTCACGATGGACAAGCTTGAATGAAACTTTCAGGGAATATTCAGAATATTGCGGGAGTGGTCCTATAGCCAGCATATTTAAAAATGGCGGAACAGCACCATTTTGAACTGTTTACGTGAAGCTACATTGAACAATAAACGCGTTTACCATTCAGTCAGAAAAAAATGTATGTTACTATTGTATAATCTTACATCTATTCATCTTATTATACAGTGTTATATATTCCATCTTGAAAATTTTAGGTTATGAAGTTTGCGCTATTCTTATTCTTAATTATTTAATCAGTATTTATATTACCAAAAACTAGTTTGTACAATAAAGACGAAAAGTTTAAAAACTAGGCTAAAAGTTAAAACAAATGTTTCGGCAATATTCCCATCAACTAAACATAATAGATCAAAACCTAAAATATATTATTCGTTTTCTTCAAAAGCTGTGAGGAAAAGGGTCAAAATAAACATTTGTCAAATATCATCGCTCCCTGTGTAAAAAGTTGTCAGGATGTATGTAACAAAATTTAGAGACATGCCAAAACTACATAAGGGCATCCATTACCTTTTAAAAAAAATATTTGCTAAAGTGTAAAAGGTTTGAACATTTTCAAAAAAAAAATAAAAAAGATTTTCCGATAATCACGAAAAACAACATACTTTTATTTGGCACTTTTTTCTTCGTCTGTTTATAACGCGTATAAGTCTTTTAGAGTTAAACCTACATCCTCTTAACTATTATGATAGTGAACTTCAGAACTGTGGTAAAAATTTCAGTATATGTGTCCAGCAACATCGTAATAAATTTTGTTACCCTTTAAAGGGTTGACAGATTACGCTTTACTCGACGTCCGCGGAAAGATCGTTTTTCAGTTCGAAGCTTGTATTTAACAAACAAGACCAAGCGTAGGTGATCATTTAACAACATAAACAATGCATGTTGACGAGGTGAAAACGAGTTTTATATGATGTACCCTCTTTCTTTTGGGAGTTCATAAACTGCCGGCTAATGTGGGTTTACGATCATTTTTAGGGCCACACAAGAAAAGACAGATAACAAGCTATAAATTATTTATTAGGAGAAATTTCAGGCTATCGAGTGGCGCGGCATATCAAAATGAAAGACAAATAAGAAAGAATATATAACTTTATTGTTTACGCTTTGAATGGAATTACACAAAGCAGTAGTGTTGTTTACTCCTGTCTAGGTTGGCCAGACGGACCATATTCAGGGGAACTGAGGTATTATAACATACTCATTTTTGTATGCACACTTTCAAAAATACCCATTTTAATTCAAGGACTGTTTCCCCATAAATCTATTGGTTCAAGCAAACGTTTTATCTTGTAATAGATAAAAAAATATCATATATCGAGAGTTATCGATAAGTGTCAATATAGGTTTTTTTTTTGGTATTCGATAATTTTGCCGCATATATATATATATATATATATATATATATATATATATATATATATCTAGTTAGCAGTGATCTGTCGATGGGTAAATAACTATCGACGTATCGATAGGTAAAATTTAATATCGCGCATCCCTACTAGTAATACGTCAAGAATCGAATCAATAGCTGATTACCAAGGTTTACTTCAAATATAAGAAGGTTTATTCAGAATGCAAAATTGCTGTATTCAGAAAGAAGCCCATCTTTTTATTAAAGAAAAAGCAGAGTCATAATCAAATATATTGAGAAAAGATACAAATTTGGCGGAAATTAATATACAGTTTTAAACATCTTTAAATCAAAGAGTGTTCCAAATGATAAAAAGTCCGCAGGTTTTAGATAAATTTAAATTGCTAACATTGACTGTGTGAAAAAAATATTTATTTAATTTTGCAATCCCTCACTGTAATGAAGGGAGTGAGAGAATGTTTAACTTGATGTTTCAAGCTTGCCGAGAAAGTAGACATGATAATTTGGAAATGTATGTAACTTTTTCCCTGTAAACAACGTCTTAAAGATTTTGTTCTTCTTTAAACGATTTTTTGAATTAAAGGCATCAAAACTGAGCAGCCTCCTCACAAGAGCTATTGGTAAAGCCATGGGAAACAAACGTTGTTTTCTGCTCAAGCTAAAAATCAAGTGGTATACTGGAATGCACTAGTAAAATTTTGATGTAAATCTTGTATGGCGAAAGAAAATGGCGACCTAATAGAATATTAAAAAAAAAAAAACGATGAAATTGTGCTTTATGGAATAAAATAATTTACTTTTATCTACATAGTTTCGTTCACTCCGGCAAAGCAGTTACACAATACAACAAAATATATATTAGCTATTCTCTCAAAAATGCATAATATATTATCCGCGTTCCCTCGTAAATTCGCCTTTCGGCCGATACTACATCAATGACGTTTTTGTCGCGGCCCATCCAATAGCTCCTCACAACAAAAACATGTGATATGTATTGTGACCTTGAAGCGACGAATAAACGACAGGCTTTCTACCAAATGCAAAGCTGCAATGAGTTTTAGCGGCAATGTTTCCTCTGAATAGGGGTATGATAAGCTATGTCCCAGAAATACGAGGCGGGCTTAATACGAATATTGTTGCAAGAAAAACCACTTGTATTTTGGCTTACACTGCTTTACAGTTAAGTTGTTAAAAAAACTTGTTACTGTGCCGATAACAACTGTAGAAGCGAAAAGGTATTTTTCTACTCTCAATCGGATAAAGACATTTTATTATTCGTTTATCACGGATTTTATTATGTGGACTGCAGACAATCACCAAAAATCACGAGCCGCCACTGAATGCCATACTTTACTTTATTAAAGTCTTTGTGAGTAAAGTTGTAAAAAAATAAATTAAAAACGAATAAATAAATAATTAAAGAAGTGGTGTACTGAATTATGAAAGCAATATTTTTACTTCGAAGAGGAAGTATTGTAATCGTAAAAAACAACACCCTTTTCAGATCTGCGAGGTTCTAGACCTCGAAAAAGTATGTTCTTCCATTTTTGTCGATCTGTCGTTCTATCTGTACACGGTATAGCTCAAAAACTAACTTCAATTGTAACATTTCGGTGAAAATCCAATATGGCGGATTCAGAAAATGTTAAGAAAATCATTAGTAAGAGATTACTTAACAAATGTATCTCAAATTTTGTAAAAAAATCAAATGTAAGAAAGGAATAAACTGGTAAAATTTTCGTGTGAATTCATTGTACCGGAACAAAATGGTTGCCTAATTAATGTTTAAAAATTCAATACGAGATAAAACAACTTATCCAATTGACTTGAATTTTTGCATAAAAATCAAGTGTGAAACAGGGATAGACTGGTAAAATTCTAATACGATTCCTACAAAACAAAGTGGCGGCCTTGTCAAATGTTTAAATATTCCTTTGAAATTCCACTTCCTGGAATATAACTTTCTTTTTATAGAGGAAAATAATAAATGACGTAATAAATGACTAGATTTTGTTTATAAAGTTATAAAAAGGAAACGGTCAGTAAAAATGGTAATATATATTTTTTCAAGTTGTTTTTAAGGAAGCCAAAATATTTTGAAGGTTAGTTTTTTCAAAAAGAGTTTTTTACGTAGTAGAAAAATGTTGAAAAATGCATATTTTTAGAGGAAAAAATTCTCTAAAAATAAATCGGATAACTAAGTTTTGAAAAATTAGTTTTTTCCTAATAACCCATTTGTTATGCAAGTACACATAAAATCAGAATTCTTTTCAGATTAGCAAATTCTCATTCTTGGCAAAGATCGTTGTAAAACATTCTACTTTTTGTTTTACATTCATTTACTTAATTATATATATATATCATTATATATATATATATATATATATATATATATATATATATATATATATATATATATATATATATATATATATATGATATTTTTTTTGCGTTTTCTTAAAACATATCTAATTTTTTTTTTTGTTAAAAATTCTTGGGTACTGGTTTATTTTCTTAAAAGAATTATTTATTTTCTTAACGTTTCACTCTTCATAGAGAGCTTTTCAAGAGGATATTATTGGCATACAATAAATACAAAACTGTAAAACATCGATTGGCACACTAAAAACTATTAGAATAAAATGTTAAAATAGGACGTTACAATTTTTAAAACTCCAGTTTAAAATTAGTATTAAAATCATGTTAAAATACATTGGTATACGCACCTTGGAAATAAAACAACTGTGCATTATAGTAGCAATGATGTTTCAGTTCTGACTTGTGCAAATTAAATAAATACTTTTTTTGTTTTTGGCTGAAAGCGATTATTTAGATTAACAATGTTTACTTTATTTATATTGGTGTAAAATCAAGTTGATATTATAGAAATTATATTTATGATGGTGTAGTATAGAGTATATAGGCATTTTATTATATGTAAAATACTAAATTAAAAAATTAAAATATCAAACCGTGATATTTCATATCAAAAAAGAAAAACATTTAATTTTTGATTGTTAGTATCTTTATTCAAAATTCGTGTGCCAGAAAAATTAAACTCGTAATTTTCTGATTGATAATTTCCCACTTAAATTAATCAACAGAATTATCAAACAAAGTACAAACCTATATTACAACAAATAAAACAAAGAGAATAATCCGACAAAAAAATAAAAATGAAAACAAATCCTATATATCATTACCAAATATAAATGAACTCTCTGAAAAAATTAAATACGCTCTAGCCAAACACAACATAATTGTTTGTCACAAATTCAGTAATTTATTAGGCTCGCTATTCACACCTCTCAAAAGTAAAATATAGTATAGAAACAATCAAACTTAATATATGCGGTACCATGTATGAATTGTCATATGAAATACATTGGCATGACCACACAATACCTAAGAACAGAATAAACGGCCACAAGTACACAAAAAATTCGTCCACTGTCCTTCATAAACATGAAAAATCAAGAAAATCACGAGTTTAATTTTTCTGACACACGAATTTTGAATAAAGATGCCAACTATCAAAAATTAATCATTAAGGAGATGTTTCATATCAAAAAAGAAAAACATTCCGTAAATGATAAACAAGCTGTCAAGAAATTGAGTCAGATTTATCACGGTTTGATATTTTAATTTTTTAATTTAGTATTTTACATATATATAAAATGCCTGTATACTTTATACTACACCATCATAAATATAATTTCTATAATATCAACTTGATTTTACACCAATATAAATCAAGTAAACAATGTTAATCTAAATAATCGCTTTCAGCCAAAAACAAAAAAAAAACATATCGGTAGTATTTATTTGATTTCCACAAGTCAAAACTGAAACATCATTGCTACTATAATGCAGTGAGTTGTTTTATTTCCAAGGTGCGTATACCAATGTATTTTAACATGATTTTAACATTAATTTTAAACTGGAGTTTTAAAAATTCCTATTTAACATTTTATTGTAATAGTTTTTAGTGTGTCAATCGATGTTTTACAGTTTTGTATTTATTGTAGACCAACAATAACCTCTTGAAAAAGCTCTCTATGAAGAGCGAAATGTTAAGGAAATAAATAATTCTTTTTTTAAGAAAATAAATCAGTACCCAAGAATTTTTAACAAAGAAAAAAATATATATATATATATATATATATATATATATATATATATATATATATATATATATATATATATAGTACTTCCCAAAAAGGTTGATAATATGATTTTAAAATGCCCTGGCAGCCCTATTTAGGTTTATATAAATATCACTAACTGCCAAATTGTCGTGGCTGGAACAAAATGTTCACAAAATGCACGTTCGCAAAAGAACGTTTGTTTTGAAAAAAACATTTTAGATGCTTACCACATAAATTGTCAGGGTATAGTGAATACAAATTACATCTAATGTTATAAATAACACTTCCATAATGTTGCTAGGCCATTTTAAAAGCATATCATCTTTATTGATAAACCTATGTTTGTAATTAAAGAATAACTTTGTTTATCTTAAAAATGTGCGAGTGTTTAACAGGTGGTCTTTTGTGGTTTTTTAGGAGAATTATCATTATCATCAAATATCCGATAAACGAACATATTTTCAAATTATATAAAAAATGTATTTTAATATCTCAAATGTGGATGGACAGCTTTGATGTCAACTCCCAGGCTTTTGGGGGACCTGCATGTGTTACTGTTACGTGAAATAAAATTGTATCGTAATCAAATTTCAAGTTATTTTTTCCGCCTCAAAACATGAACGCTATGGAAACAAGTAAAGTTCTTTTGACAATTGCAGAATTCTTGTTCTTTTCTATAAATCGAGGTGACAGCACTTGTTCTTAGCAGTAGATAAATAACCAACGGCTAGAATCCCACTCACATTTTGCGACAATTCATGCGGCAGACTTTGACCAAAATATAAGTAACCGCATTTATTAACATTAATATAAAAACAATTTGGTTCAAGGATATTTGTTTAGTATCTACTTCCTAAAAATCTAAGTCAAGCGATGATCAACTTTCAGTTTAATATTGAATCCCTATGTAATTGTTTTTCATTGTAACAAGATTTTTTATTTAACGATGATTATTATTATTATTAGACTATTACACATTTTCAAAATTTCAATTGATATACAATTTTAAGACGAGTACGCTCAATGCATTGCACAAAAGTTAACGGCTGCCGCAGCTTATTTCATTTTAGCTTTAAGCTTTTTGTTAACCCACACTGTTTATTTTCATAGGAAGAAAGCTTGGACATTATGGGACAGTACAAACCCTTGAAATATTTTGCTGAAGGTAAACTACCATTTATCATTTCTGTTATTTTCAACATCATATCATTGTCATTCATGCTTTCTGCTGCACATTTTCAAACAGGTTAATTTTTCAACATAGTATTATAGCCCCTAAGTCATTCACTAATTTCCCAGTAGTTAGTTTAACAGTTCTTCGAACTGTTGAAAATGTATCTCTATTAATCAATAAAAAATAATCATTAACACTGTCGTTTCTTTTTAGGTGCAAATAACAATCGGCAGAGCTAGAAGAGAGCCATGTGCAAAATGTGGCTTTCCAGTCTTTATTGCCGAACGTCTTAATGTAGGAAAACTTCTATACCATCGAACGTGTTTCCGATGTGCTCGATGTAGCTCCCAGTTGACGCTGGCCAACTACTACGAAACCGAAACGGGAATTCTGTTGCGAAATATGTCCTGATGAAGAGAAACAGATATCTAAAAAAGTTTCACCGGAAACTGTTCTTAGCAGATCTTTGAGCGACGAAGAGAAAACTGCGAGTTTACAGACTTACTCAGACGCACCTGACACATACAGTACTCATTTTGAAACAGCATTAGAATTCCCCTTGGATGGCGACCTCAAAAAGAATTCCACTCTTACGGAAGCAGAGGGCACAGAGTTTACCAAAGCAAGATCTCACTTTTTTAAGAGTCAAATGGAAAGTTCTAGCGAATCTGGCAGTGAAGACATTCCTGTTGAACTACCCAAAAGTAAACCACCCCCTTTATTAAAGTCTCAGTACGATGGCGAAGATATTCCATTTGACCTTCCCAAGCCCAAACCCCCTCTTACATCTAAACCCGATAACATAAAGACATATTCGTTTTATTATAGTGATAATAGTAGTTTTCCTAGTGATAAAAAAGAGCACCGTTATACTTAGGCATAGTGTTAGTGGACAGACGAACGATCGCTTTGTTACCAAAGATAATGCTTCTAGCTCTAGCCGGGTTAGTGTTAGGGCTAGAATGAAGTTATTTGAAAATAATGAAGATAATAAGTCTGATGTAAATAAATTTCCCGTTAGTAGCAAGCAAGTGCCTTTAGGTACAAATAAAAAAGAAGGCCACAGTAGTAGCGATAGATGATTTAGAAGACTTTGACAATATTAGCAAAAAAGATTTTAATACCGAGGATTCTTTGTTGGAGAAGAACGATAGTATTAAAACCCTCAGTAATAAAGTAAAAAATGAAGGAGATATTAAATCAGTAACAAGATCTGAAAAAAAATGTATCTCTAAGCAATCTAATGTAGATTTAAGGCAAGACAATATATTTAGTACTAAAAATGTTATAGATACTAACGAATTAGATGTAGTAAGCCCACCAAATGAACCTACAAAACTTGAAAAAGAGATAAAAATAACTCCTCAGGTATCTTCTAATGAAGTAATCGAAATCCTTGATAGTAGCCAGGAAGCGAGTCATATCACAATAGATAGCGATAAAAACGAAATAGCACAGAGCAAACCTAAGGAAACTGAAGTTAGTTGCATGGCAATTGACGATACGCCAATATTGGCTAACAAAGACGAAGCTATATCAAAAATAACAATTTCAGATGACAGTTTTTTATCAGCCAATAGCATAACATCTCCTGTGTCAGCTTCTTCGGGCGATGGTCCAGCACAGAAGAGGGGATATTATACGGCCTATGATGTATTATCTCCACAGGATGACAGTGCAATAGCAGAAAACGAAGAGTTATCCAAGTCGCAAATGGCTTCCAAAACGGACACTTTGCCATCTGATAATAGTAATGTACTTGCATTGAATTCAAGTGAAAATATTGAAAAAGAGGAAAAAGTGATTACAGAAATAGAAACCGCTCCTATTCGTGATAATATTGAGCCTCCGGGTTATCTAGGAAATGATTCTGAACAAATTAGTCACGTTACACAGCCTGACAGAATAAGCGAAGACGACGAAGCGCCATGTGATAAAAATGCTTCTCAATTGAATACATCTAAAGAAAAATTAGAAACAGAAGATGAATCTGCTCTCATCCAAGATGAGCCAGAAGAACATCTGACTGAGTCACAAAGTCACAGTGACGAGTTTGTTGAAAGAAACAATTTAGTTAAGCAACCACTTGACAATAGTAGGGAAATACCGAAGAAATCTGTAACACCTGAAAGAGCGATTGTTGAAACGGTACGAGATGAATATTATCCAGATGAACTAAACCCTTTTGGTGACGATGATGAAGATTCTACTTCTGCTCCTTCAAAGTTATTTGGAGTGCCCGATGATGAAAAGGTGACAGTTTTGACTAGGCCTATACCGGCTGCAAGGCCTAAAAAGAAAATTACCCCCAACCTTGACAAACGAGATTATCTCGGTACTCCAGATGGCTTATCTCGAGTTTATGTAGAAAGGTTATCTGATAATCCGTTTGAAGACGATAGTGATGTGGAAGTGCCTATATCTCCTGTACCGGCAAAGAGGCCTACAAAGAAAGTTATCAGTGCTAGTCCCTTTCATGCAAAAGACAGAGAGCGGTTAGATAATTCTAATTACAATCCTTTCGATGAGGATGAAGAGCAAGAAGTTGTGATGAGACCGAAGATCACTGATGTTCCACCGAAAGGTTATAACCCATTTGAGGATGACGAAGATGATAAAGAAATTGAAGCACCTGTAAGACCGGTTCCACTGCCAACTCCTAGAACATCTAAGTAAGTACAATTATTTCTACTAATTAACTATAAATGTCGGTTAAATATAAGAGTTTAAGAACCAAAAGTTTCGTACACAATAATAATGATAAACGCTAAATTTCCTGAACTGCTAGACTTAAGATATCTCACGAGATTATTGCCAAAACGCAGTTGCATGACATCACACTTTCTAAAACGGCCCTTGTGAAGGAGTATCGGTAATTAAAATATTTGTATAGATCTGGTGGCTACGAAAGTATTATCCACGGAAGATCTTCGTTACGTTAAGAGGTAAGTTAATGAAATTTAGGGCATTGCGAAATAAGAACTAAAGTTTGTGGCTTTTGATATGTCAGAGTTAAATCACCAGAAGTTACATTAACTTAACTGAAATAGAAACAAACTCAGTGTCAATTGAACTCGCCTAATTTTTTAAAAAATTCTGAAAGCTCGATTTTTGTATTTTAAAAATTGCTTTCGTGAAGAGCCAGTGACGCAGCAAGAAATTACGCTTGCGGAGGCCCTCTAGAACGATACTAAATTTTAGTTTATTATGAATTTCAAATATAAATAAAACCCCGAAAAATAAACATCAATATCCTACTCAATATACAGGGTGTTAGGGTCTTGACTACAAATATTTTAACTTAGGCCAGTATGAACGATTTTAAACAAAATATTCTTATAAACCATCGGTAAATTTGAAAGAGTTTTCGAGACATTTAATTTTAAAATGTTTAATTTTAGAAAAGTTTTCAACTAATTCCAAGACAACATAGCAATATTGCTATTTGCTTGGACATCAATGTGATAACAATCTCCTCACCTGTGTTTTGTTAACAAAGAAGTATAAAAGAACCCGTAGGTTTAAAAACGATTCAATTATTTTTTTTGATTATTTTTTTGGAATGTATGAACTTTTTTAATAAATTGTGGTTTGTTAGGATAATATCGGCGTGTATAAAAAATAGTAAAAAAACTTAAAACTTTTTAAATTTTTTACTTGTATTGTTTTTAACTGGGCGACCCTCATTAAGTTTATTAGTTTCCACAAATTAACAAAAAAAATTGAACTTATCACGCATATTAATTTATAGCACTAGGTAGGTAATTCACACACTAAAGAAAGTATTTTAAAAACTTAACGTAGATGCTGAAAATGACTACCGCCACTATTTAAACACGCACGAATACGTGCGAAGCCAATTTTTTTGAACAGATTCACAAACGTTAGGTCTTTGTCTAATTTGTTCCGCTGCAGCATAAATACGATTTCTAAGGTCATGTTCATTTTCAATATTATACACTAATGTTTTCTTGTGGCCCCAAAAATCGACCTATCCACCTATTATCAAATGTATTATCCATATGTTGTAACACCTTCCTATGAATGTGGGCAGAGCTCCATCATGAAGAAACCAGGCACTGGCTCGCTGAGCTAAAGGAATTGCTTCTAAAAGAGTGCGCAAGGCATTAGTTAAATAATGGGGGTATGCCTCTCCTGTTAAACGTCTTGGTAGCTCAAAAGGTTCAATTAACCGATTGTAGATTATTCCAGCTCAAATATTTATTGAAAACCGGTATTGAAATCGGCCTTGTTCAATCGTGTGTGAATTTTCTTGAGCCCAGATAATTTAAAGTTCCATCTCTCGTAAAACAACATTCATCGGTTGTAAGTATGTTTAAAGTAAAATTTTCGTGTTCTTGGTTTTTCGGAGAAACCACCGGCAAAATTATCTCCTCCTCCTTTAAAGTCAAAGCCTGTACTCGCTGCACATGATAAGGGTAAAGAAGGTTTTCACGAAGAGTACGATGAATGACCCAATTAGAAAATCCAACTTGTCGCGAGATTCTCGAGTGCTCAAACCAGGGTTTGCCTCCATTAGGGCTAAAATATGTTTTCGTTTTCGGGTGTTATTTGCCTTTCAGGCCCCCGATTAGTTTAACGGACTTTTACACATCTCCTGTTAGGATATCTTTCCCGGTATGTTTGGTATGCCAAATGAGCATTCTCTCCATAAATAAGTAACATGTCCGCATATTCAATATTCGTATACATTTTTAAAAAGTTTTTAAATCCCGACTGCGTATTAAAACGGTATGGCATTGGCTCATTTGGCAAGAAATTAAGGTGAAAGAACCAAAAAACAAGACAACTGCAACTGATATATTTGCGAATTGTTATGTTCGTTGAAGCCTGCTCGTTTCTCTACGCTAGGCAATGTTGCCGTTTTCAGATCAGCATTCTATGGTAAAATGAAATAATTTATTCGTTTTTTATTTTTTAAATTTAGGTCGTTCAGATATTTTGTTGAAAATTATATAATTACTTGTTTTACAAAATACAACTTTAAGGCCGTTTTTCTCAAAAATGGTAAGGAATTGTCCCTATGTTATATAAAATTTTTTTAATCAAAATGGTCCATACTATCACGTGTTAAAATATTTGTAGTCAAACCGCTAACACCCTGTATTACCTTTATTAAAACAAGAAATACGTAATATAAAAAGTTATCTAAACAAACAAGCAAAAAAATTAATTCTACGAGAGCTTAATGATACGCATGACGGACTGGTGTAATGCGCATGAATTACTTAGGTGACGTAGGGATGGGTGCTGTAAGATATCGACGTTACAAGAACATCGATATTTTCGAATTAGAGTTTATGGTGCAACAGTGCAATCGAACTCTTTTAATTACCAATTGCTGCGCCACTGGTGAAGAGATCTGAAGGCGTATCGGTAATAAAATTATTCGTATATATCGGATCGCTACGCAAGTATTATCCATGGAATATCTTCGTTACCTTCAGAGGTAGGTTAATGGAATTTAGGACGTGGAAAAATAAACTAAATATTGGGTCTTTTGATATCTGAGTTAACTAACCGGAAGTTAACTAACTAAACTAGAGGAGAAACATATAAAATTAATGTTAGTTGAACTCGCCTATTTTTTTTCCACAAGATTCAAATGCTTATAATTCAAAATTGCTTTCCAAAAAGCTTTTCTTTCTACATAGCATGTGCTACGGTTTGTTTTAAAAAGAATTTGATGGAAACATTATTTATTGAACAAAAAAATTGTTCAACTTACAAATTGTAGTGTATTATAATTTCAGAGTGTTTTTCGAGGGACGTTCAGAGTTCAATTTACATTTGACGAGGGGCGTTATTTTCTTAGAACTTGAATAGTTAGGAACACTGAACCATGTTTGGAACAAACGGAGACTGTTAATAAAAAAGCATAACATTTGGCAATAACATTTAAATGTAAAAAATCGTTGTTTTATCGAATGCTAAAGAACTCATTCTTTTTTATTTCAGCATATATATAAAAAGAGATTAAAAAAAATTCGTATTTAAATTTACGAAAAAATGAATTTTCTGCGACTGTAAAATAAGAACATTTTGTTCTGAGTTTCTTGCCTAATATTCTGGCATTGGAGAGTGGAAAATTAACAAAAAAAATCAAACGCATGCTGAAGTCTTTCATTTCTTATTTGATATTTTGTTATTTCATTTAATTTTTCACAAAAAAATATAATAGGATTAAAATTTTTAATTTTGGCAAATAAGAAGGGTGGAACCCACAGCAGAGTATTTTTTATTGGCCGTAGGCCACAATACTTAGTATAAAAAGAGTTAGAACCATCATTACGGTTTCTTCTAAAATAATAACTGGGGCTTTTAAAGGCATGTATACATTTTTGCATCTAGTATATTTCGTTTGTAAAGTCCGTCTGATAATATCGTGTAACCATTTTTCCATATTTGGAGTATAAATAGATCTTGATGATGAGGGAAAATCAAACCAGTCTTAAGAAAAATGTTCATTCTGCGATTTTATAGTTAACATTACATTTTCAGCATACATATTTTAGAATATTTTGCTCACCGCATTTGATATAGCAGGAACTGCGTTTTCTTTATTTTATTTGATTTTACGCGAAATAGTTTATTTCTACTTATGCTACATCAGAAGATGTATGTGAATCTTTTAACATGTAATAGTTATATACCATTAGTAAACAAAAAGTACACATATTGCCCTTTAAGTTTATTAAATTAGGTACCCATCACGGCACAAATTATCCGATTGACTTTAAATTTTGATTAAATCCAACATTGTGGACTAGTAGAATGTTAGAAATTATATTTCTAAAAAACTGCTTATCCTATGTATCTGAAATTTTGCACAAAAATTAAATGTGGCGTTAAAATTAACTGGTATGAATCCAAGATGGCGAAACAAAATGGCGGCCTACTAAAATTGAAAGAAATCAGTCTGAAAGAATTATTTATTCGATTAATTTCAGATTTTGCGCAAGAATTAGGTGTGATACAAAAATTAATTGGTAAAATTTTGGAGAGAATTCAAGATGGCGGAACAAAATGAGGAACCTCCGAGGTTTTCTCGGATCTCCATGTTTCGCGGTTCTTAGATGCCAAAAAAAAAACAATGTTTTCTCAACGCCATGGTTCTGCCTGTCTGCCTGTTCGGGACATAGCTAAAAAATACTTACCCGACTAACTTCAAATTTTGGGCAAACATTAAGAGTCATATGAAGATGACATGGTGATATTTTAGTAAATATCCAATGTGTGGTAGAACAAAATAACGGTTTTGTAAAATGTTAAAAAAATTATTACTAAAAATCTAATTTTTCTATTTTCTTCAGGTTTTGCACAAAAATCAAATGTGATATAGGATTGAACTGGTAAAACTTTGGTATAAATCCAAGATGACAAAACGAAATGGCGGCCTAAAAAAAATTGGTCTGAAAAACCTACTTATTCGGTTAATTTGTCATGATTCACAAAAAGAAACATGTTTCTCAGTGTGTCTGTGTGACTGTCAGCGGCATAGCTAAAAAACCACTTATCCGATTGATTTAAAATTTTAATCAAAAATTACATTTTTGTAAATATCAAATATTGCGGAACAAAATGGCAGCTAGTAGAATCTTAAAAAAAATGTTACTAAAAAATACTTACCCTATTTACCTCAAACTTTGCACAAAAATCAAATAAGACATGGGAATGAACTGGTAAAATTTTGGTACGAATCTAAGTGGCAAAACAAAATGGCGGCCTAATAATATGTTTAAAAAATCGGTCTGAAAAATCTAATTATTTCTATTACTTTCAAATTTTGTGCCAGAATTAGGTTTGAAATAGTTATTAATTGGTAAAATTTCCGTATGAATTTAAGTTTGCGGAACAAAATGGCGGCCTTATGAAGTGTTTAAAAAATTAGAGTAAAAAAATTCAATTGACTTTAAATTTTACATAAAAATGGCAGCCTAATAATTTTTTTAAAAATCGGTGTAAATTAAGTACTTGATTTTAAATTTTATGTATGTGTTACAGGTGAAAATTGGTAATTCCAATATTGTAAAACGAAATGGCGCCTTACTAAAATTTTTGAAAAAAATTTAAAAAATCATAAATTTTTTTAATCCACTTTTCTCGTACAGAAATCCACTACACAGAGATAACACATTTTATGAATACATATAGTTGTTTGGTAATAACTTATTAAATTAAATAAATTACTTAATTAAATTAATTTGTGTTAAGTTATTACGAAATAAATAAATAGATATATAAACTGTATTATCTTTACGTAGTGGAACTCTATACGGGGAAATTCCTGGGCAAAGGCGAATTTATCGATTTTTTTGAAAAACTTCATCAGAAATTTTTGTGATGTGTGTAAATGTACCAAACATAAAAAATAAAAATGCATAAAATTATGTCTGAATAATTATGAAGAAATGCATAATTTTATAAGCCACTGGTCGGCAATTTTGACAAGAATATATCATAATTATTTTCCCTATATGTTCCAGTAGTAAATTAAAAGAAATTTCTCCACCCTGTTAACAGAAATCTCCCAATGAGGGGAGGCCCATGTTTCTTGAAACTCCCTGTATATATGTGTTTTATTTAATCAGAGAGTTCTGTCATTTGGAGCATAAAAAAGAGATTTATTTAATAAACTCACTGAACTCCATTATCCATGATGGAGAATTCAATTTCGAATGAGAAATGCTGTCATTGCAACGCAGTTCAGAAAAAGCTAATATTGTTACGTGGACAGAAATCCATAATTTTATTAAAATAACTTTGTACTTGAGCTAGTTTTATATGGGCAAAATTAGGCGACATTAACACTGCAAAAAATAAAAACAATTATTAGTTATTAGTAAGCCTTCGATATATGAAACATGCACCTTTCCCACGCTGGCTGCAGTCTTGCAAAACATTAATTAGTTGGCGACAGTGGTGCACCAAAGTAAAAAAGAAGCCCACACCATAGATATAGTCCGTAGCTACATAGACAGATTTGAAGAAAGTACTAGTCTTGGACTTGGAGTCTTTTTCTATGTTTGTTAAGTACTAGTCTCATAAAGGATTCTTTGGTATTTTCGTTATCATAATTATTATAACTATATTTAATTTTATATAACCATTTGTTTCTCGCAGTGCCTTAAATAGTTTTGTTTAAGCTTTAAGCAAATAATCTAACAGAAGTTACACGAACCGAAAGCATCCTGTGCAAATACGGCAAAAATCTTTATTTTTTCTCTCTTCTGTAAGCAGAAATTGGACAGTTCGGAAAAAAAACGATAAATTGAGAAAAAAAATTTTTTTTCCGTTTTGTTTTTCTCACATATTGGTAAAATTGGAAGAAAAAATTAAAAATTTAAATAAAATCATATAATATGACTTAAACATAAAAAAATACTAAATATAATAAACAGTTTTGAAGATATCAAATAACAGGATTGATTTGGCAGTTCAAAACGAATTTGAATAAACCTAGAATAAAAAATAAAGGACCAGTAAGAAGATAAAATCTCAATTTCTATTGGAGTAAACAAAAAACAAGTTTTTGTTTCTTTTTAAACAAACTATGTGTTTTTGTTTAAAATAGTTTTTCTTAGTTCCAACGCGATGCTTAAAATACTACGTGTTTTAAACTCTCTTTTCATAGGTCAACCTATGTATTCCGCCTTGTTTATTATTATTATTACCTTGGTATATTCTCTGTATAACTATGGTTTTTTATTAGATTATAATTGTTCTCTTATTAAAGATTTGATTTTGGACTGATTTTTTAATAGTTTACATAAACAAATAAATTCATTTTAAACTTCCATTTTAAATTAAAAAACAGTTTATCACAACTAATAGCGTTTTAAACACGTTTACAATACTGATTTTTTAATCAATGTTTAAAACACTACAACCCTGGTTTCTATATAAATAAATTACCGAAATGAAATGGTACCGAAATAAAATAAAAAACCAAAAAACATTTTGAGTATTTTCAGAGAAACTTATAACTAAACACAAATTAAAACAAATCAAGTAAAAAACATTATTTTGAGAAAAACCTGGGTATGATGGTACTATGTACCGGCTGAACTGACTCGCTGCAAAAAACCTGTGTGAGGCGATCTACCACGGGCACCCGCTAATCTAGGGGGCCCAGTTTTGAACAAAAAAATCTTAACCATTTAATAAACACATTCACACTATGAATGCCCTTTTTTTATCAATTATTTTCTGAAACCTGCGGGTGTGCCCAAATTTGTAGTTACGCCACTGTTATCAACACAGTGTCATACATTCAATCGATTTTTTGTAAAATCGATTAAAAAAATATGTATGATTAAATATCGGCAAACTACAAATACTTTTTCCTAGTTTATAAGAAAGGTTTAATTTTTCCGGAAATTTTGAACCTATAATTGTAAGCAACCCATTTTGGCACTGTTTTGATGGGCGTAAGTGAAAGCTACTAAGGTTTTGGTTGCCTTTAATGATGGGATGCAACTCAACTCTCTAGGAAATAGTAATATATTAAAACACTAGTTTCACAATGATTTTATAGCACGAGCCCTAGGTTAGGAACCGAGCCGCAGGCGAATTGTTTAAAATGGCAAATGCAGTGCCGTATTTAGGATTTCATTGCGGGAGAGGTCCGAAGATCATAGGGTCGCATAATATAAAAAAGAATCCTCCTCCTCTTCCTATCTATGAATCATTGCCCAATACTCTCACTCCGACTCACAATATTTATTAGCCTCACCCTGATAAAAACTTAGAAGCTATTTGCGTTTTAAACCTTTCGTTATTGACCCTGGCTCCTTAAAGCTACCAGGGAGAGGTCCAAACCGCTGGAGCAATGGAAAATCTAGAAAGATATAATCATATGTGTATGTTATTTATACCTTTCCTTAATATACTAAAAGCTTCCGGAAGAAATTTAAGATCAATATTTTATGTCATTGGCTTGTGATGGCTCTTTTTTCTGCAAGCTGGGTTTTATTGATTTAAAACTCTAAACTCTCTTCGCTGTTTCAAATTGAAATACCATCCACCCCATCTTATGGAAATTTCCGTACCTTGTCATCTGCAATAGATATCATCTATTTGGCTGATACTACTATTGAGGGCAATGCAGAATTATTCCATTTGGAGAGTACTCTTCCCTCATACACTAATTTTCAAATCTTTAATCATATATATCAACAAACTGTCCCATCTTGAATTGAGTTCATTACGTTATATAGTACTCAAGCTTTTTGTATAGTGATTTATATAGTCTCTAGACCTAAAAAAAAACGCATAATGTGCCACATCTATATTTTTTGTCGGTATTATTTGTTTTTTAATATGTTATAAAATATGGCTAGAACTCTTACTTGAGCACGTAATATCTATATGGTCTTTTTCCCGATTGCCATAATTTTTTCTCAGTCGAATCAAAAATTAAGATTATGCTACCGCACTAAATTAGACTCAATTTCGAACTAAAAACGGTACCTAATGTCGTCTATTAGTCGTTTAGCTAGTGAAGTAGAAATGTACATTAGTAACGAAACTACTTCTTCATTTACATAACACAGTATTACCAGAAACTGTCTTCGCGCGCGTATTATGCCCTTAGTACCGTTTATTGTTTTAATTGTTCGTGTCACTGAACTCATTTTTATGCTTCAGCGGTACGACGAGCATATCCTATTCTTGCGGTGTGCCCTAAGTACCACAAGTACGCACGTAGTACTAAAAAAAAATCCAAATGCGTGAGTTAAAACGCGTGAACGTGTAGAACGCATTCGGAGTAATAAACACGAGTTGGTGACATAAATAGTGTAAAACTTTAGGAAGTGTTTTATATGCTGAATAGTTAAAGTTGCAACTACACTAAAGTGTTTAAATAGCTTAGGTGTTTATTCCATAGATAGTTTATAGTTTGAGAGCTTGTATGAACAGCCGATGCATTAATGGCATTTCGCTTCTCCATACCGCAATAAATTATCTTTGCTATATAAACTTACTTGATTTTCGAAATAATATATATACAATATATATTATTTCGAAAACTTGTATAACTCCCCTTCTGCTAATTGTAGAATTTTGATTTATTACTCTATCCAAAATTTTCATATAATGATCGACACGTGGAAATTAAATCGCTCTTACTCGAGCATTATTGGAGTGTAGGCCACTGAGGGCGATCTGTTTCTTTTATACAGATAATTACATGTATTCTGTTGTAACGAAATAACATTTATTATTGGTTTATTTAGTCTATATCTACCTACTAAGATTAGCTATGGTTTTTTTCACCCTCCTGAAAGGTTGTCAACAATTTTTCTTCAGAAAACATTTAGCTTTCATGTTCTAACCATGGAAAATAAATATCCTAAACCCACATGACAAACTTTACGATACGCCACTGGTCTCGACTTAACAATATGTTTGACGTTGTTTCTCGAAATCGGTTTTTACATAAATTTTTGAGAGATTGTTTTCTGATACTAGACTATCTGCCACAAACCCTATTGTCATTATGGAGGACGGATTTACCTGCAAAGACCAAGGACAGCTTATGCTGGATGGCAATGGCTTTGATCAGTTTTTTCAAATCGTATAGGTTTTCGTGTAGTGGGATAAATGATGGCTAATTATTTAGTTCGTAATCGCCAAACTACTCGCAGCCCAAGTAACAAACCGATAAATAAAAACTGTAAGTTTTTATATATCAATTTATAAGTTAAGTCATATACGGTATTCCCCATATTGTTCACTACATGTGGATAAAAACAATATTCTATTACTAACAAATCCATTTTGTAATTTGTCATCCGACTTCCAAGATGGTAAAAAATTTAAAAACAGGTAAAAGCAGGGTTAGGAAACGAGATATCTAAAAACTTAAACATTTACCATTCGCTTTGACATCTTTTGCAAAGATTTCGGAAAGTACATTTTAAAATATATATTTTTTAAATATCATAATTTTTATTTTTGTCAAAATTAAGTTTATTTAAAATGGTACCTATATAGGTAGTCACAGCAATAGTATATCGCCTAAGATATATTGCTATTCTTAATGATTTATATATCTTTTATACAGAGATTATTGTGATTACTGGATAAACATTGCACAACAGTCACAAAATTCTCCACTTAACAGGTTTAATATAGTAAATTAGTTTTAAAAATATGGTATAAAAGCTCTCTATACAGCAACCACATAATAGTAATAAAAAATATTTGCAACCTTAAACCTTATATTACTGAAATACTTATCTTAGCGTATTATATAGATGTTATGACACCTATTCTATTAATACTTTATGAAGGTAGAAATAAGCACATATATTTCTTTTATACCGATAAAATTCTACCAGTTGGTTTTGGTGATATACTGGCTGCTGTTATCCCTTTAAGAAAGTATTTTGAGAACCTCTATAAAACAGTCTCATATTTTGGTTACCCGAACGTTCTTACAGCTTATTCAGATAAAATTCTACCAATTGGTTTTGGTGATATGCTGGCTGCTATTGCCCTTTTAGGAAGTATTTACAGAACTTCTATAATACAGTCTTATATTTTGGTTACCCGAACGTTCTTACAGCTTATACAGATAAAATTCTACCAATTGGTTTTGGTGATATGCTGGCTGCTATTGCCCTTTTAGGAAGTATTTACAGAACTTCTATAATACAGTCTCATATTTTGGTTACCCGAACGTTCTTACAGCTTATTCAGATAAAATTCTACCAATTGGTTTTGGTGATATGCTGGCTGCTATTGCCCTTTTAGGAAGTATTTACAGAACTTCTATAATAGAGTCTTATATTTTGGTTACCCGAACGTTCTTACAGCTTATACAGATAAAATTCTACCAATTGGTTTTGGTGATATGCTGGCTGCTATTACCCTTTTAGGAAGCATTTACAGAACTTCTATAATACAGTCTTATATTTTGGTTACCGGGACGTTCTTACAGCTTATACAGATAAAATTCTACCAATTGGTTTTGGTGATATGCTGGCTGCTATTGCCCTTTTAGGAAGTATTTACAGAACTTCTATAATACAGTCTTATATTTTGGTTACCAGGACGTTCTTACAGCTTTTCATACAAATAAAATTCTACCAGTTGTTTTTGGTCATGCAATGGCTGCTATTGTCCTTTTAGGAGGCATTTACAGAACTTCTATAAGACAGTCTAATATTTTGGTTACCAGAACGTTCTTACAGCCTCTTATGGAGAAAAATGGTTTTGAATGTTATTTGGCAACACAGAAAGCAACAACTGCAACAACAACTATAGAACTTAGAGTTCAGTAAAGATACTACGTGTATTAGTTGGAAGTTATTAATGCGTTTTGCGGATTGAACAAACTTTGTTGTTGTTTCATTTTATCTTTAAAATTTTGGACTTGACAAACATCAATCTTTAAAATGGACTGACAGCAATCGAATAACAACCTATTATGAATTATTATATGTGCGAGTGTTAATATTCTCATATTTTTAATTGCGGTATTCAGCTACGGAAATGCCATGCCTTTGTTTTTTAAACATTTATGTTTCAGTTCATACATTTTAATTTTTTTATACGGAGAAGTATCAAAGACGTAATTCACCTTCTAGTTAAACTCGTTTAACTATTACTAGAGGAACTATTACCAACGAGATAGTTGCAGTTATATCAGTAGTGACACACAAAAGTGTAACATGAGGTCAAAAAACCCCATGCCTTAGATTTATTGTGGCTAAAGAATTTTAACCCAACCATATTTACCTATGCTTCACGTTATCTAGTACTGCTTACTCTCTCTATAAACTGTTCATAGAAATGTTAAAATATCGAGTGACACGATCATCTTCCGCGTCTATGCTTGTTACCAGACCAGAACCACAAGTAATTAGTGACACTATTTCAGTTACCAGCAGCAAGGACTCGGCATATTATTCAGAAGTGTAGGTATAGAGGACTATACAAATGTTCTAAATTGAAATAATAGCTCGTTTTAGAAATATATTAGGTTAAAAGAATAGCAATAAAAGTAATTCTTTAAAAAAAAGAGGGTCGCAGGAATAAATTTTGTTCAGATAATTTTGAAATATCAGCGCTTTCCAAGAAGTTTCACTTTTTTACTTTTAATTTTGCAAAAAAAATTATTCTTCATAAAAGTTTGTGCCAGACCTAAAACTTGATTTCCATTTATCAAGTTTCAGGAGTGGCGTTCCGACTAGTGGCAAATGATGACAACAACTATATTTGTGAACAATAAATTAACCTTATTCAAGATAATATAAAGTTTATTTGAAAAATTTGTTTATTTTTGTTAATTTTGCCAAAGCCTACATAAAACTTTTACTCAGATACTAAATTTGATTATTTTCTTAAATTCCTGTAGTATCAGTTTTAGGGATCCCAGTTTGATTATTTATTATAATCTTGCCGAAGAGCTAAGGATATTTTGTGTGATAATGTGCCAAAAGCTGATATTATGTCAATTATATCGATTTTGCAGAAAAGATTTTAAGTTTTAAGTGGGTCATGTTATTTTCCTAACCAAGCGTGTTAGTTAAGTTATATTAAATATTTTATTTATATTATATATAAATATATTTTATATATTTATTTTATTTTATATATACATCATTATAAGATATATATTACCATGAATATTCATTTTAAAAATAAACTTTAAAAAGTTTAGTAAGAAAGTTACATAACAAGTTTTGGCAAAGACCACGATAAACACACGAATGCGCATGCAATCGCACAATGTGACGTCATCCGGGAAACAGATTTCGGCGAGTTTAATATGAAGTACCGGAATCAATATTAATGATACATTATTTGAATACTGGGGATGTGGTACTACACAAAACTTGGAATGTTTGAGAATAGATGTGTAGCGGGTTTAGGACAGAAATAAAAATCCCTTTAATTAAAAATACGCGGCTTTTGAAAAGTTCTTCCAAATTGATTACTTATCTTCTGAGCTTATCTTGATGTCTAAATAGCATGGGGTACCAGGTGTTCTGTAGCTGTAATTTGGAAACGATTTATTTGAGCTGTATTATACTTGAATAGGTACCTTTTTACTTTTTGTCGCGCAGCTTTTCGCATTAAATTTATGTATACAGACTGATACGGTAAAACCAGTTACGACTAAATTGTGTCGTTTTGTTTTTAACACTTTATTTGGGCCGCTGTTTTGTTCCGCTATCTTGAATTCGTAACTCAAAATTACCAATTTATCCCTATATCACACTTAATGCTTGTACAAAAGTTGAAATTAATCTAATAAGTAGTTTTTTCAGACTGATTTTTTAAATATTTTATTAGGCCGCCATTTTGTTTGGTATCTTATATTCATACCAAAGTTACCAGTTCATTCTTATGTAACATGTAACACTTGATTTTTGTACAAGAGGTAAATTGTATAATTAGTTTTTTTAATAATAATTTTTTAACTAGGCCGCGATCTTGTTCCGGCATATTGGATTTTTACCAAAATATTACTAGGTTATTCCCATAATTTTTGACTAAAATTTGGAGTCAATAGTGTGGTGAGTAGTTTTTAAGCTATACCGCAAACCGACAGACAGACTGAGGGAGTTGATAAAACATATTTTTTGGTAACTATGGACGCTAAAACATGAAGATATATAAAACCTGAGAGGGTGATTTCTTTCAGATTACAAAAATTTTATTTGGCCGTCATTTTGTTTCGCCATCTTCGATTAGTATCACAGTTTTACTAGTTGATGTCTATACCACAATTAGTTATAGCACACAATTTGAAATCAGTTCATTAAGTGGTTTTTTCTGGCAGAATTTCTAAATATTATTTTAAGCCGCAATTTTGTTCCGCCATCTTGGATTCGTACCAAAATTTACTAATTGATTCCTACCTAATACTTGAGTTTTGTGCAAAATTTAGATAATTAGTTTTTTAACGTTCCACTAGGCCGCCATCTTGTTCCGGCATATTTGATTATTACCAAAATATCACCAAGTCATATGACCTTTAATTTTGGACTGAACTATGCTCTGAACTGACAGACAAAAACCGACAGATGGAGAGACGGAAATGATAAAACATATTTTTTGGCATCTAGGGGCGCTAAAACGCAAAAATACGTAAAACCTGAGAGAGTGGTTTTTTTCAGATTACAAAAATTTTATTTGGCAGCCATTTTGTTCCGCCATCTTGAATTAGTACCACAGTTCATCTCTATACTACAATTAGTTGTGGCATATAAATTGAAATCAGTTTATTAAGTAGTTTGTAAGGCTGAATTTCTAAATATTTGACTAAGCCACCATTTCGTTCCGCCATCTTATATTCGTACCAAAATTATACCAATTGACTCCTACATAATACTTGATTTTTGTACAAACTTTGAGATAAATTAAGCTATGCCGCGAACTGACAAACAGACGCTGGGGAAGCTAAAACGCGAAGATATGTGAAACCTAAAAGAGTTATTTTTGCATATTACAAAAATTTTATTTGGCTGGCTTCTTGTTCCGCCATCTTTAATTAGCACCACACTTTTACTAGGTCATCTCTATACTACAATTAGTTATGGCACACAATTTAAAGTCAGTTCATTAAGTAGTTTTTTCAGGCTGAATTTCTAAATATTTTATTAAGCCGCCATTTTCCAAAGTTTTACTAGTTGATTCCTATATAATACTTGATTTTTGTGCAAAATTTGAGATAAATTGGATAAGCACTTTCTTAATAAGTCAATCGGGTAAGTAGTTTTTTAGCTATGCCGCGAACAGACTGAAGAACTCGAGAAAACATGTTTTTCGTGATCTAGGGACCCTGAAAAGTAAAGATCTGAAAAAATCTCGGAGGGTGATTTTTTACAATTACTATACTTTTCTTTTACGAGGGAAGTAAAAATACATTTGTTGTATAATGCATTTGACTGGTTATAAAAGAAAGCTTACCTGAAAATTTCGTGTGGTAAATTTAGTTTTATGTCTTAGTTATTTTAAACAAATCATGTTTCAGTAGATATAACAATAGTCATTTCAAGAATTCATACGGTTTAGTTCTACAACAATGCATTGAACTACTAATAACTACCAAATATTTTCATTTTTTCGATAAAGGAAATCTTTTAAGTACAAAAATTTTAAGCTCTTTGACAACATTATAATAAATAATTAAACTAGTAGGTACGCCTAAAAGTGATATTATTTATAAACCCTATATTTGGTAACACTCGAAAGCTAAAATAATTCAGGATTTGATTACTTGAAATTAAGTTCTAGATCATGCACCAACTTTTATAAAGAATACAATTACAGATAAAAAATTGTTCCATATCATTCTTCTTGAACCATGCCGTATAAAAAAGAATATTATCCGAAAAAGTTTTTGTCTTGAAACTAAAATCTACATTGCGTGACAAACTTCCCTGGCATATACATTTTTAGTATTGTAGTTTACCAGAATTAGGCTATCGCGAAATGAAACCATGCATGTTCTTAAAAGTAGAAATTGCGGGCCTTTTTACGCGTTTATCTTTAGAAACTAGTATAAATAATATGATGCCTGTTATAATTATCGTATATAATACTGGCATTGTTGCCTTATTTCTTACGTATTCTTTAAAATTTAGAGCAAGTCGTCCTGAGCCAAAGCCACGAGACACCCTCTCCATTGCCAGTAGAGGGAGCCATGGAGGCAGCAACTCGTCTATTTCGAGCGGCAGCGCATTCGGTAGCGCTAGAAAAAAGAAACCGGCTCCTCGCCCTCCAATGCCGTTTCGATATAGCGAATCTCCTGGAAGTTCACTAGCAAGCCCCAGTTCAAGTGTGGTAAGTCAGAATTCTTAAGGGTAACTACAAATAATGATCTTCTTTCATACCAATAGAGCAGAATTGTATAAAGTGGTAAATTTCATATTATTTAATGTAATTTAATTTTACTAGGTGAACCCATGCACTTCGGTGCACATACAGATCGAAATAGAGAAACGAAAAATGTGTCTATAACAATAAATAATAACCATTTAAAGTATTGCTTTTTGTATAAACCACATTTTTAGTCTGCCCTAAATACAAAAAATATTTCCTTAGGAAACTCTGGAAAAGGCAATATAAAATCTGCCACGCTATAAACTCAACATAACTTTTTATTTAAGTTTTTTTTTTAACATACTGAAGTGATATTGTATTATAGATAAAACATATTTAACCCCCTTAAGAGTGGAATTTCGAACAATCTAGAAATCCGTTTTTAAATAATTATTTTTAAAAGCCTTTGACAACTGGATCATTTTAAAATATTTTCCCCACTTAAGAGCGGAATATCGAGAAACCCAGAAATTGATTTTTAGGTTATTTTTAAAACCCGTTGATGAAAGAATCTTGTTTGAAATCTCATTTAGTTGAAAAGATATTGTTAAAAAGGTAAAAACAAAATTTAACCCTTTAAGGGTGCCATTTCAAAAAGTCCAGAAATATGTTTTTATATAATTATTTTAAAAAACTATTAACTAAAGAATTGTTTTAAAAATGCATTTAGTTGTAGGGAAATTGTAAAAAAATAAAAACAGATTTTACCCGATTTACCCCACTAAAAGTAAAATTTCGAAAAATCCGTCTCTTAGATAACTATTTTTTGAAGATTGACGAAAGTATTGTTTTAAAAACTCATTTAGTTGAAGATATATTGTAAAGATAGTAGAAATCCAATTTACCATTTTCACCCCCTAGGGACGAGTTTGAAAGAGTCCTTTCTTATCTCGCACCTACTCCAAATATATATATATATATATATATATATATATATATATATATATATATATATATATATATATAACTATTGGAACTTCGAAGTGCGCCAAGGAAATTTTTACTGGAAATTCAAAATGAAACATTTTCAATACGGATGAAGATTTTCAGCTGCGGTTTTCTGCTTTTGTTTGTTTAATCAATATCCATAGTATACAGCCCAATAAGGGCAACCTCAGGACACCATAGCAACCGCCTTATACAGGGGGTTATATAAGACCCTGTCATTTTTTTAAAAGTTTGCTCGACCAGATCGCAGATTTCATTTTCTCTTTGTGCAACCAAGATAATCTAGAGCTAGTTACGAAAAAACCATTTCTAGCGATTTGGACATTTTTTCTTGGTTTTTTTGAAAAATTAATTTTTTAAAATAATCTGCTGAAGAAAGCCCACTTGTTGTAATCAAAGGTGTATCTATCAAATTATGAAAACCCCTAAATTTTCCAATATGAATATTGTATACGGGGTTCACCAAAAACTAAGAAGTGGACGTTAAATAGTGATTTGCTGGGTTTGTTTTTTTTTATCAATCTTGAATTCGATGTTGCTTCTAATGCCAGTTTTAGTAATAATGGACATTTTTACCGAAACAGTTTTTTTTCCATTAGATATTTGCTCTATGTTGTTAGATATTGCCTTTAATTTAAAACAGATTTTTTTAATAAGAAATGAAAAATCGCTTTTTTCTTTGATATAATTCTCTTTTTCCCAATAAAATACAGTTTCGCATGTTATCTTTGTTTATAAAGACTTACTTAAACTGTTTACCCATCATTTTGAGTTAACTGAGAATATGCCCCAAAAATACAGTGGGTACCAAGGGTCTGTAATACCACCGGCCTTGCGGAGCAGAAATTCAACATTGTTAAAGTTTAGAATCTGTAGAATTTTTGGTGCACCCTGTATACAATATTCATGGTCGAATGCTTAAGGGTGCCAACCCTGTTTATAATCTGATAGACCATATTGAATCTAATAGCAATGAGTGGGCTTTGATCAGTGGACCATTTTTAAAAAAAATCAATTTTTCTAAAAAACCCTGTATGTCGGAAAGGAAGAAAAAATTTCAAAACAGCTGGAAATTGTTTTTTTGTACCTAGCTCTAGATTATTTTATATATATATATATATATATATATATATATATATATATATATATATATATATATATATATATATATATATATATATATATATATATATATATATATATATATATATATATATATATATATATATATATATATATATATATATATATATATATATATATATATATTTATTTATTTATTAGATAATTTGATGCCCTAAAAATGTTTTAAAAGAGCGCTGTTGCCTCAGTTAAAGAAATGTAATAGTAACTATAAAATATTTGAATCCTAAACATTTCAATGGATTTCTAGATATTGACTTCTAAAATCGGTGATTTCAGACTCTAAGGTCCTGTAAAGTGTAAAGATTATAAAACTAAGATAGAAATATGTGAATATTCCATCCGTTTTTACCTAACTTGAACCATGTAGATTTTATAATCTCCCGAAGTCTGAAATTGTGAATATTTAAATGTCGAAAACAAAAACAGTTGAAGCTAGGTATAAGATAAGTTACATAAGTTATGTTTTACATTTTGAGAAGTATCCAAAAATGAAATAATAAGTGTTATTATTATTTTGATAGAAATGCCAAGAGGTAGTTTTAAAAATATTTTCTTAAGACAATATTTCTGTAACGCATGACCATAGCCAGAAATGCAGAAAGTAATAGGTTTTAGTTTTGTAGATATTCAGAATATCTCTCCTATAAATTGTACTTTTCTTGTGACTTAATTGGCGTTAATGTATGGAATTATATTTTTTTTCTTAGAGATCTCTAAATTCATCCATACAAAAGATACTCCTTTACGATTTTGTGAAATGTTTTGTTATCTCAAAGTCTTCAATACTTATTATATTATATCGAAAATTGAAGACACAAGTGGATGAAGGGGTCTACATGAAATTTTAATTTTGCATTTTTTCTATATAAGTCTCATTCCGATTAAATGAGAAATAAAAAAGTTACGAAAAGGTCTAAGAATCAAAAAGAGGGATCAGTTGTTCTTCAATTTAAAAACTAAGTCAATTGGCAAAATTATAATATTGGATAAAGAACTAAAGTAACCTATAAAAGATATTCGTTTGTGGTTAACTGCGTGTTTTAATGTTCTCTCGTAAAAGTAATAAATTTTATTATAGATATCGTTTTGAAAATTTTGGTAACCAGCGAATAGCCTAGAGTCTCCAATTTGGATTCGATTTTCATAGCTGGCAAAACAATAGTCGCATTTTTAGAAATTAGAATCATTTGAATTTAGAAGGTAAATTCCTATACCTATTTAAACTGCTCTTTTTATCTTGTAATAATTTTATAGAAGAAATGTTGTTCCAGGCACAGTCTCCTGTCCTTTCCGGTGGCACAATTAGAAGTAGAAAAACGAAGCGTGCTCCGCTGCCACCAAGTAATACTTCCACCCCTTACAATTCAGAGAATAAAGACTTAGACAACGCTCCTCAAAATCTTTTAATATCACCAATAAACCTTGCCCATCCAGAAACCTCATCGGATGACATTCAAAAGGAAAAGCACTTTAAAGATGAAGAAAATAGAAATAGGCAAAGTCAGATTCAAGGTAAGAGCCCAGCAGCATGATAAACTTCATTGGTTTAAGTTCTTCTTCGTGTTTTAGATTAACGTGCATACACATTTTGAAAAGATTTAAAAAAAACATTGAAACGAGTTATCCATCCACTTATTAATGGGTTATTCGATTTTTCATACATTTTGTAACAAGGTTATAGAGCATAATAAATTTATATTTAAATTTATTTATTTGAAATGTAGCGGACAACCCTGTCACATTACTGAAATTAACTAAGATATAATAAGTTAAATCAAAGGTACTCTGTATGCTTCTTCTTAAATTATATTTTACAATGTTATTAAATATATATGTTATTATAAATTTAATTAAACATCTTATCTCATTTTGGAATCGGTTTGCTTAATTCGTAAGCATGCACCTGCTCTATTAGAGAGACCTTCTCACAACTACCCTCTCAGAAACACTGAGCACGATCTCTATCTTCCAACCCCATACTCAGAGTTAATTAAAAGATCAGTAATCTACAATGCAAAAAAAATGCATAATCACCTGCCATTTAACATCAAATCCATAATATCTCTGACTTCATTTCGCAAGGCTTTGAAGTCATTCTTACTGGAAAGCGCCTTCTACACCGTGAATGAGTTTTACAACACATAAATTTATCCTTATGAACCCCTAGTGTGATAGTTGCCATTACCAACCATTTTTACCGAATTTTGTATATGTATTTTTTTAATTGTTTCGTACTTTTTTATTTTTTATTTTTTACTTTGCTTTTTTTATTTTTTTTTACATTATATTTATGAAAATGTTTATAACATAGTACGACTGACAAAGTACATTTCTAATGTACTTCTTTTAGGATTTTATTATATTAATATTCTAAATTCTTGATTTAAATATTATTTTTCTATAATATTTATGATGTGTTTTTGTTTTGTTTTGTTTGCTAATTTTGATGTTTGTAAACTAATTTTTTTTACAACAGCTTTGTCCACAAAATTGAAAAATTTTTTTGACAATAAAGCATTTATTTATTTATTTATTTATTTATCTCACCAATTCAGCAGCCACTTAAAACTCGAACAACAGCAAATTTCAACAAGGATGGTATCTTCTTGAATATCTTTATTTTAACTAGCAGGTGGTTTATTTAAATAAAAGATAAAAGAAAGAAGGTTTTCAAAAACAACTTAAAATTAATAACAAAGAAAAGTATTTAAATCTAGAAAATGACGGAATTTACTTAAAATCCCCAAACATAAACCAATAACTCTGTTCAGTTGCTATAGTCTATTCCGTTACAATTTTAATAGTTATATTCTTGAAAAGTGGTTTACTTGAAAGTACTATGATTAGAACAACCCAATTTTTATACGAATATAAATTTATTTCTGAGTTCATACATAAATTATGTGATTATAATCATTTTGTTAACTCGCGATAATCAGGGAACATACATGTATCTCTTTAAATCTGACATGTTAACATACTTCTATGGCACACAGGGGTCTGGACATTTATTAAAATTACAGCTTTAAAAATGCATAATTTCCCATTTTTCATTACACTCTATTAGAATGTTTGTCTCCAAACAGTTCTCTTAGTGATTAAGGCCCTTTTCCGTTGTAGTTGTAGCCAGAAAGCTACAAACAAAAAAAAATATATTAAAATTTTATCTCAGTATTTCCCCGCCCGCACCCTCTCACTTCACATACACATGGATACTTGATAAACAGTAACTAAAAAGTACCTAAATGATAAGCAGATCATCACCTTGCTCTTTCCGTTTATTGCCAATGGATTTGTCAACAATTTACAAAGATGCGTTACTTTTGCAATAAAGATATTATAGTTGATATATATTAAGTCTTGACGATTCTTGTTGCTTCGGTTATTGAGTATCCTTTTATATAATTTTTTCAAATTTTTCTTTCATAAAAATCAGTTTTGGTAATATGCTTGTTAAAAGTCGTGACTGACGTTTAATGGTACTAACGTTTTTAATAAAAAAGAGTCAGTTGAGGGAAGCACACAAAAATAGCAGGCGGCTGAATATCTTGAAATTATCCATTGAACTAATTTTTCTCATCAGTGTAATAAAATCGATGGCTCTCAGGGCTGTCAAAAATCCGGTTTTTTTATGCTTTGAGTAGGTTTTGTGATTTTTGGGTATTTGCTGATTTTAGTATGTAAGTTGGGTAGATAGCTTATAGCATATTTTGAATTGTATATCCGACTTTTTTTTTGTTGTTTTTTTTTTTAATATAGCCACGATATATTCTGAGATATATGAACATATTTTACTTGTAGCCAGGAAGCTACAAACAGAAAAATATATTAAAATCTTATCTCATTAGTATGTCCCCTGCCCTCACCCTTTCACTTTACAGACATGAATACTTGATAAGCAATAACTAAAAAGTACCTGAATAAAAAAAATATATGTATAAAACATTGCATTGCTTTTGCAATAAATTAGCTATTAAAGATATTAAAGTCTTGACGGTTCTAGTTGCTTAGGTTATTAAGTAACCTTTTATACACTTTTTTCAAATTTATTCTTTTATTAAAATCAGTTTTAGTAATATGATTGTAAAAAGTCGTCTCTGGCGTTTAATAGTACTAACGTAAAGAAAATTAAATTATTAATAAAAAAGAGTCAGTTGAGGGAAGCACACAAAAATAGCAGACGGCTGAATATCTTCAAATTATCCATTGAACTAATTTTCCTCATCAGGGTAATAAAATCGATAGCTCTCAGGGTTGTCAAAAATCCGGTTTTTTTATGCTTTGAGCAGGCTTTGTGATTTTTGGGTAATTGCTTGTATATTTTGAAAAAAAATTTCAAGAACTTCTTATAAATTAACTTAACCTAACATTTGCTGTAAGTTGGGTAGATAGCTTATAGCATATTTTAAATTGTATATCCATCTTTTTTTTTTGTTGTTTTTTTTTTAATAGAGCCATGCATTCAGAGAATTTAATAAAATCATTTTAAATTTGCAGTTTTAAATATATATTGTATATCATTAGTATGTCCTCTGCCCTTACCCTCTCACTTTACAGACATGAATACTTGATAAACAGTAACAAAAAAGTTCCTGAATAAGAATATTGCATTGCTTTTGCAATAAATTAGCTATTAAAGATATTAAAGTCTTGACCGTTCTTGTTGCTTAGGTTATAGTATCCTTTTATACAGTTTTTTCAAATTTATTCTTTCATAAAAATCGGTTTTGGTAATATTCTTGTAAAAAGTCGTCTCTGACGTTTAATAGTACTAACGTAAAGAAAGTTAAATTATCAATAAAAAAGTGTCAGGATAATAAAATCGATAGGTCTCAGGGTTGTCATAAATCCGGTTTTTTTCGATATTTTCTTCTATATCCGCAAATACGCGGATAAACACCGCATCCTACATTTTAATCAGTTATGTGAGTTGAGTAGAGTCTCTTAAAAATTGACTTGGGAGAAATACTCGAGGATGTGAGCCAGTTTTGTTAAAAGACTAGAACATTAAGTTATAATATGTTTAAAAGGGTATTCCTTATTCCGATTTTTAACTACTTTTTAAAACGGTTACTAAATTTAGAATTTTAGTGCAAGATATACGAGTTAGTGATTTTTTTTAGATCCTAACGAAACTGATGACAATCTAGCTAATAAAAGTACCTCCGGTAGATGGAAGCGTAGAAAAGGACAAGCGCCTTCTAGGCCCATACCGCAAAGACGAATTGTTAAGAGTCTTCCCATATCAGAAATAAAAAGAGAATTGGATACCATCGAGATTCAGCAACAGGGATTGGAAAAACAAGGAGTCCGATTAGAACAGATAATTAGGGAGAAATGCGAAGGAACAGATGCAGATGGGGGAAATTCAGGTGAGTTTGGAAAGGAAATATGTTTAAGTGTCAAATTTTAAAAATTATCTCTATATTTGGAAGTTTTACCTGTGTACTATTTTCTACAGACATGAATTTAGCGTTATGTATAAGATTTTTGTTTAAAATTTAAGTGTGATCTAAAAAAAAATATTTTAAGAAATTACGAAACGCGTTTCATATCATTACATACAGTTAAGACAAAGTTTTTATAATCCGCCAATTAACATGTACTTTACAAATTTAAATAAACATTAGATAACATTAGTGAAAAAGTTATTCAAATTGTAGAAGGCTCTTTTTAATATGAGACTATATACAGATAACCTAAACCTGGGCAAGACATTTGTTTAAAACTTTGAGGCAATTTGTTATAAAAGAGGGATGCATAATAATGGAGAAACGCGATCTTTGCCATCTTAAGAACTGTATTCTGATATCAAACTCTTATCTGCGTTGACCCTCATAGCCCTTTTTTCAGTTTAAAACTATTCATACAAAGCTGTAAACTGAAAGACAATGGTGAGTCTGCAACGGGGTCCAGACATATTGCCAAACACTTTTATGCTTTTTGAATGCCACACTCATGAAAATCAGTCCAGAAGTTTGGCCGAGGTAGCAAACAATAATATGTACATACATACGTAACAATTAAACACATCACTCTCCTCGCATGCGCAAACGGGTAAAAATATCTTACAACTAGTAATTCAGCGTTAAATATAAAATTACCACAAATTTGCAATAATTGAATTTGAAGCCGACGTTGTTAAATTTATTATAATCTAGAGCAGCTGATTTTTTAAAAAATTTTTACTAACGCTTTTTTTGCTTTAGATGACCAGGTGCCTATTGAAGTAGAAGACTTGATTTTGCAATTATTCGAATTAGTCAATGAAAAGAACGAATTGTTTAGGAGGCAAACGGAGCTTATGTATTTGTAAGTATATTTTTACATTTTCTACAATATGAACAATATTTTGATTAAAATTCGCGTATCGGACTGGCATAGTCTTTAATTTAAGTTATTTACAACGTTTCGATCATCTAAAACTTCGCGCTATAGTAGAGTCGTGTGCAATGATGCCTGAAAGTTAGGAGTTAAAGCATGAAATGTTGATGCCTTTATTATGTTCGAAAAATACCGCTTCTTTAAATTTCCTTTTCCTCCAATGTTATTCCTTTTGCAGGATTTTAGCTTCTGACTATTGGGTTCTAAGGTGGTTGTTTCAGGAAAATTCAGCAATATCCGATCTTGATGTATCCCCCATCTCTGTAGTCTTTCGCTGTTCTTTACTTTTAATATCAAGGGGCCTCTTGGTTTCATCATCTGTCGTTTGTACTGGGCTTGATTTTAGTTAATAAGCTTTTTAAAGTGTTTCTCAACTTAGAAGCCGTTTTGATATTGTAGTTTCTTGGTATTCGTTTGAACTTTTCAAATATTCCTTTTACATATGTAGTAGTTATGAGCTAGCCAGTTGGTGTTCTGACTTCTGTCATTTGAATTGAGTTACTTCGATTTTGACATTTCATAATTGTAGTGGTTATCAATTTTTATGTATAACCATTCCGCTTAAGGTCATTTTTAACATTATTACTATCCTTATCCAAATACTGTTATCTGTGAGTAGTTTTCCTGTAAACAGCAAGACAGAATTAAAGATGATTGTAGCAAATTTTGATGGTGGAAAACTGTATACGAATCTTCCACTAGAAGAGTTGTTGTCCATTATCAAAACCAGGCTAGGTGAAGATCAGTTTCTTTCTAAAGGAACTTTGTTACTACTGCGTGGAGTTATGGACTTGTTGGAGTATTGTCTGCTTAATCCTTTCTTTCAAATTAAAAATAAGTTCTAGTTTCAAGTTGACGGTCTACCTATGAGATCATCCCTCTCATCAGTGGTAGCTAATATTTGCATGAAGTAGTTTGAGGAAACCGTATCATAGAGACGGCAATATTTAAACTAACATTTGATTAAAATATGTTGATGACTCTTTCATTATATGGACCAAGGGTAAAAAATATCTGGCAGAATGTTTAGCTCAATTACATAACATTCGCCCTTTAGTCAAGTGTACTGTGGAAAAAAGAAGAAAATTCAGCTAACCATTTCTTGATATTCTTGTCATTCGCGAAAATAGTCGAATCAGGAGTTGCTTTTACAGGAAATCCACTCACACAGGACAGTACCTAAACCAGAAGTCTAACCATGCTGAGGCAAGATAACAAGGTGTTATTGGAGCTCGGTATAACCAAGCCACAACCTTAAGTATGGACAAGGAGTCTTTAGATAGGGAGATTAGTAATAATAAAAATGACTTTAAGCAAAATGATTATACAGACAATTTGACAACCTACATAATTATGAAATATCAAAATAGAAATAGCTCAGTTTAAATTACAGAACAGACAACTGGCTTGGTCACTGGTAAAAGCCGTATTTAAAAGCAGTGGCGGCGCGTGAGATGTTTCAGTATGTGATCTGCATTAAAAATATGCAAGCAAAAAAAGCACTTTGTATTACTATAAACTCTATCATTAAACTGGCTCTTGTACGTTTTATTTCTACTTGAACCACTAACGTCAATGTTGAAGACGAGCCTACGCTGGAGATCTTTAGGCCGTGAATTTTGCGGTGTTCTTGTTGCATGCCGTTAGACAAAAATCTATAGACATGTTTGATGATATTTATTCTAGTTATGTTTAAAAAATACGAATAGCAAGAAATTACAATATGAGAACAACCAACGGGAAGCACTTTAAGAAACTTAGCTAAAACTAAGCCTAATAATACAAGTGACAGACATAATTGTATCAAATACCTTATGAATTAAGAAATCATGGTTATGGAAATAGGGGTATAGAAATTATTGTTATACTGTAAAATCAAATGAAAAAACTTAACCTTGAAGTTTTTCTTTTCGAAGTCTCTGAAATATGTTTACATCTGATTCGCACACTAGGTTGGACAGACAGATATTGAATACACAGAGTGCAGAAAATGTTATAGATTCTAATCAAACCTGAAAAACCGAACCTTCAAGATTTTCTTTTCGAAGTGTTAGAGATACATATACATCTGTTGTACTCCCTAAAGTAGATACTCTTAGCCACAATATCCCTGTACTACATTATATAAAAAAATACATGCAGTTTTGGTAAGATAGGTATTATGAATGTGAATACTTTAAGCGTCTCGAGCCGTGGATATTCGACAGTGTTCTCCGTATCCAGTTTCTAGCGTAGGAATTTTTATAAAATTTAGTAGACACCCCCAATAGGTCTGGCGGGAGATGAACCGTCAAGCCGTCTTACCGATTGCAACCAAGCTCATATTAAGTCTGAAAGTTGGACAGCTTTATGTTGGTGGCTAGTAGCAGAAAAACATGCATCCAAAACACGAAAGAAAATCTTTATAGTTCAGCTTTTTCAAATTTTATTTAATCTTATAAACTCATCTGTTAGGGAGTTTTAAGTTTTTTGCTCGTTCCTACAATAAAACAAATCATTTGATTGATATAGATTGAATAATGTAATTTTTGGTAAACTCGTTTATGCAATATTTGGTTGTACTTAAAACAATATTGGTTTCTTATACACAACACTTTGATTTTAAGGATGTTGAGAAATCAGCAAGCTGACCTAATTAAACTTTTTTGAAAAAATATTACTGTCCTAAGTTTTCAGCGTGGTCTTTGAAATAACCAATCGGCCCACATTGTTTGAGTCCCATAACTTGGCCAAAATAAATACACAATAGCACTCGTGCTAGGTTTAATAACACTAGTTCGTTAAATTTAAAGTACTAATAACTTAGTGAGCATTCTTAAAAAATAAGTGACTAATTACAATTATAAGTGAAAATTACTTACTATATATTTCAGACGTCGACAGCAAAGGCTTGAAGAAGAGTATGCGGATGTAGAATACCAAATTCGTTGCCTTATATTGCAGCCTGAAGCTAACAAAAGCGATTCTGATAAGATTAGGGAGGAAATGCTGGTTAATAGGTAAGATGTTCTTATAGATGTAGTCTTGTAGTTTTATCTTATTACAAAATATATGTAACGAGTAAATAGTTACCAAAGGAAATTTTCAGTAAAACTCTTAACAGAATTTTCGATAGGCGATTATAAAAAGCAGTTGAATTAAACGCAGAATAAGTTAAGAAACATTCAGCATGAAAAAAAAGTGTTAGGTCTAGTGTGATACAATAAGGATCATGGCGGGATTACCACGTTGCCTAAAAGATACTGTGAAGTAAGAAATATACTCAAAGACCGAATACACTTCAAATATAGACAATCTATCAGACAGTTCTACAAAGTTCCTACATGAATCGCTCGTGCCACAGGTTAATCGTAATATTAGCACGCACGAGACAGTACTTAATGCGGCGTTGCCAGTAGCGCAATTTAGGTCTAGTTGTTTAAAAATATAATTTAAAAATTATGCTTTAAAGTGACAAATGTGAATGCCGGGCGTAAAACCTATCTATAAACGAATTCGTCGGAGGCTGTGCATCACGGACTGGCAACTCTGTCATTGTGCTCGACGGAAATCTCTCGATGCACCTATACTATATTATACTATACTATAAAGTTTGAATCAGACATAATAACAGGGTAGACCCTACATTTGTACTGTTTCATTCATAAAATCTTGTATCTTTTGTTGCAGTAAGTAAAAGTGTACTGCAAGTGTAACAAAGAAAAAATATATTTCATTTCTTTTCACCTTTGAAATATAATATGTAAATGGTCATGAGCGTAATATTAGTTATATATCTTAACCCATTCGTATAACAATCGTTTAACTGCTAATCACAACTAAAACTTCCTATTATCACAGTGGACATATTTAATATCATACCTAATATTTTATTACATTATTCATAAAACGTTTACCTAAGTTCTTTTATTTTTGTTTACTTTCTTTTGACTGCAAAACAAGGTACCTACCTCTGAGTATTTTAAAATTGATTTTAAGAAATTTATATTTTTCATGTACTAATGAACAACATGGAGCATTTTAATTTTACTATAAGAAACATTTTTGAACAAAGTATATTTAAAAATATACACTGTTATAATATTAAAATGTCAAAATGGCTTTTATTTCTACGATAGTTAACTCCCACAAAAGACATTTGTTATCCTTTCGTTCAAGGCCATCAGCGATGATGTAAGTGAATGTTATGTAAAATATTTTGTGAGTTATTATATAATTTTTAATTCACCAAAGTTGCCTTTTATCACGGCTAATTATCGTAGAAGCAATAGCCATTTAACACGTACTATTTAATTCGATTTTGATTAGGTCATTTTTATTATTTTCAGTAATTACTGTTTTTATTTTTATAACTATTTAGTTTTACGATTTTTATTTGGGAAACGAAGAATTAAAAATTAAAAGTTATTATATAAAAAAGCATACCACATACTGAATATAATCATCAATAATTCACAAATCCATGTTATTGTTGAATTCATATTTTATTGATATATTTAAATATAACATACAGGCATTTTTTTTCAAAGAAAATAGGAAAGTTATAACTCAGAATCTGGCAACTATATCAACTCTTTCTGTAAAAAAATCGATACTTGAATTTCGATAATAAATAATCATTATACATATTTTCGGTGCAAGCAAAAATAGTTTAATGGTCCTAGTTACATCACTTTAAATATAGATATTATTATAAATATGTATCCTAAAGATATATGACAAAATATTTCGTAAATGTAGAATCTCAGACCCGTTCCATCATATATCATTAGACATGTTTATCAACATACACGCACTCCTATATAAGGTAAGAAAGTTGATATCTACTCAGGGCAGTATAGATAACCTGTACAGATGAAAGTAATATAATTTTAAAATTTAAATTAATTCAAGTCATACAGCTTCTGAGATAAGGTTATATGCCATCTTACAGCGGATGTCCGGATCATAGAAATACGAAGATAAGGTATATCTGCCTAGAGTTAACTTTGTTGTAAATTGTATTTCTAAGATAATGTAGTGAAAAACGAAATATTTTCCATCGTCAATGAAATTCAGCTAATAAAGTATAGATAGATATATTTATTTGACATCGTCACAAATACATGTTTGATGCAAGTCAGAGAGCTGCAGTTAATAAAATACAAAAAAGTAAAAAGGCAACGATATTACATAGTACGCTAAAACTTAACTAAAGTAAAAAAACAAATTACAATAACAAACAAGAACAAATTATATCGGAAAATTACATTAAAGGTGGCGCCTCCAAATATTCTTCGACAGAATAGAAACACTTATTTAATAAAAAAGTCTTAACTCTATGTTTAAAATGGGTATAGCTCATTGATTTGACACCATTGCCAAGTTTATTAAACAATTTAAAATTTAAGGAATTACGTTCTGAGTTTGCAAGGCGGTGCCTGGGCAACAGTAATACATCCAAGGAACAGGTACTGTAATTATGGTTGCAATTTAGTTTCAAAAATTAATCGAGTTGCGATACATTTTAAGGACTGTCTGGTAGATGAAAACGCAGTGACATAATCTTATATTTAATAAATAACGGTCGACAAGAAATTAAAGGACCAACATCTTCGATTGTCCTTACGGCTCTTTTTTGAGTTTTAAATGCTTTATCAAAACCACGCTGACCCACCCCAGACAACCGTTCCGTAGCTGATAAGAGGATGGATATTAGCAAAGTACACAGTAAGAACAATTTCCAAATTAAAAGATTTTTTAAGTTGCCTTAAGAAATAAATCTGTGTGTTTAGTTTGTTACATAGATCTTCAATGTGATGATGTCATTTTATTCCATCGTCTATGATAACTTCTAGAAGCTTTACGGAATTTCCTTTTACTATATTATTATTAAGACTAAAGTTAATCTTTAAGTTTTGTCACAATTTAATTTGACCCTATTGCTGTTGAACCAGTCGTCAGTATCCCGTAAAGCACGAAAAGTATTTTCTTCGAGTTGGCAAGCGTCCACAGCCGAAATCAGAAGAGTAACATCATCAGCATAAAGCACGCTTCGGCTTGGTAAAACATTGGCACTGAAATCATTGATGTAGATAATAAAAAATAGTGGTCCAAGGATAGAACCTTGAGGTACCCCATTTGCGATCGATTGCCTCCGCGAAAGCGAGACCTTGACAAAAACGGCCTGAGTTTTGTCTAGTAAGTAAGATCTAATTAGTTCAAGACGAGGGCCAGCTATTGCCTCAATTACCTTTCCAAATAAGGGTACGATTGAGATCATTCTGTAATTATCAACCAGGTCAACATCTCCCTTTTTAAAAATTGGCAACACCTTACTTATTTTAAGGGCATCAGGAAATACACCTTTCTCAAAGCATTCATTTATAATTACTGTCAACGACGGAGTAACTGTCTTTAAAGAATGCTTAAGTATTTTGGCATTTAAATCATAAATATCACAGCAATTGGAATTTTTAAATTCCGATACTGGTAGCAAAAAAAAAGAGGACAACGGTCGAGATATCTTACTGACGTATTGAAGATGATCATTGTTAGTGGTTGGCAAGGAGTTTAAAATTGTACTAGAAATAGTACAAAAATAATTATTGAAAGTTTCGCAGTCAAACTGCATAAAGCATCATTATGTTTAGTACGCCACTCAGATCTAAAGGCGCGACGAAAGGGAAAGATATGTCAAAAGTAGGCCGTTTCCATGGATATGTAGAGTTGTAACCCACCGCGAGGGAATAAAGCACAGTTTTCATAGCTTCTCGCATTATTTTCATAGACTCAGATTCATGTACTAAACTTTATAAGATCTTCGTTCCACCTATATTTGAGCTATAGAGAGTGTTACAAATTCGATGGGATAGCATTGACATTTTAAAAAACGTACGAGATACGAACTTGGTTAGATTAGATATTACAAAATTTTTCTACTCCATGTTCAGTAAGTACTACTTTGTGACACTGATTTGGACAGGGAGGGACGTACATAGTTATTAGGGAGGTAAGTAAATTGATTGACAAAATTTGACACTGACAGTGTTTCTACAAATCTGTCATTCAAACATTTTTTTGGATATTGGAAATCCTTAGTAGAAAAAGGACTCTTGACCAGTCTTGATCTCTCAAAGTCAAGCACTCTTAAAATTATACTTCGTGAATTTGGCAAGATTCTGGTTTTCCGTCTTTCTCTAACACAGTGTGCCTATACGAAAATTTTCAATCTTCCGTTCGAACATTAATTGTGATACATCGTTGGTTTTGGATGTCGAACGCTTGTGAAAAATGAAATAAAAAATCCAGGTTCATATTCAAAAAATAAAATTGATGAGGAGGCTTTGAAGACGACGTACACTTTCGACTTGTAGAGGAGGAAAAGTGCAGCCTGAAAAAATGGAAAATGAGGATTTTCGTTTTTTTTTCGGATATCTTCAGAAGTAGTCCGATTTGCGCAACTTTGCCCTAATTTAACCAACCTCGTATCTCTCACGGTTTTTGGGATGCCAGTGCTATCCCATCGAATTTCTAACATCCTCTATAGATTTTATCAAAATCACAAAATTGTCCTTAAAATTTTAAAAAAAGACAAATATTTTTGATACATTTAAACATCAGAAATCAATTACCTAATATGTTTTTTCCATTTTATTTTAACATAAAAAAGTCTACATGTGATTTGATACAAAAATTAAAGCAGTTGCTGTCCCAGTACGTCGAAATTCATTACAATTAACTTTTGTGTATTACCCAAAATAGGTTGAAAATCTGGAAAATCAAAGCAGACAGGATGTTTCATATGAAAATTAAAAATTGCCACTCTTATATTTTTAAGATATGCTATATATTGAGAACTATTTATGAAATTTATAGTTACATTTTCAGAATTTTGAATTTTTTTTTCTTTTTCAAAGAAGTTCTAGTGCGATTTATATATTAATTATATTTAGATTGATAAAACTGAATGTAATTTTTTTTATATCAAATAATGTTTTTTTTTTAAACTAGGTTAGTGGAAATTGTTGAAAGACGCAACGAAATAATCGAGTGTCTCGAAATGGACAGAAGGAGGGAAGCAGAAGAGGACAACAGCATTAGTAGTCAATTAAACCTTTACAGTTCGAAGAGGGATAGTGAAAAATCCTCCCCGAAGGAAGAGGAGGAAGCCAAGAAGGATAAAAAGAAAAAGCACAAGAAGCTCAACAAAATTATCCATACCTTTAAACCTAAAAAGGAGAAGGGTCATAAAATTGACGTTGATAAGGATGTCGATGAAAGCGAAACGAATTCCTCTTCAGAAAAGGGAAAAAAGAAAAAGTTTAATTTGTTCTAGAAAAAAAAAACAGAAAATTTCTTTTTCTTTTTTTCCTTGTTTAATCGTTTTAACATATCATTGAATTATGCTTGATATCTTTCGAATCATTATTAGGTTTTTGGTTAACATACACGCAAACTTAAAATATATTTTTAAATGATCTAATTTTAAATAACTATTTAAAATTTTACAAGTATATCACATTAATCAGTTTTTTGTACTAAGTTAAATTGGTAAATATTAGAACTTGTATTTGTTGCCATAACTCGCACATATTGCTAAGAATATTCAGCAATTATTTGAAAAGTAAACATTACTAAAACTAGACGGAACATGTATATTTGTTTGAATTGATATTTGTTATTGTTATTTTGTTATATCAGTTAATAAGATCTAACATATTTTATAATCATTAATGCTTTAAAAATTATTTTCAAATAAATATTTTTTATACTTTACCTTCCTTTTTTACTTTATTTAGATACTATTTATTAAGGCTCGCGTTAAACTTATTATTTTGTTAGAGTTAAGATACACATAAATATATTTTGTACTACTGTAATTCTGTCTTACTTTGTTGCCTATTTTTATTTTATTTGGCAAGGGTTCTCAAAACATACTTTTTTATATTTATCAAAATTGCAAATTTCCTAAATTCATTTAAATTGATCTTCCTCATATGAGTTATTTAGTATACTCTGTTCAAAATGATCTTGGTTTATAAAAACATTATACTCGTATATGACAAACATACATATAGATTTTGTTTGTTATATGTGTATGTTTGCAGTATGTATCTCTTAAGCCAGTTTTGTTATGTACAATTCATAGACATAATAGGTTAACAGTTTTTATTTTTACCTGTTGCCTAGACTATCACCTAGTGGATTGGGAGTATTAAGCTTTGTTGAAAATGTATTTACTTAAATATAAAAAATATTAAAAATAAATTCTTATTAAAGGAATAACTTTTACTCTCAATCTTCACATTTCCCAATATTAGTTTTAAACATGTTATTGCTAACATGTTGTTGGCAAAGGAAGATGGGAATATAGTATTCGTTATTTTATTTTGTGATTTGTTTCATTAAATAAACTTTTTGTAGAATATTTGAATTTTATCTCTCTCTCTCTATCCTAAAATTGACAATGTAACGCCGGCTTTGAGAATGGCGAGGCCCGATAAAGTAAGCCTATTTGTCTTACATCTAGCCGAAAAGCCTATACATTTTAACATTTTGGCGTCTTAAGGTTTATGGGGATGTGCCTTGAAACATTGGGTAGTCGAAAGTTTCTCGGATGCTGGAATCCATATGAGTGGGGCTCAGATAATAGAGTTTATATTTAACAAACGTAATTTAGTTTGTGAATCGTTTGATCTGTCGCTACAACTGAATTATGATTCAACTGAAGTAATTTTAACTGGATTGGACATCTGTTCGACGTCCGGATAAAACTCCTGTAACTAATTCCGAAAACAGACGTTAAATAAACTAGATAGGACGTGTCTTATAAAGTCAACTGTGGACTTCTTTGGAAGGGCCGTCGACCTTGTAAACAGAGAAAATGCGGTAGGGAGGTCGGTGGCTAAATTGTGCCGTTCTGGCCAGTTTTTGATCTGTCTGCAGAAAAAAACATATTGATCTTTAAATATGTTTCATCAGATTTTACAATATGAAATTTGTCACAAATGAAGTTGAATTAAAAGTATAGAGCTGTGAAATATCCAAAAAAGTTTCGATTTAATTTCTGTTTTTTCGACATGTTCCAGACAGATGTCTGAAATGTCTTAAAAGTGAAAAACTTATAGCATGTGCCTAATTTTGACATTTCGCGCTAAAATTGACGTAAAATTCATCTAAATCTAAAAGTCCTTACTAAAATTAATTTGCGTTGATATGTGAAGAGTAGAAATTAGACAAGACCTAAGCGCCAAAAAGCAAGTTTTGAGATAATCGTGAAAAACTAAATAAAAATCAGGGGAGTATATTAAGTAAAGTTTTATTGACTATACTCATTTGAAACAGGCCAGAAAACATATTCCTTAAGGTATATTTGCTAACTTAACATTTTATTAAAAAATAAACATATTTTTAGACAAGTGAAATTAGAAAAAAGACTTAACTGAAATAAACATTCATAAAATACATTTCATTTATTTTGTTGCGAACCATTGTCTTCAATCTGAAGTAGGTTATATAGAAACGTTGGTGTTCTGGATTTTGAGGGTAAGGAATCGTGCTTCGAAGATACCTTTTTATTTTCTGACACCTTGCTTTCTAATGGCAGCTTCACTGTGTTAGCCTGTCTAAGTCCAGATAAAGTTTTGCCTCTTTAAAACATTAATTTGCGCCCCTTCTCGAAGATCAAAAAATGAGGTTTTTATCTTAATAAGTGTAGGACTTGCCCTTTCGATCGTTATCACTGTAGCTTTACTAATATTTAACTTGGTAGTGTTGATATATTCATCCGCTTCTCGCTTTAGATCCCAAAAGCCGTGTGAGGTCATATCAACAACATGTATGCTTTGGATACTTTCTTGCGTTTTTCTATTAAGGAGAAATCCATATCGCAGGACATGAAACTATGGCTGCTTACAAGAAAAATCTATTCAATAGTATGAAAAACACCATTGGCCACCAAAAAGACTAATAAGCTCTTTATCTCATCACTTTTTGTGCTCAGTTTTTACATAGCTGCAATCGATTTTCATGCAATCCTTTACAAAGCCAGATAGTGCTTTGGTTGTATCTGATGTGAAATGAAATACCATAATTTATATTAGATTACTTTTAGCTTAGTACTTGAAATGATATGAAAGATCTGGCAAAATAATCAGAGAGTCTAAAGACATTGCTGAAAAACTAAATGAGTATTTCATAGAAAGTATAAACGATATTATCCCTCCGTTAGTCGCGCAGATTTTACTGACGAGTTTAGTCGAGCGGTCTACATCCCTAGACCATTTTTTTTTTGTCATATTTGGATAAAAACTTATAAATTTAAGAAAGTTTTTTGAAAAGGTTCTATTCATATGTCATGCCTTTGATACACGAATTATTTTGTATCATATTATTTGTAAATTTTACAATGGTGAAATTAAAAACAGGACTTTACAATTTTTTTATTTTCTTGATAAGATGACCAGTAATTGAAAATTCTAAAAAAGTAAACTTTCGTTTATCCTAAATGAAAACAGTGACATGTTTCACCTGACATAATGCCTTCTAGAAGGTCTAAACTAGTATCATTGGCTTTATACAACATAGCTGTACAAAAAAAACGAAAAAGTCGTAATTCGGTATTCGCTACGAAATAAAGAAAGCCCAGATAACATAACAGCTGGGTTCACAAATAATACTTATTTTACTATTAAAAAACCCCTGCTTCGTTTAATAAACCCGTCTTTAGATATTGCTAAAGTGCCATCTTCTCTAAAAGTATCTACAGTTATCCCAATCAAGAAATATAAAGGTACAGTTAAGGTAAAGAGTTTAAGACTAATAAATATGCTGGTAACTATTGATAAGATTCTGGAGAGTGTCGTATGAAATCAGTTGTTAAATTATCTAAATTTAAATTTTTATACCAAACCAGTCAGGATTTCGAAAAGGCCATAGTTGTGAAACAGCAATTCAGAACAATTTATATGACTAGAAATATTTACTAAATGATAATTATGCAATCGGTGTAGTTTTTCTCGATTTAAAACGAGCATTTGAAACCTAAGAGTAAGAATTAAAGAAGATATCACAACTTATTCATAAATCACGTTAGGGGTATGCGCCAACATGGTTCCCCTATTTTTCACATTCTATCGACCAATGTTTACGATAAAACAAGAAGTGGGGAGGGCCCATGCCCAAGCCGTGGCCATTTGTTGACGAATGCCAGTGACGACGTGAGTTTTCACTTCCCGCATAAGGAAATATCGTTAATCGTGAAAAAATTATCATTCCGGGTTTTTACAGATCCTCATGTTTTTCCTTTACTGTCGGTCGGTTGGTCTGTTCCTGTATAGCTAAATCCACTTACTCGATTAACTTTAATTTTATTTAATTTTCCACAAAAATTACGTCTGACTACTAGTAAAATATTGGTATGAATTCAACATAGCGAAACAAAATGACGACCTGTTAAAATATTTGATGTAAGAAAATGAAGAAATGGGCCATGCTTCATTATCGTTGACAAAAAGAAGGATTCTTACCTATTCCTTAATGAAGCAAATAGGTATTTTTACAAACTTCAAAGAAATAATCGTTCTCTACTTCACTATCTAAAATCAATCCATTAAACTTTAGTTTTTAGTTATGTTTGCCTTATGTCACTATCACTTTGTAATTGTGACATTAATATTTGTTCAGTTGTTGATAATGTCATCTTAAACCTGTAACTGTCAAGAATACGGGTGTTAGAGTTTTAAACTAAAATCAATGCTTTTAACGCGTTTTTATTGGCTTCCTATTCGTCTGATTGTATGTTTGTATGTCTGGTTCAAATCTTGTAATGGATTTTTCAGCACTGCCATTACCGATTATTTTCAAATTTGACATGCATACACTTTCGGATATAAAAAATCCGAATTTTTTTAGTCGACGTTTAAAAATTTAAAATAGCGGTGTCAAAATGACAATGCCAATAGGTCGGACGGATTATTTTAACATTTGTGGGGATTATTTAATGCACAACAAAAATTAAAATATGAAATATCAGTATCTAGAAGTATTTAAGAATAAAAATTATGAAATTTTAGTCAATATTTGAGAATTAAAAATGGCGGCACCACCATAGCAAACTAATTTTTAAATTTTTCCAGATTTGATTAAAATTGGGCATTTAGGGTTATCTAAGACTGCACATCATGAATTTTGTCAACATTTTAAAAATTCAAGATTGTAAGGCCAACATGGTGGCGGAATTTTAACATTTGTGTAGATTTGGCTGAAAGAAAGTAGGAATCTGGGGGTATTTGAAAATACATATCATACATTTTTAGTAAATATTTAAAAAATGAGAGTAGGAATGCCTAGAATGCGGGCAAATTTTAATATTTATACAAATTTGATTAAAAATCGATATTAAATCAGCAATTCATACATTTTTAGTAATAAATATTTAAAATGGGGATATCATCAATCAATCAATCAATCCGATAAGTACTTTTTTCAGATATTTTTAAACATTTAATTAGGCCACCGTTTTGTTCCCCCATTTTGAATTTGTCTCAGCAAAATTTGAACATAATCGATGTAGTACTTTTCTGCATTGACACACAATATTTTATTAGGCCGCCATTTTGGATTTGTAGAAAAACTTATTAGTTGATGGTCATGTCAAACCTAATTTTTCTGCAAAATTTCGATAAAATGGATAAGCAGTTTCTTAGTAATATTTTTTAACATTTCAATAAACCGCCATTTTGTTCAGCCATATTGGATTTTTACCAAAATGTTACCACGTCATCATCATATGACCTTTAATTTTTAACTAAAACTTGAGTAAATAGGACAAGCAGTCCTTGAGCTTTGTCGCGGACAGACATACAGACTAACTGACGGAACTGAAAAAACATGTTTTTTTGTAACTAGAATACTTTCCTCTTGCGAGGAAAGTAAAAAAAAAAAGCGAGCGCTATTAGATACGAATAGAATAGCCAATTGTCATATTGTTTTTCCATGTTAATAGCTAGAATTTAAAAAATAAAAGATTTTTTTAATTTTCAATATCCTAAATCTTAAATTCTAACCAGTTTAGAACATGTTTACTTTTAATACCCAAAGAATCACCATTTAAATTCCTTTACCTGACAACACTTATATAAAAAATTATCCCAACTCAAGTGAAAATTAAAAAATGGCGCGAAATCATCTGAAACTTTATTATTTCCCCAGATTTCATCCAAAATTTAGTGATTTTCGAAATAGCAGTACGGTTTTTTGAGCGTGAGACGCCCTTCAACTATTTTAATATAGTATAGGTATATTCTATAATTATTTTAATTCTCTGATAGGAAAAACTATTGTAATCGGCAAAAAAAATCACCTCAGAGTCTTTTTTGTATCATTTTGCTTCTGAAGATTCTCACATGACCCCCGACGAAATAAACGTTCTATTATACTGAACCGGATTGGTCAATACGTCGTCCGTATGTGACCCAAAATAACTGAATAAGTTATCTTACATTACACAAGTCTCCTGGAAAAGGAAATCTTGCTGTTTACTTAGTGATTAAAAGAAAATTCCAAACTTAAACGGCCATTTTTTTACAAACTCACATTGCCGAACCATAGTTAGGTCAACTAAAGCTCCTAGTTTCGTAATGTCCAAGATAAAGTAAATAAAACTTATTTATTAAATATTTAAAAAAATAATGTTCTTCTGTCACCACACCTTTAGAACGCTGCTTCTTGAAGTAAGGCAACATATAATTAGAAGATTTGAGCCATATCAACAAATACACAATAATAGATTAAAAGACATGCAGTAGTGACGCTAAAAAAATATTTTTTAGCAAATTAATTTCTTTAATGTTAAAATTTATTGTGGTCCACGACCCGCTATTGGTTTTTAAGCCACGCCGGTTACGTGACTCTGTAACAATGTTTACTGTAGACTATTATACTTTTTTACTATAAGGATCCCTCGTCAATGAAAGTGGTATGGTCTAATACCACAGTGGGATGGTCTAATACGTGGAGTTGTCGATCGGGTTTGCCATAGCTAACTAAAACTCTTGTTACTGGTGAAATCTGATCTGATACTTTGGGTATTTTAGTTTGTATTTTTCTATTTTGCAATAAAAGTAATTTTTTTATACTGCTTAGAAACTAATACTGGAAATACATTACTATTCTTTGTATGAAAATTTTATTGCATTATGTTTAAACATATTTACCGTAATATAAATTGGTACTGTGAGGTAATTTTGGCAGTGGCTAAATATGTAAATAATGAACTCTATTTTTATTCTTCCTCTAAGTTTGAAACCATAGAATGATAAAAGTTGGTAAATAAATTAAAACCATATAGCATAGTTGACCATGTGCTAGATTGGCTGGCAGATTATTTTGATAATAGATGTTAACAATGAATTTTCAGAGAAGAGTTATTACATGGTAATAGACTTCATGTCATTGCTGATATGTAATAATAAAATACAATGGGAGTTCGAGCAAAGAAACTTGATTGTGAAAATAGGCACTAATAACATCGAATTAGTTGTAAAAATAAAATAAGTAGCACAGAAAATGCAGTATACCACAAGGGTTTAGTTAGCTTAGCCCGTGAACATAAAAAATGTAAATACCCCAATAAATTTAAATGTAAATTAAAGCAGCAATTAAAGAGAGAATGATACAAAAAATATATTGTGTATAAAAAACAAGCATGTTTGTCTATATGTATTATAAACAACTGTATGGGTATTTTTTGTATATGTAGAGTATAGTAGAAATAACACAATGTAAAATATAATAATACCAAGATTAATACAATATTATATAAGCTGATTTTTGTATTGTTAACCAGTACCAGTTTTTGGGATTAGCCACATGATAAGTAGAGGAATTAATAATAATCTGTAGGCTCTGTAATACAACAGCGGTGTACAAATGAGAGCGCTCATTAAAACAGCAGTAATAAGAGGCGGAAAAAAAAAGCGTGTAATAAAATGTTTCAAAAACCTTACAAAACACCGCGCGATGAGAAAGCGCTGTATCAAAAGAACGCACTCTTTTAGTAAAGCTAAAAATTGTCTTACATATAAATTAAATATTTAGCAACTTGAAAAACAAATTGATTGATAGGGTTTATTATGGATATTTTCTTAGATAGGTGGATTGGTACCACTAAGTTCAACTATACCAGGTTAGCAACACATTAGTTGTTAAATACATTGTTAAAGTCATAACACAAAAGCTCGTTTCACCATACAAATTCAAGACTACTGCTAAAATCAATAATTTGGTTTTTACAAATGCTTTAACAATTAACCATGTACATATCAACCTAGTGGTATCAATCCACCTATCTAACAAAATATTCACAATAAATTGCATCAATCAGTTTGCTTTTTAAGATGCTACCTGATGGGTTGTGTTACATGTTTTTGTTTAAAGGAATACTTTACCATTACATTTAAGCAAATTATTGATTAGCTCTCTATCACAATCACTTTTTTGTTCAGTTGAAACTAATGACCCTGCATGTAGAGTGAATTAAATAGCTACCGCAAATAAATAGGATTTTGTTAAGCTTAAATTTGTCTTAGGATTACTATGATTGGTGCTGTTTTATACCAACGTAATATATTACAGCACTATTTTTTTCTTTGATGTTCTGTTACGGCACTATTGTTACAACTCTTTTAATGCAAATGCTCATTGGCTACAGTGCTGCTTTAATATGTTACTTTGTTAAGTGCTATTTCAATACAGTGCTTTATCAATAAGCGCTCTTTTAATGAGCACTCTGTTGTTTTATTACAGAGCCTAATTTAGACTGTTCTATAACTTTGTTTGTTAAAAACAGAATGATCATAAACATGAACCAATGTTAATTATGGACTTTAAATTTTAACTATGGTACACTCTGTCGTAATAAAGAAAACTGCATGTAAACACCTGGGAGTTTATTTGCAGACAACCTTAAACTTCAAAGTTTGTTAAAATGGATACTACCGTACTTCAATACTAAGGCCATAATTGGAGTATACAGCTGTGATTTAATTACAAGCTGATGTTAACATCAATATGATAAAAAAGTACAAAAAAAAAGAACATACATCCTTCATTTCATAAAATGCCATGAGCAATACATTTTATATAGAAAAATTAAGTGAGATAAGATATATGCAAAGTGTTTTATTTTTTTATTATATTATAAATAAAATACAGTTTTGTAAGTAATTGTCACTATTAAAGAATATGCTTTGGGAATTTAACAATATGATACAAAAAAGTGTTTAATTTTTGAATACCAAGATTGATTCTGTGAACATAATTAAAGCAGATGAAAATGTAATTTTTATTGTAATTCTTGCTGCTACCTTTATAGTGTTAGTATCAAGGTTTGTATGTTGTAAAGTAGGTTTGTAACTTCAGTAATGTAAATTCCCTATTATGTTTAATAACGGGTAGTTCAAAAGTCAGTTTACGAATATATTTGTATAGGAATAAGTACTCAATTTTCAAATATTTCAAAACCAATACTTCTTATACAGTCATAATATAATGTATATTGACAGCTTACACTTTACTAACACTTTTAATTTATTTCTTGTAATAAACAGGTTTTTACATTATTTGAGTTAGGTAAATCAGTAAACGGACCTTTGGACTACCCTGTTCTTAATGTCAGGAATCCTGTCACTCTTCTACCAGTCTGAATTTAGTAAATAAGCACTCTGACATTGTAATTACTTGTGTATAGTGTTTTGTATGAGTACAATAAAAATATACTTCATAATTTTCATTGGTAATTACTAACTTTTGACTCACAGGCGATTTTGATAAATTTTTGGTACACAAATGTTTTTTGACATTTCTATTAATGATCTAGAACTATCACACAGAAGTGGTATTAAAAAAAACTCAAAAGTAAAGTACAAGCAAATAAATGAATTTTAGATTTGTGATCATGGCCAAAGATAGTTCCAAAAATTACCCATGTGTTAAAAATAGTATGCTTTATCAATATTTCCTCTGCCTATTACCTATTAGAAAATCCAATTTAATTTGAAACTGGTGATCTTGGCTAAGAGTAACAGTACATAAATTGTAGCCCAACATTCTTAAGTATTACTTTTATAGTTTGGACTGCCCAATTTTTAATTTAATATTTCCTTATTTTAATATTATTATTTATTCTTTAATTAAGCAAATATATTTGACTTTGCTTGTTATTGATTTTGTATTATTAAATATAAGAAATCCAATTATAACATATCATTTATTGTGGAAGCAATTTTAAGCATAACTGTAAGTTCATCCAGGAAAAAAATACACAATGATTGTCTAAAATTTCAAGAAATTTTACTTAATTTTCCACTCACTTTACAACAACATAAAAGAATTATTTATTTTTCATCATGATGACAAGTTTGGTCAAAAATTCAATTCAAAGATAGAAGTGAAACCTATTACTATTTTTACATGAAGATTACAAAACCCACAATAAAAAATTGTATTGTAGTACATTACAGAACCCTAACGTCTTTTAAAACCATACTTTTTCCGTTCATAGAATAGATCTGTTTTTGAACTACCAAGATTCACAATTTTTGGACACCCATCTCTGTCTTTTTCTTGTACAGTACATTCTTTACAATAATATGCATCTGAGACACCTGGACCTCCACAAATAACACATCTTCCTTGATATGATCCATAATTACATTCATCACAGATTCTTACAAGGGTACAGGGTCTTACATAGGAGTCACAGATAACACACTTGCCATCACATTTTTCACACAGCCTTCCTATAGCCACACCAGGCTGCTTGCGGCAAAAGATTAAATCAGGATGATGTTTTGCCATAATACTTCCTAAAACACACAGATCAACATTAGTATTTTCTTGAAATAAGACTAGAAGTAATACATAATGGAACAGTAATAGTTTCTTGAGGACAGAAATGTGATTAAATTTATTTATTTTTAAATTTATTTGCAGATGTGAATAATAATCAGCATTAGGGATTTTGAATTTTTTTTATGAGAGAAGGTGTATTTAACAGAACAGTTAAAAACATTAACATTCTCGAATAAAACACTAGGGAACTAAAAAAATATCATTAAAAATGCATAGTTTGTAAAATATGTTATGTTTGTAGTTTGATAAATTTTCAAAAAAAAAGTAATTTACCAAACATCCGAAGATAGCTCCAGTGTTCTATATCCAAGTCTAGGACATATATTACAAATATGCTAGGAGCTGGATATAGTTTCTAACTATGTTACACTTCAAACTGATTCATTTCAGAATATGTTTTATTGGCGAAAGCTTAGACATTAGTGAAATGAGAAAGAGTGGGACTTACTTACTTATGGGCCTGAACTCAGGCATCCCTCAAGAATCATTTCTTAACCCTTCACTGTTTCTCATCTATAAATACTCGAACAATTTTCAAATATTTCAAAACCAATACTTTTTATACCGTTATAATATAATGTAAATTGGTAGCTTACACTGCACTTTACTAACATTTTTAATTTATTTCTTGCAATAAACAAGTTTTCACAATATTTGAGATAGGTATGTAAATCTGAGTGGACCTAAATCAGTAAACAGACCTTTGGACTACCCTGTTCTTAATGTCAGGAATCTAAAATGTCCCTCTTCTACCAGTCTAAATTTAGTAAATAAGCACTCTGACATTGTAATTACTTGTGTATAGTTGTTTTGTAAGAGTACAATAAATATATTTTATAATTTTGATTGGTAATTACTAACTTTTGACCCACAGGCGATTTTGATAAATTTTTGGTAGACTATAAAATAAAAATGAGTTTTTGGTAATTTCTATTATTAATATAAAACTATCACCCAAAAGGGGTATTTAAAAAAACTGTCAAAAGTGAAGCACATGCAAATAAATAAATTTCAGATTTGTGATCAAGGCCCCAAATAATATAGTACCAAAAATTACCCATGTGTTGAAAATAGTACCCATTATCAATATTTTCTCTGCCTATTAGCCAATCCAATTCAATTGGAAACTGGTGATCTCGACTAATAACAACAATAACAAAATATAAATTGTAGTCCAATATTCTTAAGTATTAAGTTATTATTTATTCTTTAATTAAGCAAATTTATTTGACTTTGCTTGTTAGTTGTTATTGATTTTGTATTATTAAATTTAAGAAATCTAATTATAACATATCATTTATCATGGCGGCAATTTTAAGAATAACTGTAAGTTCATCCACGAAAATAATACACATTTATTGTCTAAAATTACAAGAAATTTTACTTAATTTTCCACTCAATTTACAACTGGACCATGTAGTAGACACTTCATTTATTAAAAGCAACTATTCACTAATTTTTGGTCAATTTTATAAATTAAAACCCTACAAGCCAACACTGCAGAACATTCACCTACCTTAAAGTACTATATTTTTTAATTCTAGGATTAGAAATTTACACATCAAAAGGAAAACAGCACTAGAAAATTGCAAAAAAACATGAACAGTAAACAGTGAAACACAAAAACTGACAAGAGTAAGGTTAGAAATAGAAAATCTTATCTTCTTTTTTTTTTATAATTTTGGCTACAACTGCCACAATTATTTGGTTTTTAAAGCTGTAAATTTGGAATTACTTTCGCAAGAGGAAAAGCTTCGGTTGGAGGGTCAGCATATCATAACTTATGATAACGTGATACATTTCATGTAAAAATCTGTAAGTATACGTAGGACTTCCGTGTTGGTAATTATTTACTTTTTTAGACCGATTTTGATGATTTTTTGTATATAGGAGGATTTTGGGATCCTGATCACGAAATGCATTTATTTCAGTCACGTTTTATTTTTGAGTTACTAGTTCTGCGAGTTCATAAACAACCCAAATCAATGAAACTACTACAAACAAGTGTAAGAAGATGTAAAATAAACTCTCTCCTCGTTTTTCTTGAGTTTTTTATCTAAAAAACTGGGGAACACTTAACTAACAGCCGGGTTTCATATTTTTGGACTAGAAACTTGAGTTTCATATTGACATCATGAAAAAACGACACCTAACCAGGTGCGAACCCAGTACCAATTCACCTAGTACCTGCGCGCTTCTGCTGGCACCGATCCACGTTATGTATATATAGCTACTGTAACTTGAATTAATTTAAATATTTTTTTCGTTAAAGTTGTAGCTCGTTGGTTTTTCAAGATGTCAAGATGCCAACATGAAGGAAAAATTACTAGTCCATAAACTATGGAGTATTGTTGTTTTGAGTGTTTCCAATGTCCTAATTTTTTAGATAAAAAAAAATTTGTAGTAGTTTCTTGAAGTTTGAGAAACTCAACTCACTTTAATGAACAGTATTTTTAACACTTGTCCTGTTTTCAAAAATATGAAGTAAATTTTATGCATAAAGGTATGATCTAGAAAGATATCTTGCTTGAGTGTCTGAAGAACTAGCTTCGCCGCTACTGTAACAACCAGATCAAAGTGCGGCAGACGGGATAATTCTGTAAAAGGGACAAAAAACTGTCTGAAATGTAATCAATAATGTCATTGATAGAGATATTTTAAATAGAAGTGGAGCACAATGTGTGGCACACCTGATTATATGATTATGGAAATAAATGAAAATAAAAAAGTAGTTACAAAAAAAATGCAAGGAATCATCACACCTCCTAGCGGAGTCTAGCGGATGAATGCTATTCTACTTAACCAGAAATGCAACTATTCCACATAAAGGTTTAATTTAAAGCTTATGTAAATCTTAACAAAAGGGAGGGATACTAGTGTATAAAAAGGTGCTGCGGGTAGGTAAACGTGTTTTTTTTTGGAGATGCAAAAAATGAAAGAGGAGCGTACTAAAAGAGATAGTTAAAACTAAAAGAATGACATATTCACAATAACGCTGGCATTCAGGGTTAACATAATATAAGCAGGGAAGTATTTTGATTTACTAATAGGAGACACTTACGTTTGTGTATCAATTTATTATAATTGAAACGTCTAAATTCATCAGATAATCGTTCTGATCTTTAAAAATTACGTTCGGAAACGGGACATAGTATCTTTGTGCTTAAATTTTACACTGATAGAATAGAATGAGATGACGACCGCCTTTGCAATTTTTTTCTTAAAGAACTGTTTTGGTTAAGTTCGCTGTAAAAAAAGCGCGTGGCAGCGCGCCAACAAAAATCCTAGACAATGTCAAAACAATGATTTCTTTAACAAAAGCTATACCCTATACTGTTAGGTATATTTGTCCCATAAGTGTTAGGTTAGCACAGGTTCGTCGATTAAAGCCATAAAATCACACTTCAAATCAATTTTTCAATACATGCGCACTCTAAAGTGTTGTGATTGGCGATATTCGTATAGGATTTAAGGTCTTGTGGTGCCTATGGGTTGATATTTAATTGACAAAATGACAAGATAACATTGTGTGTGAACTGAATCCCTATAAGCAAATCTGTTACATTACAACATTAATATCAATGAAACAAACAGGTCTGTCTGTAAACCTTGACATTTTAATAATTTTATTAAGCTGCCATTTTGCTTGCTTTGCTTGCCATCTTGGATTCGTACCAAAATTTTACCAGTTCATTCCTACATAATCCTTTATTTTTGTGCAAAATTTGAGGTAAATTACATAAGTGGTCTTTTAGCAACAACGTTTTAACATTTCACTGAACCGCCATTTTTTGCGATATTGGATTTTACCAAAGTGTTACCAGTTCGTTCCTATATGACCCTTAAATTTCAAACAAAATTTGGGGTCTATCGAAAAAGTAGTTTTTTAGCTATGCCGCGAAGAGACAGATTGACAGTCGTACGACATAACGACGAAATTGAGAAAACATGTATTTTGGCATTTAGGGGCCCTAAAACGTGAAGATCTGTAAATTATTCCTTAAAATATAAATGTGATATATATTTTTCTGATTAAAAAGAGATAAAAACACTCTTTCTTAAAACTATTGGGTTTATTCTCTATTATATTTGAAATTAGGAAAAAAACCTGTGGTCTAAAAGTAAAACCTACGATGACTTAAATTTAAAATGACAATAGACGACGTTTCTTGGTTTCGAAAATAAGGTAAAATTTGATATAGGGTTAAATTCCAAATTCAAGTATGCAACCCGCTCACGCCACCCTCAGAAAAAAACAAAACAGTTGATACTCATGCCCCGAAATCGCTATATAAGCCCCTCGAAAATACGAATTGGAATAAAATATATTTTAGAACAATATTTCTGAATATACCTATGTCGAATTAAAAAGTCCGTCTTTCCAAAATGTCTACCTTGATGTTATATCAGCAAGGCATACCTTGAGATAGTAACAATTTTCCTTATAAATGAAAATTTTCTTAATTTTTTTTCAAACTCGATTTTACTCAATTTCTAGATCTAGGACAGAAAAAAAGTAAAACTATATTTTATAGAAAAAAATAAGGAACTTATGACCTGCCTAATCGTTTTTGTCCTAGTAGGTACCAATGCGCAGGTTCGAAGGCTTAAAACCAAGGGCCGAAGTGGAATAATTGCTGGACACCTTGAATACTATAATAGCATATGTTCATTTGTTGGGAATCGCCTCAGTGAACTCTTCAATTTGGTACCTATCACAATGAATTATAAAAATATTTATTTTTTATGTTGGACAAAATGGCATACTACTTCCGTCATTTTGATTTTTTTTTATAAACAAACCTAGCTAAAAACAACATTTAACTATACTAGTTTTTAATTAATTGAATATACTTATTACTTACCAAACAGATAGTGCAAGATCTATATTGACACTTAAAAGTAACCCTGAAAACTTCTTATTAAATTTATCACGTTTTCCAGTCACAAACCAGAAGTTACAGTTTGGTTCACGGCGGAACGATTAATTTCCCTACGCGGCAAAGAGGGTTCATAGTTTTACGCCAATAAGCGAGCAGCAGTGGCAAATGCAAACGAATCGCCTCTATTTCTTAAACTTAAATATAAACGCGCAAATTACTTAGTTTAAAAACTTCAGAGTATTTGAAATACTTTTAGAGGATTTGAAATATTTTTCCGTTATTTGGAGTACTTTTGGTAGTACTTAAATTACTTTTGTATTTTAAGTAAAATTCATATATAATATAAGGTGCGTCGAGGTAAGTGCACCCCGTTTTATCCCTAGTTCAACTTTATGGTTTGTTAAAAAACAGAAAAAAATATTTCACAAAATATTATGCCATATACTAATAATACTTAGAGTTTTTAATGTTATTACCAATTAGCAAAAGGATCTAATGTTTGCACTCCCAAAAACACAAATTTTTTTTTGCTCTAGGGTGCGCACTTACCCCACGCATACGGGGTAAGTGCACAACCAGGGTCTTACATGTGTTTAGTTTAATAATGGAAATTGACGAGGTAAGTGCGTTTAGCATAATAATAAAACAAAATAATCCAATTTTCAGAAAAAAATATCTTTATTCTTAAACAAGGCATATACTTAAACACATAAGTCGTATATGAGTCATAACAAAAATAAAATTGCCATTGGAAAAAATAATCGCCAAATGAAATATCAAATGTTATTTCACCCCTTCTGCCTATTTTAGGGTAAGGTAGGAGCTTTATTATATCTATCTCACAAACATAGTTTATGTCGTCGGATGTGGGCAGTTCAAAAACTGACGTTTTTGTAAAAATGCGCTTTTTCTTGCAAATTTAACTGAAATGTCATTGCCATCTTTTTCCAGAATTTTTCTAACAAAATGTTTGACCGGTTTTTTGCCCGGAAATTGGACCCAACCGCCTTTGGACATATACGATATTAGACGGCTTATTTCAACTCCTTCTCTGATTTCGATTTCCATATCAATCGAGATATCTTCTAAACTTCCTATGTCTTCCCCATCAGCAAAACTTCTGATGTGATTTTTCTTCATTCTCTGACTCGTATTCCACAGACTTGGATTTTGCAACCTTCGGTTTTTTAATACTTTTCTCTTTTTCTTTGTCTTTTTCTGTAACAATGAGAATAAAAATAAATAAAAATGAAGCAATATTTTATTACCTTTAGTTATTGTGATCTTCGTTTTAACGGGATTCTTCCTTTTTGCCATTTCCTTCTCTTTGAAGTTGAAGAATTTTGGGTTGAAGCAGGTGATTGAAATGCGTTGGAAGTTTTAAAATTAAGATGTCATTATCCATTGCCTTTTTGATGAGATCCTGTCTGCAAAACTGTTCAAAAAAATTTTGGAAAAGTAGTTTTGAAACACAGATGTTTCCATCCACCCCAGGTTGTTCAGGACATTCTTCGACTGCAGTTCATTTATCGTAAACGTCCTTGCCTTTAAATATAACCAAGGAAATTGCCTTTTCTCCAATGGCATTACAAGCATCGAGTACAGTGGTGTTTTCGCGACCCGGGCCACTGGTCGTTCTTATAGAAGTGATACCAATTTCATCAACCACTATCGTTTTGGAGGGGCCGGTTAAAAAACTGGTCTTATCCAAGTTCCAGATGTATTCAGGTTTGTCTAGCAAGTCTAATTCACTCAAGATATTTTTTAACAAGCAAAAATATTAATGAAATATTAACCAATCCTGAGCTCTTTTACGTGACATCTCATCAGGTTGTGGTTTCTTTAAAGATAAATTGGGCCGTTTTCTGAAATTAGTAACCCAATTAGTTCCTGGAAGACCACTTTTAAATCGTGTTTACAGCCCATTCATGCTTGCGAATTCACCGATTTTTTCCTTGGCTTCTTTCCGAGATATTCAGAATCCCGCCCGATCCATGGTTTTTAGATGTTCGGCAAGTTTTCCTTTCCGGTACTCCTTCCGAATGATTGGCTTTTTTTACCTCATCGTCCATTGACATGGTCTCTTAACGTCGTTTTGGGAATTTTGTATAATTTGCTGGCTTTATTAGTAGTGAGTCGCTTTGCTTTAATGTCGCTAACTACTTGCTTGAACATTTCTTTTGAGTAGGAGGTGGCACGATTACTTTTTTTGGTATAGACACGCCCCATATTCAACTTATCAACCTGTTAAAACACAATTTAGTGAACATCTTATATTAGTCGAGGTAAGTGCGCGCAGAGGAGTCGCACTTACCCTTCTAATAATAAATACGGGGTAAGTGCGACCCATAAATTATTTCCAAAATCTGTTATTATGATTTACAAACACGACAACTAATAATGTACCCTTACCTAAGGCATTCACCAAAAAATTACACCCTTATTATTTTTTTTGTAAAAGGAATAATTTTAAATAAATACTTACCAACTTGGTTGCCGGGATCGCAAAGTCTGGAATAATTCCGAAAAGTATTTGAATTATTGTTTCCAAGTATTTTATTTGAAGTTCTGACAGCTCTGCCTGGTGGGTATCATGTATGGAAAAGTGTAAGTGGCAGTTACCAATATGATACATGTTACTTGTCTACTTGAGACGAAAAGACCTTATTTGCCAAAAAGTGCCGAAATTGTATAATCATGAACTTGTTAGAATGTAATAAAAATAAAAATATTTAAATTAGTCAGTATACAAACACTAAGATTCGGTCTCAGTCATATGTTTTTATGTTTGTATACTTTTAATTTTAGAAACAGGTCTCTTGGAGAATGAAGAATGATTTACTAAGACTCAAAAACATTTAAGAAAAATTATCCAATGAAAGAAAAAAATACTGATTACCAGAATTTTAAAAAATATTATTGTGTTCTTGGAGAATAAAGAGAAAGATTACTTGACTCCACATAATCAATTTTTAACCTCTTTAGAATATGGCTTATGACGAAGACGATCAACTGATTATTCGTTATATAAAAAACAAAGAATATCTGGCAAAACGTTTTAGAAGATGAGCGTTATGATGAATGAGTGTAGGAATTTTGTAAATTTGTTTAGTCTAGGTTTTCAAACAAAGTTATTTTGTTTTGGTAGCATTTCTGTATTTCTAATGTTCCTAAAAAACTTGCGTTGTCACATTAAGATACTAATAATACTTTAAAAATTAAAAATAATGTTTTTGTAAAATACATTAAAAAGTTAAAAATAAAAAAAATCGAGACACGCCAATTCACTGAAGGACACAAGAGCCCACTGTGCTAAAATTTTATTTTTTGATTCGATTTATACAAACAGCACAAATATCTGTTAATATTTATTTTGTACTTTTTATTTCACCGCGTTGGCGTTGCCATGTTGAATTTTGTAAATGTTGCCTAGAAATTCATATTTCCTTCTCTTAAATATGACATAGGCACGTAGCCAGAAATTCAGTTCGGGGGGGGGGGGTCCAAACGGACAAACCTTAGGAAAATTAGTAAAAAGTATGCCTATCCCAACATATTTTCAAAGGTTCGGGGGGGGGGGGGGAGGTCCAGACCCCCTTCCTGGCTATGTGTCTAGGCCAGATACCGGTTTTAACCCGAATTTGAACACGACAAAATTCGTCCGCCATTGGAATAGGCATTTGTAAATTTTTTGAAAGTTTAAATTACTACTTGTATAGAAATTAGTGTATATAAGTTTTTTAAAGAAATTAGTTTTATTTTATATAAGTAGGTAAGGCTTGTTTTGTCCATAAATTGTAACAATTTCGCCTATGTTTAATATTTAAATATGTATTAATAACATACAATTACACTTAAATACATTATTTATTTGACAAGAAATATATTTAAGATTGTATATGAAATATTTTTAAAAGGAGGTAAATGTTTATGAGACGCAAAACGTCACTTTGTCCCATTTGTGCCGCGATCCCGCCTTATTCTTAACATCTTTGTTTCCCTTTGCCTTACAAGTAAGCAGTGAAGCACTTCGCGCCACGTCCCTGATTTATCTATTTCGTCTTGAGCGCAGATCATGTGTTTAATCCCAAAGTAATGTTGGCAAATGACCGGTCATTTATAAATTGGCCATTTATGACTCGGTAACTTATGATCATTTATACGGTCATTTTTTAAAACACGTTCAAAAGGTTGCTTTTATTTTAAGCCTTCAATTGGTGCCAAACAAAGTTGCTCTGTTAATTAATGAAAGAGGCTTTTAATGCTTCTTTATTCAACAGACTTATAAAGGTAAATGACTGGTCATTTTAGGTAATTTTCAAAAACTGGCGAATTATGTCACTTTTGAAAATAACGGGACATTTATCCTGTCCCAAAGGCAACCTGAAGTAAAGTGAGATTCGGAATTGGAATTCGTACGTTTTATTTTGTACCGTATAGGTTGTTTTGGAGGAAAACAGTATGAGAGAAAAGTGGTTTTGCCAACTTAAAATTTTCACAAAAACGAGCAGCGGAAAATATCTCAAGCAGTTTTCTGAATTTTGATTCTTCATTCTTCATAAAATTGCAACTAAACTTTTACTTGTAAAACCTCCCTTACGTTTCAAATACGTCAAAATATACAAGGTGTTAAAAAATTAACAATTGGGTTCAATTCCCACTTGACCAACAATTGCAGCATTGCTTAAAAACCGTCACTTATGTCAACGTATACAGCTTATTACATCTAGGAACTTTCATACTGTATGCCTATTAAAAAAAAAGTTGTCATTCCGAAACATTGATACCCGGTATGATCTTTGGTGTCTAATTCCTTCACTCCACTACAGAACATTGGTTGACATAATTCAAACCATATGCATGTATCGTTGAACTTTTTTTATAAATACCAGATGTGTTGGTGTGTACTTCCTTTGAACGACAGTATAGCACAGGTGAGATCAGCCAACTGAAGAAACCTTTTTAAAATTCATATGTTCAAGAACTGTAACGCCGCATGATGTTAATCAGTCAGTTATTCGAAAAAGTTAATGATTCTTCTATATAATAACATCTGGTTGTGGATATAACAAAGGGTGCATAAAATGTGTTTCTATACTGTCGTCTACCGTTTAGTTATTTAAGTTATTATCTATTTCTCGTTCCTCTTGGTTAAAACTTTTATATACACTTAACTTTATTGAAATAAAAATTGAAAAGTTTTTTTAAGTGCGCCACGTGAAGACAGTCAATAAGAACCTGATTGTACGGTTTGTAGAAAACAGTTTTTATTTTTACATTTATATAATACTATGAATTTCTGCTGAGTATCAGCTGACACATTAGTAACATCTTATGTGCCTAAAACTCTAATTTCCCAAAAGATGTACACAATATTTTTTATATAACCATTAAAGTATTTGAATATACTGGTGTAAAAATGTTAATAAATGGTCCAGTCCAGTACAGTCCACGGCGAAAGCCGTACTGCCTTTAATAGGTACTTAGCTATAAACGATATTTAAAAACCGCAGCTTAGTTAAATTTGGCAATTTTTATTGAGTTAATTTCTAGTCAAAACTTCTCACTTAAAAAAAGATTTTACCTATCGATAGGCGATGGCACTTCATCTATCGATATATTTTATATATCGATAACTATCGATATGTAACAATATATAACAATATATCGATATACGGATAGTTACCGATAAATATAGATATTTTTTGATATTTATTTTCCAGTTATTGGTATTTTTCATTTCTCTATACAAACTGATAAATAATAGTTTATCGAAAAATCCGTAAATTTCCTTTACCCGGAACTTCCCACGTCATTTTTTTTTCCATTTGTTAGTTATAGTGAAGTGTTGCCCAACTTAGTTCAGTACATAGTCACAATATATATATATATATATATATATATATATATATATATATATATATATATATATATATATGTATTATATATATATATTGTCTTTTCATTTTGTTTGGGCGCCATTTTGTTCCGTCATATTGGATTCCAACTATTTTCTTTCAATCAATGCAGTCTATGCCACATTTGACTTTTGGCCATAATTTAAAATAAATTCAATAAGTAGTTTTTACATTGACACATACCGCTATTTTGCTACGTGATGTTGAATTCATACCAGTTTATACCATTTTTACATTTAACTTTTCTGCAAAATTTAGAGTCAATTGAACAAGATTTTTTACGTACATATTATCAGTCTTTACCTACTCCGTTGGTCCGCACATATTTTCTAACCCCAAATAATACAACGGGGTGGGTAAAACTGATAATATAGGTTTCACGTAGAATATAAAATCTATGTGTCCTGCGAATGCAACAATAAAATTGCGAAAATTCGACAATTTTACTGGATCCTAACCCCAAATAACTAACATAAAAACAAGAGGGTCGTTAACAGTGGCGGCTCGTGGTGAATTATATTGGGAGGTCAATAACAAATTTAAAAATAGGCATACTTAAAATAAAAATAAATATCTTATCTTTAAATTGAGCTTTAAATTCTCTTGAAGTTCAGGTCTACTTTTCGTTCTTTAGAATTGGAAAAATGCTGAATGACACGTTCGTTAAAATTGCAGGCACACTTCTTTTATAAACGATTTTTCGATACTTAACATTGCTAAAGCGGATAGTCTATCTTGGCAAAACTCCTCAACAAAATTTATAAGCCCTCGAAAAACCCCTGGATTTTCAGACAAAGTCTTTTCATCATGTCCACGTAGTGCCAGCTCGAATGCCCCACAAAATTTTACATAATCTATAATTGTGTTTAAAATATAACGATTTTTTGATACATTTTCATTAAAATCTCTAAAGGATGTTCTATAAGCTGTGTCTAGCTGAGTGCGAATATCAGCACTTCCGACCGTAGCATAGTTCACCGAATATTTCATGTGATGTGCAGAAAACGCATGTCTTTTTATTTTTTTTAAGTGTTTTAAGCCTTTAACATTCACAACTCAAAGATAGACCACTTTGAAATTGGTTATGTTTGCAAAATTAGGTTTGTAAGCACTTTTTAGTTGTTTATTTTTTTGTACTAGTCACTACCGACATTTTATTTCCTGTATGTTCACACATGGATCATAAAAATAAAAAAATATATATTGCAAAAAACAGTAAATAAATTAATTTTCATCGATTAAAAACGTCCGAAAACATATCGAGTTAGAAAAAATATTACCAGGTCATCCCCATATGACCCTTAATTTTTGGTCAAAATTTGAAGTCGATCGGGTAAGTAGTGTTTAAGCTACTTCGGGAACTGACAGGTATAGACACACAGACTGACGAAATTGATAAAACATATTTTTTGGCATCTCGGCAGGCTAAAACGTAAAGATGTGTAAAACATGAGAGGGTGATTTTTCACGATTATAAAAATTTTATTTGGCCGCCATTTTGTTCGGCTTTCTTGAATTTGTAGCGCTATTTTACTAGTTGATCCCTATATCACAATTAGTTATGGCACACATTTTGAAATGAAACCATTAAGCAGTTTTTTCAGGCTGAATTTTTAAATATTTTATTAAGCCGCCATTTTGATCCCCCATCTTGGAATCGTACCAAAATGTTATCAGGTGATTGCAACATAATACATGTTTCTGCAAAATTTGAGATAAATTGGATGAGTAGTTTTTTAAAGATAATTTTTTTAACATTTCACTAAGCCGCCATTTTGTTTAGCCATATTGGACATAATTTTTGACCAAAATTTGAAGTCAATCGGGTAAGTAGTTCTTTAGCTAAGCCGCGAACAGAAAACATGTTTTTCGTCATCTAGGGATCCTGAAACGTGAAGATCTAAAAAATCTCGAAGAGTGATTACAACACTTCCTATTACGATGGAAGTAAAAAGGTATCGGCAAGACGGCATGGGCAAGTGAAGTCTCCCCGAAAACTTTAAAATGGAACTTTACTAGTGTTTAGACCGTTTAGGAAGTTTAAGTCAGCGTTTAAGATTGCCGATAGATGCCGATAATCAAAAACTATTGAAATTTCGATAACTCTCGCTATATCGACACCTATTTATATACCGATAACTCTCGATATGTATCGATAACTATCTGCATATCTATAACTATCGATAGTTTTAGATAAAAATCGTTGACTATCGATAACTATCTAAAAATTCCCGTCCCTATTTAAAGCTTTTTTAATGTTAGCCCTTTAGCTGTAAAGAAACTATTATTATTGTGGATGTAATTTAGTAAAAAATATTAGTCAGAAAATTGTTTTAAGTGGCCACCAAACTATTTTCTTGTTACAATATTCGGACAAAAAATAGAAATATTAGCCAAACTTTTTTGCTAAAAAGAGCCTACTATATTTTGTATTGGTATTGAAATTGTAATTGAGAAGTAAGAATTGAGCAAAGAAAGTTAAAATATAACTTATGAAAACCACGCTGATGACGCTTGACATTTTCTTCTTTGCCTTAAACACTCTTCTTGAAAGGACTAACTTTAATTGTTTTGGTTTAATTTTATTTATTTTGTTCTGAATTTTTTCAAGGTGGAAATTATTTTTTAACATTAGCAATTTTAGGCACTTCGTAGGTTATATTTGATTATTTTTTATCAGAATTATTCCATATACCGGGAAACCGCAAATATAGGAAATATGATTGTAAATTAAATCACGTCCAAAACTCTAGGAGGTAATTTATCTCATTCATATAAATAAGAAAAAAAATATAAACAAAGTTCTGAAAACGATTCGTTTACGAGAAACAGGGTGTTAGAATGTTAGTTTTTTTATAAACGTTACACGTTTGTAAACTGAAAAAAAAACTCAGCAAAAAAGTTAATTAACTATTTATGGGCTTGATTTTTATTTGACTGAAACAATTTTTGTTTGGTTTATACAAATGTTATTTGTTTTAAATTAACTTGGTTATGTGAATGGTTTTTATGTTTAATTGGTTCACTGATGCGTTGACTCAAACAAAAAATATTCATCTGAAATCATTTTTGTTATTCTATAATAAACACATTTGCTAAACATATATTTATTAAAAGAAAGCAATTTTTCATTTAAGTATCATTTATAGACTCTCACTCCTATTCTGCAGCACTACAGCGATTAAGTTTTTATGTTTAAGCTCGCAGTGTATTTTTGACTGGCGTATTGTGGAGAGTATTGCTTGTCTAGTTTTCAAATGTGAATTATGGAAGTGCAAAAATTGCTGGATAATATAATCGGATGTGTTTATATCATTCATTTAAGGGTAACAAAGGTTTTTATCGACATCAATATGTAATATATTGCAGCAAATAACTGTTTTAACTAATAGAGCAACTGATTAATTTTGGATTTTGTGGTAGAAACCATGACAAAACCAAACTATTGTCAATCGAAAAAGTAAAAATAAATGAGCTATAAATGACTTTGACAACTTTTAGGGCCTGAACAGCTGTAATTTCTCTCACACTTTCTAAAACATGCATATAAAATGGCGTCACATTGGCTTTCACGAAAGACGCATAAAGCTAAAATATTTATTTTCTAAAACACCCTTTATTTAGGAAATGTTGGTGATTATTTGACGCATATGTGTTTTCGTTCAGATTTAAATATATTTGTTGCAAAATTAACAAAAATCTGTAAATGTTGCTTTTATTTATATTAAAGATTTTTTTGTTTATCATATTGCACATGGTATTCTTAATCGTCTGTTTATTTAGTTTTAATAATAATCACTTTTAGAATTTAAATTTTAACAAAACTCGGAAAAAGACTTATTTATAATGTTTTATTATATTTATAGATTGCGTCTTTTGTAAAAGTCAATGTGCCTCCATTTTTACATGCGTGTTTTAGATAGTGTGAGAGCTTTTAGAACAATTTAATAAAGCTATTCAGTCCCTAAAAATAGTCAAAGAGAAGGTTTAGGCTTGTTATGGTTTCTACTATAAAACCACAAATGAACAAGTTGATAACTCTGTTAAAACAGCTACTTGCTGCTATCTATTCCGTATTAATGCCGATAAAAACTGTTCTCCATTCAAGAGATTGCCAGAAATGGGCTTAGTTTACTCTTGAAAAGTAGACGAGTAACAGTCTAAACGTATAGCATTTTTATTTCTTACACAAACAAATACTGTATTTAAATTTAATAACTACCATTAGACAGTGCGTTTTTAATTTTTTGAAGTAAAAAACATATTTAATTAAAAAATATATATCTAATGCAAACAATTATTAAGTTTTACGAAACAAAAATTTACTAGGGTCAAATAACACAATTATGTGCTTAACAGTACATTAATTTAAATGAACGAAATAAGTTCAAACAATTTTTTTTGATATTTTTTTAACAAATACTTGTTTCATTTATGGGAAACAAATAATTTTATTAAATTGTATAATCATATTATATTACATTTTGATTTCAATTATATGTTTTGTTTTTCATTGCAGATATTTATAAATGAAATAGATTAATATCAATAAAGCGACAAACATATTTTTTTGGAAAGCTTTTAATTTTTTTATAACATTGTCATTGCGCATCAAATTTTTCATCCTATTTTTTGTAACCTTTTGGTCTCTTAGATCTGTTCATTATTTTGCAACGTTTAGAAATTATTTAGCAGAATGTTTATTAGCGGGCGAGCGGCTTTAAAAAATTTGTCATTTTTCTTGTTTCTCCTTGTCCCACATATATTAAATCAAATGAGCTATGCATGAATGGACAATTTTCTAAATAACTTCTAAATGGTACATAATATTGAAAACATCTAGTGGATTAAAAAGTTACAGAACTGAATAACTAATTGTAATTGCCAGTGACGTTGGGGAGGGTTAAGGTTCCCAATCCTGGGAAAAAAATAACTTTCTGTAGAATATTCAAAAATCTATTTAGTCACATTATTGATATTAGTCACTCTAAACGTATGGCATTTTATTTAAAAATGTATTAAAATGTAACGAATGTGTATGTCAACATTTTATCACATTCTAATGCCCTATATCTCGAAAATGAAGAACGTATATGATTTTTTATTATTTTAATAAGATTAAGTATCTCTTAAAGTTTTGGACATTAATTAATTTACACTCTGTAGAGAATGGCCTGGAGAGAAAGTAAGAAGTTATTATTAAAAAACTACTCATACAATTTATCTCATATTTCCGTCGGTCCGTCTGTCTGTCAGTTTGTTGCATAGCTTAAAAGCTATCCCGATTGACTTCAAATTTTGACCAAAAATTGAGAGTCATATAGAAATTGTCTGGTAATATTTTGCTAAAAATCCAGTATGGCAAAACAAAATGAAGGCCTAGTGAAATGTTAAAAAAAAATATGAAAAAACTGGGAATCAATTGGTAAAGTTTCCAAGACGGCGGAACAAAATAGCGGTATAATAAAATATTTAAAAATTCAGCCTGAAAAACTACTTAATGGATTGATTTCAAATTATGTGTCATAACTAATTGTGGTATAAGGCTCAACTAGTCCAAATGAAATTTTTGTAATCGTGAAAGAATCACCCTCTCAGGTTTTACGGTCTGTCTGTCAGTTCGCGACATAGCTAAAAACAAAAAAACACTGCTTACCCGACTTCAAATTTTGATCAAAATTTAAGGGTCATATGGGGATGACCTGGTAATATTTTGAAAAAATCTAATATGGTGGAAGAATGTTAAAAAAAATTGTTAGAGCGATGTATTATTTGGAGTTAGATTCAGTAAAAAAAAGTCTTTTTTTAAATTGTCGACGTTTTGCAACTTGATTGTTGCATCCTCAGGACACATATAGATCCTATATCCTGAATGAAACCTATATTAGCAGTATTTACCTACTTACCAATCCTCTTGTTATTATGAATGGTGTATTATTTGTGGTTAGAATCCAGTAAAAAAAATCTGTTTTTAAATAGTCGAGGTTTCGCAACTTTATTGTTGCATTCTCAGGGAACATATATAACTACATACATTATATATATCCTGCATAGAACCCATATATATCCTGCATAGAACCCATATTATCAGTCTTTACCTACACCGTTGGTCCGCAGATATTTCCCAGATATTAAGTTTCTAAATGGTTTTCGTCAACGATCCTCTTGTTGTTATGTTAGAGTGGTATATTATATGGGGTTAGGATCCAGTAAGAAAACAAAGGACTTTTTTAAATTGCCGACGTTTTGCAACTTTATTGTTGCATCCTCAGGCCACATATATAGATTCTATATCCTGCATGAAACCCATATCAGTATTTACCTACTATGTTGGTCCGCAGACATTTCCCACATATTAAGTTTCTACATGGTTTTCGTTAACGATCTTGTTGTTGTTAGGTGTGTTAGAGTGGTGTAATATTGGGCTTAGGAAATATCTGCGGACCAACAGAGTAGGTAAAGACTGATAATATCGGTTTCAATTTAAGATGGCGGCCAAATATTTTTTTTTAAAAATCAATGTAAAAAATGTTGTTCAATTGACTTTAAGTTTTACAGAAAGGTTAAATGTGAAAATGGTATAAACTGGTACGAAGTCAACATGACGTAGCAAAATAGCGTTATGTGTTAATGTAAAACTTATTGAATTTATTTTAAATTATGCCCAAAAGTCAAATGTGGCATAGGTAGAAAGAAAATGGTAAAATATTGGTAGGAATCCAATATGATGGAACAAAATTGCGCCAATTCAAAATGAGAAGACAATATATGTAATACATATATACTGTGACTATGTACTGAACTAAATTGGGTCACACTTCACTATTACTAACAAATGGAAAAAAAATCGTAACGAGGGAAGTTCCGAGTAAAGGAAATTTACCGATTTTTTATTTACCGGATCTTTTTTCAGTACTACTTTATATTCACCGTATTGCAGGAAAAACGGTTTGACTGCCCTGTTTTGAATCTGACAAGATCGACGTATTACATTACGCTTCCATTAACTATAATTTATTCATGATAAAATCCCATTAACGTAAACAACTGGATATAAGGAGGCGTGTTGTGTCTGTTCCCGATAAACCTAATCTCAAAGACCGAATTAAAGCATTATCGTGAAAAACGCATAATGTGCACAGATGACACCGAATACAATTGACTTCACATAACCGCCACATTTGGTTGCATTTAAATTGTTTAGAGCAGCGTTTTGTGGGGGGTTCACAGTTCCATTTTAAGATTATATTGTCGTTATCTTCATGCCTATGCTATTTATGTACGAAGTTAAATGGGTAATAAAACTTCCATTTATAAGAGGTCACAGCACGGGTCTGGTCAATACAAATAACGTACAAAAACATTTTTACTAGTTTGGTAATTTAAATAGTGCTTCGGGACATATCGGTACTCTGTGAGCCTGAAAAAGTGCGGGACCAGTGGACTAATTATGTCTAGTTTGCCTCTGTACTTCAATATTCACAGGTATGTATACTATCGAATTTACTTAGAATATAATTAACGCCTTCCTGAATTTATTTGTGTTTGAGAAAGACAAGAATGATTGTTATGAAGAAACCGCTTTTATCCTACTCAAAATAATGCAATGTAAAATGTTTATTTTTTACATTCACCATTTTATGTTCACAATTTTTTTAAATTAATTTGGATACTAAAACTTTCTTTACTATTTGTTTTTTTTAATATTTTAAAGAGCTAATTAGTTTTAGTTAAAAATCACGCATAATGTGTTTTAAAAATGTATTCATTGACATAACCGATTTTTCAATCCCTATAAAAAGTCAAAGCAACATAAAAAGGGAGACCTAATGACCTGTAATTTGATGACCAACAAAAAAGAAAAACGAATGACCGTAGTTTTACAAATCCTAAAGCTATCAAAATATGGTCGAAATATTATGAAAATAAGAAGCATAAAATAACCTAGTAACAAATTTCTAATCCCTCAGATTGAGGCAACCCTCTTGTAACTTTTCATATAAAGTGAATGACAGGGGTTTAAAGTCATCGTAAAGCTACCAAAATTAGCGCAAATCTTTACTAAAGCAACCAGCATAAAACGGCTAAGTATCGACTTTCTAGCTCTACAGATTGAGGCACTTCCCTCTTGCAATTTTAAGGCTACTAAAATTCACTCGAATCTTTATTATAAAGTCAGCAGCATAATATGGACAAGAATCAATTATCTGGCCATATAAAAATTACTAAGAGACCTGAATTTCATAATCCAGTTTTTAAATGTTTCGGCAATATGTAACCCCCTAACGATGCAATATTCGATATATATTTACATTAGTCTTTTTTTTAAGACGTAGATTTTTCTGCAAAAATATTAACCTTTAATATTGGTGAGTTTTTCAGCCTCGTCGTATTTTATATAGACACTTTCTGTTTAAAACAATAATTTTCTCATAAGGGACGAGGAAATATTAAAACTGACGATTTGTATTATAAATTTGATCCCTTTTTACTAGTATTATTTCCTTTAAATGAAAAATTAGAAGAGGGAAGTGTATTACTTCGAGGGGCTAGAAAGCCGATTTTAGACCATTTTATGCTGCTTGCTTGAGTAAAGATTCAGGTCAATTTTAGTAGTTAGTAGTAGGACGAGTTTAAATCCACGGTCATTAACTTTTTCTGAAAAATTGCAAGAGAGAAGTGACTCATTCTTAGGAGCTAGGGAGTTGAACCTAGGCCATTTTATGCTGTTTGCCCTGGTAAAGATTTTAGTTAATTTTGGTAACTTTAGGCAGACTTTAAATGCTCGGTCATTCACATTATATGAAAAATTGCAAGTGGGAAGTGCCTCAACCTGTGGGGATAGAAAGTTGATAATCGGCATTTAATGTTGCTTGCTTTAGTAAAGATATGAGTCAATTTTTGTGGATTCAGGATGACTCTAAACCCTGGGTCATTCACTTTATGAAAAAATGCAAGAGGAAAGTGCTACAACGTGTACAACGAAAATTGCAAAAGGGAAGTGCCTCAATCTGAGGGGCTAGAATGTTGCTACTCAGCCGCTTTATGCTGCTTGCTTTCGTAAAGATTTGAGATAAGTTTGGTATCTTCAGGATGACTTTAAACTCACGGTCATTCACTTTATATGAAAAATCACAAGAGAAAAGAAAGTGGCTATCTGTGCGGTTGAAATTAGTTTTTCTGACATTATTTTATTTGGTTATTTACAAATTTCGTCTTATTTAAATCTCTAAAGTGTAATGTTGTCTATATATATATATATATATATATATATATATATATATATATATATATATATATATATATATATATATATATATATATATATATATATATATATATATATATATATATATATATATATATATATATATATATATATATATATATATATATATATATATATATATATATAATTAAAAAACAGTGAAATATAATTTCTTGGCACAAAAAGATAGGTATAAATGATTTCACTTAATTTTTGTGAATGATTTCAAGTTTAGAGTAAGAAATAAAAGCTCTAAGATCTGAGGTCATTCTACTAAGTCATTTTTATTACCGATTTTTTAAACAATCTATTAATTATGCGGCCGTTTTATACTGCTATATTAGATTTTTTCTAAATTGTTATAATTTGATCCCTAATAAGTGGCCCTTGATTTTTGAATAAAGTTTTAAATCTATCGGGTGAGTTGCTTTTGTGCTTTGCTACGAATAGACAGTCCAATAGAAATACTATGAAAATACTTCCTTTCGTTGTTTTTTTTTTGTAATAAAGTAGTTAATTTTGTTTTAAACTATTACAGTAAACATACAGTGGAGCTTTAGAAGTGTTGGAGACTTTTTATTCTAAAATAAAGAGACACGTTCAAAATTTGCGCAAGTAAGTAGCAGAAGATGTCCCAAGTATTTTGCTGACGCAGTTTCTCCATTAAATGATTTTAAGTTTGCGATGGAACTTTAACTTGCAAATAAATAATAGTTTCAAGAATTTCCAAATTGAAATAATTGCTACAAAAATGACACGATCGGATAGGAATTGGTCTTCAAAGCCTAACTACGAAAAAAACTACCGGTTGTTCCAATTGAAAACTAAAAGGTTCTGGTTTAACCGAAAATAACAAAAAATCGAAAATTACGTCAACAAATGTATTTATATGGCTAATAACTATTATTAAATTTCACTTAACTAAAAAATTGCCTGTGAGTGTTGCCTCAATTTGAGGGACTAGAAAGTTGATAGCCATTTTATGCTGTTGTTTGCTTTAATGAAGATTTGAGTCAATTTTGGTACCTTTAGGATAACTTTAAACCCCCGGTTATTTACTCTTTATGAAAAATTGTAAGAGAAAAGTGCCTTAATCTGTGCGGCTAGAAAGTTGATACTGGACTATTTTATGTTGTTTGCGTCAATTTTGGTAGCTTTAGGATGACTTTAACCACCCGGCTATTTACTTTTCATGATACCTATTTTTGCTGCTTGCTTTAGGGAAGACTTGAATCAAGTTTGTTAGCTTTAGGATGACTTTATACTACGATCATTTACTTTTTATGATAAATTTAAAGAGGGGTGTGCCTCAATCTGATTTGAGTGGATTTTGGTAGCTTTTGGATAACTTTAAATACCCGGCCATTCACTTTATTTGAAAAATTGCAAGAGGGAACTGCCTCGATCTGAGGGGCTAGAAAGTTGTAACAATTTTGGTAGCTTTAGGATGACTTTAAACCCCCGGTCTTTCTTTTTTTATGGAAAGTTGCAAGAGGGAAGTACCTCAATCTGAGGGGTAAAAAGATACTCAGCCGTTTTATGCTGCTTGCTTTCGTAAAGATTTGAGATAATTTTGGCAGCTTTAGTATGGCTTTAAACTCCCGGTCATCCACTTTATATGAAAAATTACAAGAGAAAAGAAAGTGCCTCAATCCGAGGGACTTTGAATTTGTTACTAGGACATTTTATGTTTTTTATTTCAATAATATTTCGACCTAATTTTGGAAGCTCTAGGATTTTTAAGACTTACGGTCATTCGTTTTTCTTTTTTGCTGGTCATCAAATTACCGATCATTAAATTAGGTTTATATATTATAAACTGTAAAATATATATTTTATTCTTTATTTGACTACGTTAAAATACAGAGCACGTTGTTTTTGGAAAGTAAATAGAACCTAAAATCAACTTTAATATGACTTCTTTATCGCTCTTTTGTAAGGTTCTTTTCATTATGACGAAAAATTCAAAATAATTACTTATCGTCTAGTAACGTGAATTCGAAGAATTTTTCGTTCTAAATATGTTTTCAAGAAGTGCTTTTAACCAGCGTAACTATATTAATTAATTTTAGTTTTTAGGGGGTCCCCCCGCAAGACTTTTCTTGGGAACCCCCTGCATAATTTCTCCAAAAAGGTAAGTAAACAAAAAATGTCTTAAATTTATCAACAAAACAAAAACAAAAAATAAAAAATAACTCTAGTAAAAAAATAAAAACAAAAAAAAAGGAACGAACGATATACATTTTGAGATTAATATGTATTGGTAAACTAATAAACCCAAAACAAAAATTAGCCGAATATTAGAAAATAATAACTATACTCTGGTTCAAGCTAAACTAAAAAGTAATACAAAACAAAGAGTACAAGAATTGTTTTCTTTGGCGGTAGACTAGACTTGAGATTGTTTTTGTTCGTCAATCTTTACTTCTCTAAGCGTCTCGTGCTCTATTCAGATAAGAGCTAGAGAACTAAGACTTTGAGTCATGGTCAACCTAACACCATTTTTAATTAACTTACCTATATACTTACTTATATTAACATACTTATATACAGTTCTGGTATACCACTTAACAAAAATTCATTTGTTTCGAAAATATAGTTTGCAAATTCACGAGTTGTATTTAGATTTTCAATGTTGTTATAAATTAATGATTTTATCTGAATTAGCTCAGTTGCTAGTTCAGAAGTTAAATCATTTGAATATTTCTCCACTAATAACTGAGCTTTTCCAAAATTTCTGAGTAATTTAATTTAACCAATATCTAAGGATTTAGAATTGAAAATGTTGAATAAAATGTTTTAAACGCAGTACTGTCACTTCCAAATGTTTCATAGGGTTTATATATTACGTTATCTTATTATTATTATTTCCAATCTATCCGGTGGTTGCCAAAATTGCAAAATCCGTGTTTTTTCTATGGAAAAAATATTTTATTTGAACACTCTGTTTATTTTGGGGGCCCCCCTAGTAGACGAGGCGCCACCGCGCTTTAGGCCCTGCGGGCTCTTTAGGCACGCCACTGAATGTTAGTGAATGATTTAATCAACAATAACATTAAAGAAAATCTTTAGTTATTTGGTATCAGAGGTTTTTTTAAATAAATTGTTCATTGCTAAATTACAGTTAGAGACTGGATAAGGTCCGTATATCATGAGGGATAAAGAAAGTGGACACAGATCACAGATACACACGTAATACTTTTGATTGACTAATTTTGATTTGTGGGGAATGGAGGATTTGATAGCCCATAGGAAGACTATCCTTTAGACTGGAGGGTGGTTGGCAACACTTCAGCGGAGACAACGCCTCGCTGGAAACGGATTTAAGGGGCTTCACATTTATATATGCGTTTTTCGTGCATGAGTCAGTAGCCACTTAAAAAAAACTCAGTTCTTTGTCTCGTTCGTCAACAAGAATTGAGTATCTGTGCTATATACAAAACATTTTGTGATATGTATAAATGATCTAAATGATTTAAGATCTGAAATAATTTTACTAAGTCATTTTTAATACTGGAATTTTAAATATTTTATTTAGTCGCCATTTCGTTTCCCAAGATTCTCATCAACATTTTACCAGTTTATCCCCATATCACACTATTTGATGTTTGTGCCAAATATGAGGTGAATTGGATAATAGTTTTTTAATACTGATTTTTTAACAATATGTTAATTAGGCTGCCGGTTTATACTGCCATATTATATTTTTACTAAATTGTTACAATTTAATCCCTAATAAGTGGCCCTTGATTTTTGAATAGTTTTAAATCCATCGAGCGTGTTGTTTTTCTGCTTCCCTACGAATAGACAGACCCATACAAATATTATGAAAATACTTCCTTTCGTTGTTTTTTTTTTGTGATAAAGCAATTAATTTTGTTTTAAACTTTTCCAATAAAAATATAGTGGAGCTCTAGAAGTGTTAGAGACTTTTTATTCTAAAATAAAGATACACGTTCAAAATGTGCGCAAATAAAGAGCAGAAAATGTCCCAAGTGTTTCGCTGACGTAGTTTCTCTATCAAATGATTTAAAGTTTGCTATTGAACTTTAACTCGCAAATAAATAATAGTTTTAAGAATTTCCAAATTGAAATAATTGCTACAAAAATGATCGATAGTAAATGGTCTCTAAAGTCTGACTACGAAAAAAACTACCCGGTGTTCCATTTGAAAATTAAAAGGTTCTGATTTAATTGAAAATAACAAAAAATCGAAAATTACGCCAACAAATGTACTTATATGGCTTATAACTATTAGTAAATTTCACTTAACTAAAAAATTGCCTGTGAGTAATTTGCCGCCCAGTATTTTGTGTAATCAGGACAATAAGCGTTGCTCCCAGACCTACACATGTTTGCTATAAAATAAAGCATATAGAGGTGATAAATTAAATTATGTCTTTTCAAACGGGAAAGAATAATTGTCGGTGATGTGCAAAGAGTTAGAAGTATCACAATCGTCCTGTGATATAAATTCAATTAAGCTGAGTTCACATATCACTTTTTGAGAGAATCTCCTTCAGCTCCGAGGTACCTTGTATATATATTTTTATATAAAGTATGCCAGCAGAGCAAATTATATGAGACCCAGAAAGCGCAACGAATTGTGCAACTTACGTTAATTTTAAACAATGTAAATTAATTCACAGCTTTGTTTTATACTATATTAAAATATCTATTTTGTTTTACAAGAACAATAAATATAGCATCTACACATAAAATTGTGCCAGTAAATATTTGCTGTACAATAAAGCGTATCGAGATATTATATTAAAAAATGTTTAGTGAAACAAGAAAAATATTTGTTAAAGAAGATTTATTAGTGAAGTGCAAAGGAATAAAAATATCGCAGTGGGGTATTTTCAAAATGAGATTGGAAACGTTTTTTGTACTCAAAAACGTTCAAGAACTAGAGAGAAAGCGTGCTTATCTTTTGAATGCTCTGAGTGATTCAGGATTGAAAATTCTAATAGAATATAGTTATCCTGAATCTCCTTTAGAAAAGTCAATTGAAGAAATTTGGCAAATTTTAGAAAATTGTGGAGATGCAGAGTCCGTCATTACCTACCTATTTCGAAAACACTTTTAATTACCGTACACTCCTAATTGGCAACTTTTGGAAGAAATTATGTACATATGAAGTATAAAAAAAATAAATTGTTTACATAAAATTGTGCGAGTATTGGGTTTTATTTAGTATTTGAAGAGCAAACTAAAAATAGTAAGAAAAACATATTTCCTTTGTAGTTTCCTATAATAAAATATTTACTTTTATTATTTCATCTAAGAAGTATGTTAACATATTCAATTTTATACCTAATTTCTTAAATTTAGTTTTTGGATACTGAGGAATCCTACTCGACGGAGACATAAAAGATAATAGCTGTTAGTTTTTGCATAAATAACCTTATAATTTCGAATATGTTCTGGTATGGTTAATATAACAATATATTCTTTAAACTTTAGTAAAAACAATCCGAAATCGTCAAATGTTTCTCATGTAAGTTTTCTGCTGGGTACAGAGAGGTACACATTTTGTAAATTTAACAAAAATGCACTTTTTTTCTTATACCAAGTGTGAACTTTTTGCTTTAATTTTAAAATACGTGCTAGTACAGCCATAGCCACGGGAGTGTTAATCTTCAACACTCTTACAAATTTATCAGCAAGACCCTAATAAACATGTAAGTAAAAATGATGTATTAGAGTTAACTGCCAGATTTGCAACAAAAATACTGAGATACCAGTTTTAATAATATTAATGATGATCCAGCATTGAGTATTAGCACCGTACAATGTATTAGGAAGTGTGCAGCAATACCAGACATAACTCGAAGTAACACACACAACAATATTTGCCTCAGTGTTGTCAGTAGCGCGATCTAGGTCTACTTGTTTTAAAGAGACAAATAGGATTGCAAGTTAATAGTCCAAAATAGATCTATAAACAAATTTAATCATTAAGTCCGAAGGCTGTGTGTCTGTCGATGAATCTCAGTAATAGTGAATACAATACAATATTGGGATCTATTTAGGGTTTTTTCTTTTTATCTGCTTGTAGTATAATTACACTTGAAATAATAGGATTACTACGACATACGCATGCAATTTTGTGAGGTCAATAACGAGAGGTAATTGGCAAATCGTATTTTATTTTTAATCTATGCTTTTTGGATGAATACACATTTTTCCTTAATGGGAAGGTAAGTCATTACAACCGCCGATACTGCTCAGATGATATAAATCCAAGAATTATAATAATAAATAACTTAAAACATCAGGTCGTATTTCAGCAAAATAGAGCTCCTTCGTACTGTGACTTGCTTGTGAGGAGGTTTCTCGATCCAACATTTCCTGGACGTTAGATTGTCAGGAGGCCTATTTAGTGGCCGATACGATCAACAGATTTGTCCCCACTGGATTATATTCAACGAAGACACCTCCAAACTAAAATATATGGTACCATTGAGTGTTGCAACAACGAATTTTAAATGACTGCCACATGAACAACATAATCTTAATAATATTATAGAAATTAGTGGTAGCCAATTTTATTTGTTATTACCTTATCCCGGCTTGGGGGTTGATGTGGCGAGGTGAAAAATATGTGGTAATTATATCACGTCGAAAATAAAATTTATTATGGAGCGGGCGTGATAGTATGGTTGAAATTTGTACTTTTTTGAATAGCAAATTTTTCGCAAGAATGTAAATTCGAAGAAAATGGGTTAAATTCAAAAAATGATCATCAGCTATGATTTCAATGTAAGTTGATTTCGAATGTATGAAAGATCCTGAACAAAAGTGTTTATTCGGTTTTCTTTTCGCTAGTTCTGTTAACAAATATTTTTATTGAAGCTCATCGTAGATGAGCTGCCGATCATTGCTTTATATATGACAAATCTGTCCTATATAAAACTTAATTTCTCCGGTTTAGTTAAAGCGTTGTTTAAAGAAGTTATCAAACCACTTTAAATCAATTCGGATAAACATATTTATTGGTTCAATTTAACGATTAAATTGGAGTACCTTTGCTCCTACTCTTCAGAATAAATAAACCTTCACCATATCAACAGGTTACAAAAGATTTGTATTTTTTGGTTCTTTTCTGACTCGGCCTTATCGAAAACTCTTACTTACTTAGTTCATTAACTAGCAGCTAAGCGGAGACTCCCGAGTGCCGCACCCCCTTCGTTCTTAACGCTGGAAACATTGTGCTGGATTTATACATAATTTGATTTTTAAAGAGACACAATTAATAACATTATACATCATTAAGCAGAATAGTCAGTTGTCAGCATGTATCGCGTGTGCAACTTTATAATTTTTCCTTGAACTTACTACTGCATATTATATTGACCACTGATTTTTCTTAGCGCGACTATTCAGACTATGCCGTTAAACTTAACTAGATCAATTAACCAGCAATTTAGAGTGCTAAGGAGTTTTGTGATCTAAAAATATATGCTTGTTTTAAAAAATCCTTCACCAACCTAAGGGTATGAAGATTTGTTTTTGCGATCTGAAGCGTAAACAATTTTTGATATTTTATGCTTCAATATCTAAACTATAAAGAGAACCATGACACAATGTAGTATGTTCAAGGAAAAATATATTTTTTGATACAATTTTTTTAGTCCGAGCCACGGCGACAAGATAACATAAGATGCACAGAAGAAATCGGTGTAAAAAGATACTTTTTAGGTAGACAAACAAAATTACCCTATTCATAATTGCTGTTACCTGTTATGAGTCCGTATCTACAGTATTTGGCTGATAGATAGGATGACGCTAACGTTGAACATAAGATTTAAATATATTTAAGTAGAGTGCTACTCAAGCAGCAACGGAAATTTGTAGGAGAAAAGTCCTACTGTCATTTTTTTTTACTTTTTTGAAATGTTAAAACAGTAAAACCTATGTCCTACCTTGGTTTTTTAATATACTTACATACGATGATCATATGTACTTATTTTAGTAGAGCAGTACTTACTTTTAAATTTTGCCCTACTATCCTCAGAAAATTTACGAAATATGTCTAAATATACTTCTTTTTTGACATAAACAAATACAAATTAATACATCACTAAACACAAAACAACCAAAAAGAGCCCCAAAATAACAACTAATAGAATACTTTTTCCTCTGATAATAATTGTCCTACAATTCAAATAAAATTGCTATGGGCAAAATTTGGAGGTGGTTTATATAATATGCTCAGATTTTCCATACTTGCAATAAAATAGGTTTGAAAAATGTTTATAGTTACAACGTTACATCTTACGAAGCTTTCATTTCTCAAGTTTGGGTAATTACCTTCCGACTCAAAAATATAGGAAAATGGTATAGTAATGCAATTTTTTTAAAACAATCGCTGCAAACAAAATATGTATATGGTCACCGTATTTTTATAAATAAACTATCATTAAAACATTATTCAACTCATTTTTACACAACAAAAAAATTTTTAGTCTTTTAATTAAAACAATAGAACTCTTGTTCCACCGAACATAAATATATTTATTTTCTTGTAACCTATGATTACTCTCGTCCAACCTGACATATCATATACATATATCATATACATACTAGTAACAGGTAACAGCAACTACCGAACAAGCAACTTTTAACACCTATTTTGTCTATGCATCCTATGACCCATGTTTTCTTGCAGCTGTGGCCCTTCTGTTCTGACATGTCAAATTCTTAAGAAAAAATTACGAATGTTGATGGGCTCTTTGAGCTATAGTTAACTCTCGGCCCGTTACAGTTCTTTTGTATTTAACTTTTCAATGTCAATGTGTTAATATTATTTGAAGTATTTTTATGCTGTTAAAGTTATCGTTGTGTTGTAAAAATGAAGATTGACAGTGAATTAAAATGTACAGGTTAAATGCAGTCGTAGAAAAGAACACTGAATACGAGGTCCGAGAAGTTAGCCCACAAAGTATTTCCGATTCGCTCAAATTTGGTGTCATTTATTAGTGCTTCGTTATTGCTTCTTAGTGCTTTATTTGGTTTCGTTAGTGCTCCTTTAGTTTCGCAAAAAGTTTTTCTGATCGATCCAAAAAAATCCATTTCGTTATAGCTTCCTTAATTTTGGACATATTCGTTTATTTTGTTTCAAGGTCAGCTCCCAAAGTTTTTCTGATCGACCCAAACTAGGTGCCATTCGTTAGTGTTTTTTGGTGCTTCGATTAGTTTCGTTAGTGCTTGATGAATTTTGGAAATATTCGTTTATTTTGTTTCAAGGTCAACCCCCAAAGTATTTACGATTCGCTCAAATTAAGTGTCTTTCGTTAGTCCTTTATTTGGTTTCATTAGGCCTTTTGTACCTTTGTTTAGGTAGGTCATGAAAACCTTGGGGATGACCCTGAAACAAAATAAACGAATATTTCCAAAATTCAGCAATCACTAACGCAACTAATCGAAGCACCAAAAACCACTAACGAAGCACTTTGGGGGTTAACCTGAAAATATTAATATTTACGAAACTACAGGAGCACTAACGAAACCAAATAAAGCACTAACGAATAACACCAAATTTAAGCGAATCGAAAATACTTTAGGAGATAACTTCAGGGACCTGTGAATATACGTGTGAAAATCACGTTTCACATTCATGTGACTATGACATCTTGTGTTACCAAGCACGATAGTTATTGATAGTTTTCGATAGTTATCGATAGATTTCAATGTATCAATAGTTATTAATATATCGATAACCATCGATAGATATCGAGAAGTATCGAGAGTTTTTGCTATTTATTGTCCAGTCATTGGTATTTTTCATTTTCCTATGGCTATCATGCATGCAGAAACAAATAGTTTATCGAAAAAGAAAGAATTCGAATTTTAATAATTCGCCACATACTTACGAAATATGTCTTATTTTCGGTGCGGGTATAGCAGGCAGGAAGGAAACTTTTGAAACTGGTCCGTTCGTTGCATAATTTCTATCCTCGTATAACAGTCAACATAGCATATTAATATAATATAAACGTACGCTATTATATGAGGTAATATTGTGATATTTTTTGTTATCGCTAAGCGTTTCCAAAAATGTAAGTTTTTTTCGACGTTTTTTACTTCCTAGACGCACCACCCTAAATAATTCATAAAAATTTAATCCAATTTGGTCAAACTGTCCCGGACTAACCGGGGTACATACATAAATACATAATGAAACAAACAGATCTATCTGTATAACGTGTATATTAATCAAATCCAAAATTATAGCAGAGCGCTAACTAGTCATCATCATGCTACTAGTCATTGAACAGGCAGAAAAATACATGGTTCTAATGTATGTTCATAAGTCAGACAGAATTTGCCGTGTTTCACGGTTTAATTTTTTTTTAAGGAGAAACAATAAATCTATAGTCGATAATATTCATTGGGTATTATAAATATATACTTATCACTTATGCACACTAATATAGACTAAAATCAAAAATTTTATTGTGACTGATAAATCGATAACTATGGTAATATCGACGACTATCGATATTTATCGATAACTATCCCAAGATATTAATAACTCTCGATATATTCATATTTTTCGAATTTACCTTGTTATTCGATATATCTTGCTTCATAGCACGAGCCGTATGCGAATGTCATAAATAAGTGAAGAATGTGATTTTCACTCGTATTCTCTCTACTTTTCTACAGCATTTAAACTGTACATTTTTATTCACTGCCACTCTCCATTTTTACAACACAAACACATTGACATTAAAAAGTTAAATACAAAGAAAGGGTAACGGGGCAAGAGTCAACCATAGTGCAAAGGACCCAGCAGCAACATTCGTAATATTTTTTTAAGATTTTGACATATCAGAATAGAAGAGCGACGGCGGCAAGTAAACATGGGTCATAAGATGCATAGACAAAATAGGTGTGAAAAGCTGTTTGTTACGTAGAAAAACAAAATGGAGCTAATCAAAGTTGTTGTTACATGTCACGGGTCTGACTGTATTTATGATATTTACCTATCAGGTTGGACGAAAGTAACCCTAGGTCATAAGATATACAAAAAAACCTATATTTAAGTTTGGTGGGACTTGAGTTCTATTATTTTAATAAAAAAAACTAAAAGAAAAAATTAGTTGAATATTTTTTTATGATAGTTTATTTAAAATGATACGGTGACAATATTTTTTTTAGGAAAAAAGTTTAAATTACTTATATGATTAAGATAAAGTATGAACAAAAGCGTCGATAATTATTGTTTTTCGGAGTAAGTGAAGACAGAAGGATCATCGACCAAAAAGCCACGAGTAAAAAACGGTTTCGCTTCAAAAAATATTTTGTGTGCTGTATATTCGCTGCCACTGTGGTGTTATTCAAAAAAAATTACATCACTATACGATTTTCCTATATTTTTGAGTCGGGGATGGTTACCCAAACTCTCTCCTTATTGAGAAATGAATGCTTCGTAAGCTGTAATGGTCCAACTATGGACATCCTTCAAACTTATTTTTTTAAGCATAGAAAATCTGGGCATATTATATAAACCACATCTAAATTTTCGCCATACAAATTGTATTAGAATGGTAGGACAATATTATACATATTATTTAGGGGCTCCTTTTGGTAGCTTTGTGTTTAATTCGGATTATTTTTTATTTCTTTTTGTTAAAAAAGAAATATATTTAGATGTATTTTGTAACCTTTCAATAAAATTTAAATGAAAATACTGCTCTATTAAAATAAGTACATATGGTCATCGTATATAAACAGGATATTAAAAAAACAAGGTAGGACATAGGTTCTACTGTTTTAACATTTCAAAAAGTAAAAAAATAACATGTTAAAACAGTAGGAACGTTTGTCCTACTAAATTTCCCTTGCTGCTTAAGTAGTACCCTACTCAAATATATTTATTTTTTGTAAATCTTACGTCCAACCTTGGTGTCATCCTATCTGTATATACTGACTCGTAACCAGTAACAGCAATTTTGTATTATTATTATTTTGAAATTGGTGTACAAAGTAACTTTTTACACCTATTTCTTCTACGCATCTTATAACTCATGTTTTCTTGTCGCCGTAGCTCGGACTAAAAATAATGTATTAAAAAATTTATAATTTTCCTCGAACTTACCACATTGTGGGGTTAGTTACATTAATGATGTCATGGTTTTCTTTATAGTTTAGATAGTGAAGCACAAAATATCAAAAATTATTTACGCTTCAAATCACAAAAACAAATCTACATACCCGTTGTTAGCAACATAATTATGTTGGTGAAGGACTTTTTAGACCAAGCATATTTTTTATTAACTTAGATCATTCCCTGTCCCTTCTTTAGGCCACAGACATGCATGATCGCAATAAGAAAATGAAAAATACCGATAACTGCACAATAAATATCAAAAACTAATCGATGATATATATCGATAAAAAAAAAACCTGTTGGATTTCATCTAGAGTCTTCCAGTAGTTGGAGTTGACTTAACAACGGTCGCACAGCGCGGGGTTGCCATTTTATTATTCTTAAAGATTATTTACCTTTGAGATATGTTAAGAACAATTTCTTTCACCGAGATATTTTCACTTTTCCACCGCTCTAAGAAGGTCCACTCTTATTTAAAATCCGACTTTTCGTCATCAAGTTCTCATCAATAACTTATTTTTTTAAAGAATGGCCTGGATTTTTTGTTTTGTTGTCTCAAAACCAATGATGTAATGCTTTCATATGTTTAGAGTATTTAAAGTTCTCCTGAGTTTTGCGAGATTCTAGTTTTCCGTCTCTCTTTAACATATATTAAAAATAAAACAGAGAATCCAGGTCCATATTTAATAAAATAAGTTGATGATGAGTCCTCGAAGACAAAACCTCGGATTTTAAATATGAGTGTACCGTCTCGTAGAGAAGAAAAAGTGTTTATGTAAAATTTATTCATTTGAGTTAGCCGATACTTGATGGAAATCCATTATATACTCAATAAAACGTCTACAACTTTAATTTCTACTATATTTTATAATATCTCTTCAAAGGCAACCTGAAAAAGAAAATAAAAACGAAAATAACGATTCTCGGGTATTCTCGAAACTAGTCGGACTTTTCCAACCTTATCAATGGCATATTATTTGATATTAAATTTCTCAAGTTTGCCTTAATTTAATCAACCTCATATCTCTTATGGTTTTTGAGATATCTACCAATGCTACCTCATCTAATTTCTAACACCCTGTATAGAAAGAAATAAGGTTGTATGACACTAAAATTGAATGTTCACATTTTAATAATTAGGAACATAAGACAGAATATGCTGCTTGAAGCACCCGGCACTAAACTATAATCTTTAATCGTCAACGAATCCCTGTATAAAACTTTTATAATTTACATTTCGTCGACAAAACAAAAATCTGAAGAAACCCTTGTGGGCCACATACGGGCACATTAGCTGCCGGATGGTCAAAATGAGGTATCGAAGTAAACGTCCGTCGGACATCTGCTTCGACATGTGCTTTCAGAATTCCTTTCTACCAGGTGCTCCTTTCGACGCTGGGCCGCCCTCTTCTTACATGACACCGTCTCCCCTTTATACTAAACATTGCTTGTATTTTACCCAACTTTTGGTTGTCTTGATTTGGTTTTGACTGCATAATTTAACCCATTTATTTTTTTTTTAGAATATTAAAATTATACACGGCTGTTGTTCTGAAAATGTTATTTTCCTCCGATTATTCCAATTTCTAGAAGAAATTGCCAGATAATAACTTAAGCTTAAAATGTATTTTCCCCAACCTTACTAAAGTCCCCTTTTTCCCCTCTTACAAGGGAAGTATCGCATTTGTGAATAAATCGCCCTACGAGATTTTTTCAGATCTTCACGTTTCAGGGTCACCAGATGCAAATACATATAAACCAAATTTAAAAAAAATGGTAGATTCGATTGTCAAAGTAGTGATATTAATTAAGTAGGTTTAGTAAGTAAATTAAACTTTATATGTATAGGGTGACCCATTTTCCTAGGTTTTTCGGGGTTCTCGCTTTTGAATAGAGATAGAGAAATGCGGTTTTCGCGACACCATGCTACTTTTTCCTGAAACTAGAAATGCCACAAACAGATCTTAGCTAATCTTCATAGTTAATTATGACTGTTAGCTAAGATCTGTTTGTGGTATCTTTAGTTTAAAAAAAAACTAGTGCCGTGTCACGAAAACAGTATCGCTCTATCTCTACTCATGAGCGAGAAACGCCGTAAAACCTACGAAAATGGGACACCCTGCACATATCTATGTCTGTACGTATGTATGTATGTTAGATCTAGACAAACAAAAGTTGTGAAGACGAAAACTGTATGTTTCAGTTTGAATGCTTGTCAGATATGTGAATAAAACAGATGAATTGTCATATATTCTTATTTATGTATGCGAAAAATAATTATTCAAAAAACCGGTAGAAAATATTTACAATGAATACAACGCCTGAGAGAAGCTTTTCATCCTTCCTAATTCTTGATTGTGGTTTAGGTTAAATTTTTACTGTATTTCTGTATGTATCGCCTCTTTACATTTTTTCTATGGCGTTGAAAAGAGGTGCGATTTATTATCAGGTTTAACGTCCGAAAGTTTCTGCGAGACATTGTATCTACCAAGAACTGAAAAAAAACTGCATGAACTTTGAGTTCCTGGAACTGCTACTGCGGTAGTGATTGTTGCTGTTGCTTATATTTACTAATTTGATAACAGAGCAATTTTCACTGTCATCACCATCACCAATTGCTTTGGCTGTTTGATCATATATCAATGTCCTTACAAACGATACCCAAATATTTTGGAAAATTATTTCTCACATTCTGGTTTAGAACCGAAAATCTCTGCTAGTGGGCAGCTTAGGAAGGAAATTTATATGACAAAAGGGGTATTATGTTTGCTTTGCCTATTTACATTTACGAGGTTGCTCATCTTTTTTTTTACGAGACATCTTGTATTTTACAAAAAAATAATTTGTTAACACAATGCCAATATCTTTCTGTGTCTTATTTTGGTACAAAAACTTGTTTGCCAGTGCACTCCTTCTGCAATTCGGGTTTCACTTGGGATATAAAGTAGTGTTATCTTTCATACTCTTCATACATTGAGGGATACACAACGAGAGAAGTTCAGGATAAAGCCAATTTGCCGATTTTTTAAAGTGAATTCCCATACTTTGGCGTAGCGTGCTTCGTGATGTATTTTTAAGAGACTTGGGAGAGAAAATTATATTTACTTAATTTGTGACTTGATGCCCACTTCTCCTTTTCAACAAATTCTAGGAAAGGTGGTAAGGAGAAGTGGGGTCACTCTTGAGATTCTTATTAAAGCAGGAATGCAATTTAGCATGAGGTACGTAACTAGTATGGGTGAAGACTCATTTAAAATGAAGGTCTGCAGAAAATTTAATCACTCTTGAGATTCTTGTTAAAGCAGGAATGTAATTTAGCATGAGGTACGTATATAACTAGTATGGTTGAAGAGTCATTTAAAATGATATGAAACCAATAAGCGGTGACGAGATCGAAGTAAAAAACTATGCAGACAATGGGTTTTAAAAGAGTCGTTTGAAAGTTCATTTGGCGAAAAATATGAAAGCATAATAGAGTCATTTCAATCGGTGGCCTAATCAGGCGGAGAGTAGGGCATAATAGATTTTTAATTGTTTCGTGACTCTGATGTTCTTTTTTCGGTCATCAAAAATTATGAGCCTCCCCCAAGCTGAAAACTGGGTTGCGCTACTGGTCTTAATAACATTGCATTCAAAATGTGCTAAAATAATATTTGAACAGATAAAGATAAACATCCTAAGTTATTTAATAATATGTCTCGTTTCCGATATCAACGCTGTTATGAAAAATAAAAAGTTTGGCAAATAAAAAATTAAAATAAGACAGAAATATATAAGTAATGTGTTGTCCACGTGTAAGCCATGTGTTTTAGTGTACTTCGTTCAATCACCTTAAGGCACGTGCGGGTTATATAGGGGTTTTAATCTCACTTAATGCATGCGTTTCAGTCAGTCACACTTGATAACTTCGAAAATGCAAACACACGTAAACAAGATATAGGTATAGAAAAAACTCATTGCTGTAATTAAGCATACAGAGAATATCCATTGACGAACAGTGGCGGATCTAGGATGATGTCGAGGGGGAGGGGGGTTAAACACTTACAAAAACTTTCTTTTTCTTTAGTAGTCGATTTATTTTTAAGTCTTTAAAGATATAAAATAAAAACCGTGGACATTTTATTTTGTTTTTTGTCCCTTAATTTTTAGAATAGTCCGTAAATTGGTGAGCTTTGGAGCTATAGCCCCTATAGACTATATAAAAATAATGTAGCTCCTTCGAAACTTCGAAATCTTTTAATTGCGCCGTAGCTGTAGGCGAGAATTTTTCGAGGTGCCACGCCCAAAATGGCTGTTTTTTTTAACTTTTTTGTGATGTTAATTATCCATAGCTTTGGAGCGTCTTTTAATACTTAGGGGAAATAATATGAATTTATAAGATTTTAAATATATTTTTTTGTTTTTAAAAGACAGTTATGTACCTATATCTTAAAGTTAATTTCGATTCGATTCGATCGAATTTACATTAATTCTATAACAAGCGAACAAGCGCCTGCAGCCTGCAGTAGCAGTTTATGCCGCTCCCATCTCTATTTGGCTTAGGGATATACTGCCGTAAACAAATCTTCTTATCACGAAAGCCGGCGTGCGGGGGGAGTTCGAAATTTGTTACTGCTGCTCAACGGGTCGCTCTTATGAAAAGGTGTTCAGCGCGCTACGTTTTAAAGTCATTATTATTTTTTGAGTATATAAGGAACTAGTTTTAATAGAAAATAATGGTATAATTAAGTAAATAATGTGAATTTATATAAAACATACTGCATTTTTTTAATGAACATATAGATTATGAAACGCTTAATATTTTAAAAATATTTTTATTTTTAAGTAAATTCATTGGAAAATTTAGGTGAAGCGGCGCTTCACCCGCGTCCCCTGGCGAGCCGCCACTCTTTTATTTCTGTAAAACTAATGGTAGCGGTTTGCTTCGTTAAATTGTAATATATTTATTTTGTAAGAGTTCATAAAATTGTACGTAATGTCGAGAAACAGTTTGTTTTCGTTTTAGCTTTGTTTTCTTAAAAAAAACAATTTTAATGGGAATTCTTCTTCGGCCGGATAACAAAAACTGAATTAGGTTATTTCTTGGATGAAATTGTATGCTGTAATTAACTTTCATATCACGGTATTCATATTAGTCCCTACACTATCGTCAGAGGCATATTAACCATTAGTCACAATAAGAGTTCATAAAATAGTATGTAATGTCTAGAGTCAGTTTCTTTTGGTTTTAGTTTTGTGTTCTTAGAAAAAAACATACGTTTAATGGGATTTGTATCAATTATTAAAAACTGTATTAGATTATTTATGTATGCTGTGATTAATCTTTCTGTCATGGTATTCATATTAATCTCTGCACTATTGTCAGAGGCGTATATTAACCATTAGGAACAGTACGTATTGGTCTTGGAATCCTTCTACTTAAATAAAACGTAGAATACAAGTATTTTTGAAAATTATGCGAAAATTACCTAATAACAGTATTCAAAACTTAGCTAAATGCCTCCTGAACTAAAAATTTCCAATTTTCTAATTTTGAGGATAAGACCACAGACCACACTAATATGACCAAAAGTAAAGTTTAAATATCGTTAATCTTTATTCATTTCCCATACTTATTGCCTTGCGTAAACTGGATAGAACTTTACCTGCCGTCTTCACT